>CM032233.1:92682500-92797500 GCA_019009955.1 Riptortus pedestris
TCATTTTCGATAATGCCATTGGCAGAGTATTTTACAGATATTTGTCAAACTATAGAAATATTGATAAATGTCCCCTGAACTACCGTCAGTAGTGATCGTGGTTGCCCTATTGACGTATTTATGTCATTGGTATTGCTATACAGATAGTTTATGAAACCAATTTAGAAAAAGTCCGTCACGCAGGGGCTGCGTAAACTAAACAGATTTCCCTCGTAAAGTTATACAATAGAGAAATCTCCATACGAGTGCCGAAGAGTTACGGAAATGGCCGAACTAGAGTTTGGCGGGAAACTCACTCCCGTCCGCTACCCGCCCACATTTAATAAAAATGCAAATATCTCGGTTAATATTCAAGATAGAGAATAAATGTATATAACACATATGTATATTTTTAGTAAATTTAATTTGCAATAAGATTGATTCCATACAATTTTTCGATCCGACATATAATAACGGAGATATTTCGAATTTTCGAAAATCCCCCCTCCCGCTGGTAGGATTTCAGTCATTAACGAACTTGATCTGTCTTTTTACATTAAGCGTTTAAATATCGAGTTTGTTACGATCAAACAAAAATTGCTAGAGCGTTAACAGACAAATATATATATATATATATATATATATATATATATATATATATATATATATATACTTTTGAACGGACCTCATTTTCGTCATCTCCTAGGTAGGATCGATGGACATTCGAAGAAATTTTTTGAAAATCGCGTCATGAGTACGAACTCAATAACTGATTTCCCTTAAGGGAAATCTGCTAAAAATTATAATAGTTTAGTTATTTTAATGTAAATCGTTATTCTTCGACTATTCTTTTTTTTTTTTTATGTGTTGATGTTTTTTAGTTATTTTATGATATAATTATTGATTATATGTGATTAATAAGAAGTTTTTGAGTTAAAATAATAACTATGCTTTCACGGTTTAACAAAAACCATAAACTGCTATACCGTGATTTGTCTTGTTTCCTTAACCTCGAGACACTAGTTTATCTTTTAGAGTTATAAAGCCCGCCACGCAGAGACTGCGTTAACTAAGCAGATTTCCCACGTGCGTCATGTATTTGACTTTACCTCAGAACGTAAAAGTTCAATGAGAACAATATTTAGTATTTAGTTTTGGGACAATGAAAGACTGAAACCTAAAAAAATTCAAATGTTTCGGTTAATAATGAAGATAGAGCTACAATGTACATAAAAACATTTATCGAGCATTACATTTGCAATATGATTGATTCTATACAATCTTTCGATACGACTCATAATAACGGAGATATTTCAAATTTTCACACCACTGGTCCGATTCATCTATTAACGAACTCAATCTTTCTTTTTACATAAAACAATTAAATACCGAGTCAAGAAAAGATTAAACAATAATTGAGACTGCTAGAGCGTTAGCAGACAACTATATATATAGTTTTGAACGGACCTCATTTTCGTCACCTCCTGGGAAGGATCGATGGACGTTTGAAGAAGTTTTTCAAAAATCGCGTAATGAGTACGACCTCAATAGCTGATTTCCCTTCAGGAAAATTTTCTAAAAACATTGGCCACTTTAGTACGATCGCTACCTCAGCCACCAAGACAGATATTCTGCATAACATTTTTTAAAACACTAGTCCTATTGAATTGATCACCACCTCGCTACTGCAGTCAGTTAGGTTTTGCAAACTACGGTGTAGGTATCAACTCTAATGGGAGCCTTTCCCTAAGAATCCGCTGCTTAGGTTGAAACAGCACCTCGCTGCTGAGTTATTCTAGGAGAAAAACAAATCTCTGGGTATAATATCTGTTAAAACTGGTACTATTGTTTTGAGGGACACTAAATATTTGATTCATACAGACCTCTGACAGATGAAATGTTAGAAAGATTGCACTAGTGGCTAAATAGAACTTCAGGGGAATGATTAGAACTGAAGCCCAGCTAATTGGGTTCTAAAGCGGAAATTATAATTCTTTTTGGTTTAATACAGTTTGATGGATGGGCAATGCTAAAAAACCTACATGTCAAAGAACGCAATGAAATCGTGAATAGCACACCGGACAGAACAAGGAAATGTTTAGTGCAGGCAAGGGTGTTTGGTTAATAGAGAAGGACTTGTGGTGTTTTGGGAATCCTCAACTAAAGCGACCGCACAATGTTCCAAGTTTTTGACAGAGACCCAGTCCATTAATCAGTTAGTTATATAAGGCCTCTACATCAACACACAAATAGATAATATGGCACTGCTGACTTTTAGTCTTACAAAAGTATTCCAATATCAATATTATTTCAAAACATTTGCCGATTTTATGGTTCTATTATTTTGTATTGCGTGCCCTAATCAGGATCTCAAGCAGTCTCATCTATTGATGACTTAACCTTTAAACGACAAGGCTGTGCCATACGTGACACCTATGCCGTAAGTTGTACACGCATGAGCTTGTAACAAACAGGACAATGCTGGTGTGCTTAATACCCTCCTATTCAATAGTCAACTACATGTCAAGCTCATTACACGCTCTGTCCTTCACCATTTTTTGTAATTTTCCGGAGTGTTTGTGCCGGTAGGTGTCATATTTGGCACAGCCTTGTTGTTTAACTTTCCTTTTGTAAATTTTCTAAGACACTGAATTCGCTATTTATCACTGAAGATGAGATTAGAAGTGAATTTTTTAGACACACGGAAGAAAGTGATAGTGATTTATAAATAATAAAAAAAAAAAAAAAGAAGAGGTACCCTTCTTTGCTGTAAATGAAAAATAAGTATTTGCGGTGAACACGTAGTATACTTTGGTTTCTCTGAATTTTTTGCCAATAATGAATCGTCAAGTGAATAGTTTCATGTTTCTTTTGCATTATTTTTTTTTGTGCTGTGAAGGTTAATATTTGTATATAATTTTTTATACTTAGATATATTTTGTATAATAATAATATGCTACTAATATATGCTTCTTTGCTTATTTATTTCGTAAGAAAACGTATTACATAGTATGTTATTATATAATAAATATTACATAATATATTATAATACTATAAATATATTTTAGCATATTTTTATTTAGCATTTAATTTTAAGCTCTCATTGGTGACTAGGGGGGGGGGGTACTATCAAGTACACGCGCACACTAACACACTATTCTTCTTAACTTTTCTAAATGTTATTTTGAGGCAAGAAGAGTGTTTCTGAGCAGAATAAAATGGAAAATATTCATTCAGCAGGTAGGTCTCATGTATGACGCCTACTTGTCAAAATTGTCCTCGGTCACAGCCTTGTCGTTCAAAGGTTAATGCTGTCCCTAATAAAATATGATCCCAACGTCTAATCTTGCCAAAGCAAATACTAATCCTTTATATTTGTTATTGAATATTCGTAGAAAAAGCAACTACTAACTTTGTATTTTAATAATAATGCACCTAGTGCTGTGAAATAAAATTGCAGTGAGAGTTTGCTCGGAAATGAAAGGCACCTTGATGATCTCTTTCTAAGAAGGGTGTCAACCCCTGCTGTATAGGCGATACTATAGCCGCCCTGACACCTCACCTATACTGTACTATCCAAGGCACCGCCATGTATCAGCTAGCTCTCCTATGCCACCTTCAACTGAGACGCTTCTCAAGAACCGTTGTGCGAAATAAACTGAAAACTTGGACACAGCAACCTCTAAACGTCGCACTTTGGTACGAAACAGGCTAAATAGATAAAAACCTCATAATTTATATTTAAAAAAGTGGTATTGCCGTCATAGAATAGGTCACATTCGTATCAAAATACTAAAAAACATTAAAATGAGCGATTTTAGGTGTTTGGAGTGTTATTGTGCTATAAAGGATGCATCAGCAATATTTTAAGATAAACAAAATTATATTTACAGATAAAATTTAAGATTAATATTTTATGAAATGCATATACACAGAAGGTAATAAATGAAATAAAAAACACAATTGCTTACTATTAATTTTACTTGAATGAGTTATACAATAACGGGAATACATTTATTATTTTAAAATGAAATAATTTTTTTTTTTAAATTGTTAATAAACGGTCATTATAATGGCTACGGTCATGTAGTTATTCAGTTAAAGTGTATGGTAGGTCTATGTGAGTCCTTAAATAGCAGTCAGCTAGTATCTGTTTTATAGTAAGTCTAGGGTTACAGTGTTGGCAGTAGGGTTCGTCTTCTCCAGTAAGTAAGTGTGAGTCAGTTGTGAATGGCCGATTCTTAACCTCGTTAAATCTACTACTTCACTAATAATTAGTTTCTTTTGAGGAAGGCCATTCGTGAAGTATATGTTTCAGTTCTTGTAGTTTGTTGTCAGATGTGGCAAACCAAGATTTCCACCAAGAATTGAGTACCATATGTTTTGCTTGAGCTTGAATATCTTGGTATGTAGAACATGTGTTGTGAGTTCTTTTTCGAGTAGCAGACATGGCGAATTCGTCTACTTGTGCGCTGTTTGTATGTCCGGGTAACTAGTAAATATTTATTCTTTTTTTTAATGTCTGGATTTTCTGTAATATGTACGAGATGAGTGGATGTGAACTATATATGTTTTTAATGAATGTAAAGAGCAAAGAGAGTCAGTGCAAATTAAGATGCCCATGGTCGTAGATTGAGGTATATTGTCTATCGCAAGTTTCAGGGCTTCAAGCTCAGTTGTATATATGCTAGTCACATCTGGCTCTTTTGGCTCCTGTGGCCTAGTGTTAAGGCTACGCGACTCGAAAACCTAAGACAAACCAACATTTGTATTGAACTATAATATCCCTTTCCTGTATGTTTCATTCATAGCTCATACTATCCTAACAATACAAACCCAGACAAGACTGAATAAAAGATAAGTTTTATTTTTTAACTCTCCTAATAAGTAGAGTCATTCATTATATCACACCCCCTCTCTATTTGATTTCTTAAGTTTATTTATGATTTAACACTGCTCTATGCACAAGATACTGTAATTATTTTATTTTCTTAGGAATATTACAGTCTGCATTTAAATGCGTTTGGCAATGTGAATGTACAATACAATCATCCTCCATCACTCTCGACAGAAGCTTTCCCTTTGCCACAATGAGAGGAAGTCAAGAGCTAAGGAGGAATGGCACTTGATAAGAAAATAGCCACTGCTATCACTTCACTTTACACTTCTATAGAAGATCTCCGGGCCATTGTCTCTTGAGGCACCGTGGAGGGGAATAAGGATGAGTGGTACTGGAAAGGGCTTGGACTTCTGGATTAGGATGATTGGACAGCCTGCTGTAGAATTATTCAAAAGATACAGTCCACTTAAAGGAGGAAGAATGTTCCGTATATATAAACTCCTTTATAAAAATGTAATATCTGTAATTTTTGATAAACATCAATACTCCTGTTTGTCAATAGTAATAATGTGTTATTGATATGAGAAGGCATTTAACAACCAGTAGTTCCATAGTACAGATATTTTAGGAAGAAGGAATCCAACTCGATAATGGGTGGATTATTTGATAGATTTGATTTGATGACAAATTCTAACCCAATATTGGGGGGTCTTCAGAAGTGACAGGTGATTTAGAGCGATCAATGGTTAACAATAGATATGAAGGGAACTGGTCTAAACCATAAACAGACAGAAGCAGACGATACTAAGAGGATTACTCAGCTTACATGATAGTCCCTCTTTAGTCACTGCTCAACTTCAACCACTCATCCATTATATCAATAACCATTTATAGGTGGTCTCAAAGTTTTTGCCATCGTGGGTGAACGGTAGACACCTGAAATATTTCCCTTGTTTCAGAGTGATTCTTACTTCCTTGTCAGAAACATTTTCACTATCATATTTCATTGGAAGTATCTATTTTTGAACATCTCTGAACCCATTTTGACTAGTTTCAGAGAAACATCTGTACGTACCTAAAGCTCAAAAATGGCATGTTTAAGCATGTAGACATTTTTTTCAGATTCCCCTTAAGGAAAATCAGCTATTGAGGATGTACTCATGACGCGATTTTGGAAAAACATTGTTTTCAAGAGACCTTTATTATGCGAGATACATTCAAATTCGTTGCATGATGACGTCTTCAATTAAGATTATACGTTGTCGTTTCAAAGATATTAACTTGATCAATACCATACTAGGACGCTCACCATTAACGCACTAATACCTCATGACGAGAACAGATAGACCTCTCTGCAGAACATGTCATGAACCATTAACCATTAAACACATACTGACTAACTGCAGGAACATTGAATATATAGAAACCCCACATAACATGTACGAACTTCTTACAGACAGGAGCCCACATATCGACATTACACTAAATCCCATTAAAAATATAATTTGTTTTACAAAATTTAACTTCTCTTCTGTTTGATTTTGACTTAGTGAGAAATTTGATATAACTTTTAATCATATAAATGTACTAGTATATGGGAATAATATACATATATATATATATATATATATATATATATTTAAAATAAAACCATTTTAAACCTTTACCTTTAATACTACTTTATTGGTTATTTGTGGTTTTTATTACTTATATTTAATTTTTATTTATCGTGTTTTATTTTATTTATGTATTTTTGATAGTTTTTGTTATTTTTCTATTATATTTTTGTTATTACATTATGAGCCAAATTGCCTAGCTTCCGCAAGTAAATAAATATACCTTACTAGGTATTTAACTATTTCAGTCAATTCTGAAGATCAAATTCTTGTTTAGTGGAAATCGGACCTTAATAACTCGCGTAGAGGTATTTTTGAAAATATTTTAGTCTAATAACATCTCAATTTATTATAGTTGTGTTCAGCATTTGTTCTACAACTGTTTCAAAACAAGATAATATGAATTTCAGGTTGACCGTTTTTTTTTCTTCATAAAATGGTGAATTTGTAACTTCTTAATCCTAGATAATTACTATTTTAGAAATGTATACATTATATCGATACACGTACTTTTAATCAATATTGTGTATACATTTTACTATGATACACTAGACCAGTAATTAATATAAATTGCTCATTGAATTAGCTTTATTTGGATAAAAAAACATCTTCGTTTGAATGAAGCTATTAATAGATAATGGTCGAACTAGAAAGAACTATACTAAGCTAATTTACTCAGACCAACTGACTTTTAATTTCGCTAATTGACATTAAAGTGGAAGAGGGATTGGAAGGTTTACTTTGCTACTCAGTTAAACGATTGATCTCTTGTCGGAAACAGCTTAACAATCCACATTTCAATCCCAACGTAGGAAGATATTCATTTACTTTGATTTGCAAATCGCCCTTTCACTATTCACGCTAATGCTCGTAGACTGTGAATTGGGAGTCCTTGAATACAAACATGATTCACAAGTTCCACTGAATCTCGTTTTATATATATATATATATATATATATATATATATATATATATATATATACTATAATTTTAAGCAGATGTCCTTTAAATCTGAATTTCCAGTTAATTGAGTTTACTTATTTCCCGTCTGGCATTACTGGAAGTGATTTCCAGTGAGATTCACTGTTACAAATATAATCTTACGTGCAAAACTTTGACTAAACTATGTGAGCTCGGATTGGCTTTTGAAAGGAAATAAGTTCATTATAGATGATATTTAATTGTAATAAATGCTACCCATGATTATGGTTAGAAATATTGAAAAACGGTGAGTCAAAAATTCCACAGGGATAGATTAGGAACACATTTTCATTTATCCTTCAAGAAAAAAAAAAAATTGTTATTCTATTAATCCCCAAAAGTTGCCCTTCAGGGTTGGCTATTTCGGAAAATCATTTCGTTGTGGAGGGAAGTGTAAGTGTACACATTGAAGTCTTACAATCATTAGTCAGTCGAGAATGATTTCCCGAGCGTAGCCGGGTACCTTAGCTAGTATATATATATATATATATATATATATATATATATATATATATATATAAATATATACACACACACACACACACACATATATATATATATATATATATATATATATATATATATATACACACTCACACATATATATAGTCTGTTAACGCTCTAACGGTCACAAAATGTTTTTAATCCTTAGGAAACTCGATATTTAAACATTTTCTATCAAAGAAAAGGTCAAGTTCGTTAACGGATGGAATCATACCGGGGGGAGGGGGATTTCGAGAAATAGATACAGATATCTCAGTTATTACGCATCGGAATAGAAAAATTGTATAGAATCAACCTTATTGTTAATGTAATGTATAAATGTTGTTATGTTCATGTTTTCTCTATATTGAATATTAACCAAGATACCATATTTTAGTTTTCGGCCATCAGTATTCCCCCATTCCTACTCATGTCATATTAACAATGAGCCATTATGCCATGTCATTTTACAACCAAATATGGTTTTCATTGATCCTTTACTTTGTGATATACATGTAAATACGTTATGTGACGACGTCAATGTTTAGTTCTTTACTCGAAAATGTTTATTTGATCTACACCCTATTCACTATTTAACCGTTTCAGTCAACACTCTAGATCATAGTTGTTCTTGGCGTATATCGGGCCGTGAATAGTGCGGGTTTGGATGGGGGATTCTAAAAATCAAAATAACTCGGTTCCGAGAGTCGGATCGTAAGATGTTATAAAACCAATCTTGTTAAACTATTGATGTTCAGCAAATTGTTGTACAATGTATTATTTAATAACTGAAGTATTAAGCGAGTTATTCGTACTTTCCTGTATTCATCCCTCAGTACACTCCTCCCCCTTCTTTCGTCGGTTATTTAAATATACATAGAAAATATGTGCTGGGATGAGATCACTAGCGTGTCATACCAGCATATAGGGAATATGTATAGTTTACGTAGCCCCTGCGTGATGGACTATTTGAGCCATTATTGGTCAAAAAATTATTTCTTCAATTCCTCAAGTAATTTCTGCCTGACGAGATGCTAGTTTTGCAACACTCGAGAAAAAAAAACAAAAGAAACTTAATTCTACTATAATCTATACATGACCCTATAACTGTGAAAACAGATGTCCATATACTTGATGTGGTTGAATTCTTGAATTGTGGAGCTCCAGATATTTTTTTTACTTATATATATTAGCTTGGTTACAAAACAAAATTTGGGTTATTACAACCTTTGATCAGTTACATGAATCTTTTGTTTTTGTTGCTGTAATGTGCCCTTTTCAAATTTTAGAAACCAATTAGGTTTGTGTGTGTGTTTTTTTAAATACAAAGTTATGAACCATTTTAAAATAGACGACTGTCATTTAGCTGGGTAAAGGAGCTAAGTGAAATAATTGCAACTCCATTGGAGCTGAGGATGTCTGGAAATCAGAAGTCACAAAAGAATAAAAATGATTTAATTGCAAAATTAGACTACCACCTCTTACGTAAAGACTTAGAGAAAGTAGCTTCGTCAACGTTCAGCGCACATTATAGGAATATATCGAACATGGCCTTTGGGGAAGACTGTCTCAGATTCAGGTGCCATATAAACAAATTAAGAATAATCTCCTAAGTTTGGCTTGCCGGCGACAGGTTTCAAAGGCCTTAATAGGTCTTCGATGTTAAGCCTGAATAGTACGTTCTTTAAGTTTGAGCCCACTTTCTCCGGGCCACTATGTAATAGTAATGAACTTGACAATTTGAACCCCTTTTTCATCTCATACTCTAATTTAACACCTATACGGCAGCAGTGTATCCAAAAATGTATTAAGAAGATGAAAGACGCCAATTTAGTATTTGAGGACTTATTAAAAATAGAGCGTTTAAGTCAAATTTATCATTTTTTAAAGAAAGCATTAAAATATGAACTTTTGTGCTTCATGAGTAATTGGGAAACACGTAAAAATTCATAATTATAATTATTATTATTATTTTCTTTAAGCTATTAGTGTAGTCAGGCTAATATTATTTTTCTATCTTTTATATGTAAGCAATCTCATATTTTTACCTATCTCTGTATATACATATTTGTAAATTTGTGTTACTTTGTTTGCGAATAAGAGGCGAACTCCTTCTTTCAAGATGTAAAATCTTTCAAGCAATACATTTTCTATTTTTTTCTTAATACCCATTTTGGAGGAATAAGTACCACTTTGTTGCATTGACCACCTTTTAGGTCCACTATTTGTTGAATATCTGTGACAATTGTCGAAAAATTGGAATCTATCAGGTACTTGCGAATCTAACTTCTCAGTTCCAATGTCGTGTGCAGATGATGAAGAATAGTTTTTTGTTTCTGGGAAAATAAAACCTTGTCTGGCTGATAAAGAAAAAGTAAATCACGGTGCACCTGTTAGTAGCAAAGAGAGCAAAAGGAATTTCACGCTTGTTTTTTCGCAGTGTGCCACACATAATGATCGTGTTTGTACTGAGCTCTTAAAGTTCTATAGAAGAAACTCTGATTTCGCAAGTGATTTTTTAAACGGAACTTTCTATCAACAATAATGGTGGTATTGGCAAGAGTTTTTAGAGTGCCCTTGTAATAGTCACTTTACGCAGAATCCATAAAGAAAACTAATCTTGATAAAACTGTATTCGTGTTGCTTTAATAGTGTACGTAAAATATGCAAATGAATATCACGACTCATATTGATTTCAAAGAAGCCGAAGTATCTTATTTTAAACTATTACGCAGGCAATCATTTAGCATGTCTCTAGGTCGTGGGAAAAAACGTGATGGGAGTAAATTATATTTTTCGTTATTGTTTTAAATATCGAAAGCTCTTCGTGATTGGAAATTTTCTTATCCAATCTCCATAAATTGAATTATTAATGTTTAGTTCTCTGAATTATTCGTCGAACAACACTTCCTTCTAGAAGACATGAGACTACATGATCCATTCAATCCAGGTAATCCATTAACGCTGCATCTCTTTGAAAATAAATTCCTCTACTTCATATAATCAATGGATAGCAAGGTTAGACTTTAATGCAGCTGGCGGTAAAACAATATTTTAAAATCTTAAGTACATGAATAATATATATAAATAAAAGTATAAGGCGTTTCTGAAATTCTAAATGCAGTGGGGCAAATTGTTTTCACGTCTCAGGTCATTTTAAAATCAATGGCATCAAATTTCAATCTATGTTATTTCTTTTTCAATTTCTATGTTACGGGAGATTTTATGGCGAAAACCGGTTATCATGGCCCGGTAATATCTATAACTCTCGTTTTGGATAAGTACCTGCATTTTGTGAGTAAATTGTGTTTATGTAAATTGTAAATATTGTTGTAACCTCATTTATATCGCAACAACAAATTTCTTTATACAAATTTGTAATTTAAATTTCTTTAAAAAAATTTGTAATTTTAAAAAAATTAAATAATTTATTTAGCTCATTGGGGTCATACCCCAAGTTTTAGATATAATAAGTATTAGCCGATTTTCATTCAGGTAAATCAGCTATTCAGGTTGGACTCATGACATGATTTTCTAAAAATGTCTTCAAATGCCCATCAATCCTACCTAGTAGACGAAGAAAAAAAGGTCCTGTCAAAATGATAATGTAATGTTCTATAAATGTTATTATATAAATTTGTTCAAAACATTAAGTAATATCAAAGATATTTTAATTTTAAGTCTTCAGTAAACCCCCACTCGTACTCATGCCATATTAATAATAAGTTGTTATTTCATGAAAGCTTAAATTCTAAGATTAAATACCATACATTGTTTTCATTGAACTTTTACTGTGCGAAGTAAGTGCAAATTGTATAGTAAACATTTAAGAATTGACTTTCTTAAGTCGAAAATATTTATTTGACCTTTACCACACTCGATGCATTAGTATTATATTTAACAGTAAAAGCCATATAACCTCTTTATTCTAATCCTAAATATCAAATATTATGTTCAACAGACCTACATTACACGAGATACATGTTAATTCGTTGTGCAATGACGTCTTAAATTAAGGTTTTACATTCTTGTACGAAAATGTTTATTTGATCTTTACCATACTGGATATTTAACTGCTCCAGTCAACAATAAAGATTATATTTGTTATTAATTGAAATCGGACTAGAAATAGCGAGGGTTTGGATGAGGGTATTCGAAAATTCAAAATATTTCCGTTATTACGAGACTGATCGTAAAATGTTATAGAACAAATTTTGTTAAGTTATTAATGCTCTACAATATTTATTTGACCTTTACCACACTCGATGCATTACTATTATATTTAACAGTAAAAGCAAAAAAATGGTTAGTGGCTGAATGGAAGGGGGGGGGATTCGAAAATTCATATGTTCGTTATTAAGTATCGTATTAAAAAATGTTATAGATCCAATCTTGCTAACTATCGATGCTCTACAATTGTTGTTCTATGCATTGTTTCGTAACTCATAGATTCAGCGAGTTATTCGTACATTATTTTTTACACCCTTCAGAAAACCCGATAATTCTTCTCAAGGATTTTAGTAATAGAGAAGGTATGGCGAGATGACATTAGTAGTGTGTCAGCTCAGCAAGTGGGAAATCTGCTTAGATTACGAAGCCCTTGCGTGACTCATTTGAGCAAAACTCGTTTACGTAAGATCGATGGACATTTTACGATTTTTTTTTTTCGATAGCAATAGCTATTGCTGAAATAGGAGAAACTCGTAACCAGATTAAAATCTCCCGATGTGTTCATCGGACTCTGGAATAAAGCCTATTCCGTCAGAATAGTGAAATAAAAACGGATTACCCAAGTGACAACAAAAACAAGTGCCATCAAACCAGCAAGCAGCCTAGGCATCAATTTGCCTCGGCTAATAAAATCCTGAGAATAAAGAGATTTATTAGGCGTATTAATTGCTCCTTCACAATGAATCCATGACGACTTGTTCCATTATTTCGTTTTATGAAATATTGTTGTGGGGCGGTGTAAAAGCCATCTGCCGTGGAAATAGGGAGTGGGCCGGTGACAAAAACCAGGGGAACAGACTATATATTGCCGGTGGGCAACAACTGGGCACCCAACTCCCAGGTACCACCACTCTCTAATAACTGTGCGCCCCCCCCCTTACTCTACCCTTACAGAAAACAAAATAAAAAAGGATGAAAAGCGCACCCTCTGTGTACACATAGTCACGCCGAATTTCCTATTCATTCATTTCATTCGAGAGTAGGCATTCTGAACCATAACAAAACAATTCCTGTATGCTTTTCGGCCATTTCACCTTGTTGGGGAGCTAATAAATTATGTAAATTTATTACGCCCAACACTAGGTCAATTTTTATTGGAGTTTTCAGCCTTGAGTATCCCCTCCCCCTCCTACTCCTGTGATATAAACAATAAGCTGTTATACTATGAAGCACATTATTTGAAGAATAATTACCAAATATTGTTCACAGGGAACTTTTACTTTTTTAGATAAATACAAGTACATGGCGCACGTGGAAAATCTGCTTAATTTACACAGCCCCTGCGTGACGGACTTTTGTTTTTCTCTCCAGAACCTAGAGTATGAGGCCCACCCATCTATACTCGAATTGGTTTTTGCAGAAAAGTGGAATGATGGAGAGAAAATCACCTTATAAGCAGAATTCCCTTAAGGGAAATCAGCTATTGAGGTCATGACGCAGTTTTTTTAAAAATTGCCTCCAATGTCCATCGATTCTACCGAGGAGATGACGAAAATGAGGTCCATTCAAAACTGTACGTTATACATGTGTATTTGTCTGTTAACGCTCTAGCCGTCGCATGATTTGATTTATCGTTCCCAATCTCGATATTTAAACGTTTTAAAATGAGTTAACGGTCTTCAGTAAACCCCCACTCCTGTTCATGTCATATTAACAATAAGCTGTTTAATTATGAATCACTTTATTTGAGGCTTAAATAACAAATATTTTTCTCATTGATCTTTTATTTATTATTTATTTTATTTATCATTGGTATGAGGCCTGTCCTGAGCAGCATAATTCATGAGAAAAAAAACAAATTACCGAATGTAAATTGTATGAACGATGTAATTTCCAAATATTATATTGCAGACCATTTTAATAATAATAAAATTTCCACATAAACGCTATCGTTGATTATAACATTTTGTTTTCATCCCGAGGTCTCTAACTGAATTCAATTCCTTCCTGTGTTATTTTCCTAGCTTGTGTAATATTATAAGCTCTCGCAGTGGCAAGCAAAGTGACAGTATTATTCCGGTATTTCTGTCTCGGTTTTAATAACAACAAGACAACAGCAAGTGATGTTAATTTCAATTTTCAGACAATGGTTGTTCTCTGGTATTAAAATGAGTTTATTATATAATGGTTATGAGTACAATGAATCTAACCTTAATATTTGGATTAATTTAAAGTACCAGTCAAAAAAAGACTTAAAAGTTTTAAATATTCCTTGCAGCGATAATAAAAAGGCATTAGAGTATTAGTGTTAATTGAACTTTTAGAATGTCACTTAAAAATGAGTGAAACATCAATGCGTTGGGGTGGAAATCGTTTTAAATATGAAAAAGTATAACATTAATTTAATGAAAGAAAAAATATTTGCTACAATTTAAGTCAAGGCTATTCATGTCATATTAACAATAAGCTGAAGTATCTTGAACCTCTTTATTCTAATCCTAAATATCAAATATTATGTTCAACAGACCTACATTACACGAGATACATGTTAATTCGTTGTACAATGACGTCTTAAATTAAGGTTTCACATTCTTGTACGAAAATGTTTATTTGATCTTTACCATATTGGCTATTTAACTGCTCCAGTCAACAATAAAGATCATATTTGTTATTGGTTGAAATCGGACTAGAAATAGCCAGGGTTTGGAGGAGGGTATTCGAAAATTCAAAATATTTCCGTTATTACGAGACTGATCGTAAAATGTTATAGAACAAATCTTGTTAAGCTATTAATGCTCTACAATTGTTGTTCTGTGCAATGTTTCGTAACTCAAATATTAAAAGAGTAATTTGCAGTTTCTTTATTTTAGTCAAAATATGTGGTGATATGAGGTCACTAGTGTGTCATACCAGCACGCGGGAAATCGGCTTAGCTAACGCAACCCCTGTCTGACGGACGTTTCTTCATTAAATCCTAATAAGTCAAAATTTAAATGATCATGTAGTATAAACAAGGAAGAAAAGACGAAAGTTGCCGACAAACAAAAAGAAATGGCAGAGTATTCAAATAGGGTTTGCCACAAATTCAAAGAGGGCAACTTGAAATATTGCTAGGGGCTCAATAATCATAAAAAATCGTCACAGCCGAGGGGGGGGGGTGCCTCTTGGCCGGAGCAATTTTTCCACATTTACCGGGGGGAGGGGGATGAAGAGAATAAGAGCTCCGGAGTCATTTTCTTCAGGGGGTGGGTTAGGGAAGTGCTATTGGAGGGTAAGAAAGGCATGGGCCGGCAGCGAGTGGGCACCATTCGAGCAGAGCTATCACTCAGCTCTATCATTACCCATTGATGCTTCATCATGCTTCCTCACTCATCATCAACACCCACCAAATACCCTCTCCCCTTCTTTATCAATCTCTCAAAGCTACTATTACTCTAAATCCTTCAAACCAAACCCTTATTGCTGACACTTATCTTTCTTCTTGGCTCTTTATAGAGACAAATCTATACTGGACAACCACATGACTTACTTTTAAATTGAACGTACAAAATGTTTAGGTGTACGTCATTTAAAAAGGTCCGTCACGCAGGGGCTGCGTAAGGAAATCAGATTTCGCAAGTGGCAGTATGACGCACTGCTGGTCTCAACTCACCATGGTTTCTCCAGGAATTTAAGAAATCGATTAAGTAACAAACCTACCAAATAAAATCACCAGTCCCCATCCTGGCCAGAAAAGGGTGGAAACACCTAGACAACCCGCCCTGAATAGCCTCATTAACACAAAGCGGATGTTAACAAATAATAACAAGTTTACGAGTACGACCTCAATAACTGATTTCCCTAGGGATATCTGCTAGAACGTTTTACTAAATTCAAAGTGGTTTGGAAATTTCTTTTAAATATATGGAACTTTTCCGCTCTTATTTGCTTTTGCCCTAATATTTTAGTTGGTCAATGTTTCAATACTAAGCAAGATGAATAGGCCGGAATACGTAAATACTATCGTCCCGAATTGATAGCAATATTCCGCCGCCTCTAATTTAGTGAAAAATAGTTTGTTATGTAATTTGTGGTTTCTACCTTTCGAATGAAAAATAAATATTTTTCGAAAGCCACGTGTATTTGGAATTGTGGCATATTATTATCTGAACATTAATAATTTCCAAGTGCTACGCGTTTGTAGCATTACAAAGAAGAGAAACATTTTAACTCAGCCGTTAAGAGGCGTACTGACGAATGGAAAAAATATTAGAACAAATGGAAGGGTTGCGAGGAACATTTGGTTTTTATGGGTTCCAAGCGCGAGATCGGCTGGGCGCCTATTGGCCCAGAGGGGAAGAAACGCCTAAATCTGATGGTGCAGGCTGAACGGCATTAAGTTAGCCGGAAATTTGTTTAGGGCTTAATTTTAGCGTGTCACTTTGAAAACACATTCATTTTATGGCTGCGAGAGGAGTATTAAAAACTGAAATTGCCCACGGAGTTATTACATACAAGGTTGAAAGTGAGCCGAGCACGAAGGAGCCGCTGATAAAAGTAATGGTCATCGATACACGCCAACAGAACACTGAATTATCTTCCTAGAACTCAATGCTATTTCGAAATAGAGTTCTTCTCTTCATGCATTCGCTCCCAAAGAAAAATACATTTTTCAATGAACAATCGTTTTAACAAGTTGGTAAGAAAAGGGGACTGGTAGATGGGAAACACAGGTTAAAATGGTGTGCCAATAATTAGGCTATAAAATGCTCAAACATTAAGGACAAAAGGTGGGAAAAAAATTCCGTCAAGCTCCGTTAACTAAGCAGATTTCAAAATTTGCATTTACCTCATAACGTAAAAGTTTAGGATTCGCCAATTTATTTAGTGACAAACTCATTAAATTATATCCTTAACCCACCCTGGCTAGAAAAGGGTGGAACACCTTTAGATAACCCGTCACAATTAGCAATAGTAGCATAAAGTGGCCGCTAATAAATTACAAATAATTTTGACTATACTTAACGTGGGAATAAAATTTAAAAAAAAACGTTGAGGCTCAGGTTAGCCATGTGAGTTAAAGTATAGACCTTAATCTCACATGGTAAACCTAGAGTGGCAAGTTCGATTCCCATCTTGGTCAATAGGAATTTATATAGTGATGAACTCATTAAATAAAACCCTTTGTCCCACCATGGATAGAAAAGGGTGGTAGCCTGTAGATAACCTGTCCCAATTAGCCATAGTAGCAAAATGTGGACGTTAATAAATAATAAAATAAATAAAATTTTATAATTTAATTAAATGATATCAGCTGTTTTTTTTTAAATATAACCTGATGTTTTATTCATTAAGAGTGTGTCAGAGGAGCTTTTCTGTCCAAACTGTTTTGTTTCTACAACATCACCTAAATAATTTAAAGATATCTAGGGCAAATATAAAAAAATTATAAACTATAGTATTTCCATAAATGAATTAACATGTTTTTATGTTTACTTCTATATTTATAGTTTTATAATAAAACATTCATTTACAGGCAAGACGTCCACACAGAGAGGACATAGTAATTATTCCGGAAAATGAATATTGCCCAAGTAACAATACGAACATTTTCGTAGGCATTATTTATGCATATAAGGGTTTGTTAATAGTATGTTTTTTATATCCCATAAAATCAAATTTTTTTTTACAAAACTAAAAATTGTTTATACTACTGAAAAATATTGAGATAAAATGAATGTAGTTCGTATAAATTTTGAAAATTCAATTCTTATTTATACTAAGGTTATGAATCCTTACACTATGTTTTTTTTAAAGTGAAAAAGAGCAATATCTAAATCAAATAATATGCTTCATAATATAACACCCTAGTGTTAATATGACATGAGTAGGAGTAGGGGTTTACTGATGGCCAAAATCTAAAAAAATGCAAACATCTTGGTTAATAATCATGATAATGAAAAAAGTCCGTCACGCAGGGGCTGCGTAAACTAAGCAGATTTCCCACGTGACGTTTTACAATAGAGAAATCTGCCTACAAATAACGGCAGTAGTAGTAGTGAATCTCTAAACCTATTCAAGAGGGACAAACAGTTACGGAAAAGGCCGCCCTAGCTCTCGGCGGAACGTCCCGAACATAGTCGACTCCTGCCGACCACACACAATACGAATGCAAATATCTCGGTTAATATTCAAGATACAGAAAAAATGTTTAGAACAATATTTATAGTAAATTTAATTTGCACTAAGATTGATTCTTTACAATGTTTCGATCCGACGCATAATAGTGAAGATATTTCGAATTTTCAAAAATTCCCCTCCCCCCTGGTCCCGATTTAAGCCATTAACGAACTTGATCTTTCATTTAACATGAAACGACTAAATATGAACTTTGGTAACGATCAAACAAAAATTGCGACCGCTAGACCGTTAACAGACAAATATATATATATATATATATATATATATATATATATATATATATATATATATATAATTTTGAACGGACCTCATTTTCGTCATCTCCTGGGTAGGATCGATGGACATTTGAAGAAATTTTTCGAAAATCGCGTCATGAGTACGACCTCAATAGCTGATTTCCTTAAGGGAAATCTGCTAAAATGTACAAGATTATTCCATTTACATAAAACGATTATATACCAAGTTTGGTAACAATAAGAGCAAAAATTACGACCGCTAGAGCTGTAACACTCATTATGATGAGGAAATATTTATGATGATTTTAAATATGAACGGTTGAACAGAGGTAATGCTCAAATTTGGCGGAAACAAAAACACAAAATCACGAATTTCCACTTCCCTGTTAAGGATATAAAATATCTTTATACCACCAGTTTTGTTTTTCGTAACAAGACCCGCAGATTAAATATAATAACACTTGTCGTCCCGACATATAGAATGGGGTATATTTATTTCTTATAGCTCCTCTCTGCCTCATACAGGATGGTTTTATATGGCCGGCAAACAGCATATATATTCCTCTACCTCTAAAACATTTAAATACCTATTTTCACTCACAAAAACTTTATTGCCTTTATACTCCTAAAAGATAATATTTTCTTTGGAAATATTGAAAGTGACAAATCAAGTACGGAATATGCCTGGCAGATTTAATGATATAAGGGTAGTTTTTATTACCATGAAAGTACAAAAAAATTTTTTTCGTGAGAGTATTCTCTCAAAATACTTCAAGAATAATGAAACCTTGCTAGTTGAGACTTTGTAATCATTAATTAACACCTAGAAACCATTCTTCTTTTATCTCTCGATCCTGTATACAATATATATATATATATATATATAATTGTGTTGATGTTTTCGACTAGGTTATATTTATATATGGTGTTGCTATTCTTTTTGGAGTTTTGGTCAATGTTGGTGAAAAAATCTTAGGTTATGCCGATATTTCTATTTTGCCGAATCTTTATTTTCTCTTCTTCAGGGCTGTAAAATTACAGGTACTACTTTATAATATTGCACATTGTTATTAAACTAGAGTGTAAAAGGGGGAGATTTTTCTATTATTACTTACCAAGACAAAATATACTTGAAAACTATTACACATAACTATTACACTTAGGACTAGGGTTATAGTAACCTCCCTTGTTTTGTTTACACAGCTGTTTACAGACTCCTCAGTTGTTTACACACTCCCTAGTTTTGTATGTATATATGAAGACCATTAAAAGGTCAAGCCGCCCACGATCGAGTCCCGGAGGATTCATTATCAGAGTTTTAAGTAGCGAATAATCCTACCCCGTTAACCAAGGAGGACCTAGAATGTATTGTTTCCGGTAGGCTGACCAGGGGGGGGTGTCTGTGTTCAGATCACCCTGTGTCAGCCAGCTCGTGGACGTGATTTGAGAGAATCCTAAGCTTTAGTCTTAGGGGGGCTGTCAGACGTATATTCTCGTTAGAATCCCTCTAATCCACAAGCGCTACGACACTAGTGCACTCTGGTAACAAACTCGTTTACTAATCCTATCGCTTAGCAGGAATCGAACCTTGGCCTATTATTACCTGTCAATTTTTATTTAATCTTACTCGAACTTGATATTTAAATTTTTCATGTACACAAAAGGCCATATTTCTATATGACCGATGTTACACCAATAGGTAAAAAAGTCCGTCACGCAGGGGCTGCGTAAGCTAAGCAGATTTCCCACGTGAAGGTATACAATAGAGAAATCTCCATACGAGAGCCGAAAAGTTACGGCCAACTAGCTTTTGGCGGGAAACTCACTCGTCCGTTATCGGCCCAAATTTAATAAAAATTATAATTATTAATATTCCAGATAGAGAATATATGTATAGAACAATATTTGTAGTTAATTTGCAATTAGATTGGTTCTATACAATGTTTTGATCCGACGTATGCTAACGGGAATATTTCGAATTTTCGAAAATCCCCCCTCTAAACCCCCTCCCCTCCCACTGGTCCGATTTCAGCCATAAACGAACTTGATCTGTTTTTGTTTTGCATAAAACGTTTAAATATCGAGTTTGGTAACGATCAATCAAAAATTGCGACCGCTAGATCGTTAACAGACAAATATATATATATATAGGATCGATGGACATTTCCATGGTAGGATCAATGCACATTTCGAAGACAAATTTCAAAAATCGCGTCATGAGTACGACCTCCATAGCTGATTTCCCTTAGGGGAAATCTGCTAAAATGATCATTATAATAAGTTGTAGACCACGAATGAAAGAATATATTACATGTTTCATTTTAAATTTCCCAAGTATATGGAGTTAATACATAATAGAAATCATAATTACTGAATATGTAATTTTTCCGAAACAACCCGTACCAGAAATTTACTGTCGCCCAAAAACATAAATTAAATAACTCCAACCAATCATGCTGTACAATTGTTGTTCTATATATTTTTTCATAACTCAAATATTCAGCAATTATTCGTACTTCCTTGTATGTTTTCTTAGAAATAGAGGATGTATTGTGAGATGAGATCTGCAGTGTGTTATATGAGCAGGAGGGAAATCTGCTTAGTTCTCGCAGCCCCTGCGTGGCGGACTCATTATAACATATAAATGGCTGGCCATTACGAACACACATTATAGAAAGTCAGTTAACTGTAGTAGTTATGTGGTAGGAGCGAGAGCCATGTAATCATAGTATGTAGTGGGATAGTTAGTCCAGCTCCCTGTTTTTCTCCATAATAACTTTATGGCAGTTTTGCCAGAGGCCCAGAGCACCTCCTGCCTCGATACCTATTTAACTGCATGCGACCAATCAACTATAATCGGAATTTAAATCTCCTCTAGCCTCACGTCCCTCCTAGCCAGACGTGCTGTAGTGCATAGTAAACCATTTTAGTATGCTTCCAATAAAATACTTCCCCTCCCACCCCACGTCATCTGGATTCACCTGCCAACGGCAATATCTCCTACATTCCGATCCCCTAGGAGGAGTTAATGGTGTCCCTCTCTCGATGGAGCTGTCACGTACTCCTGTCCCCCTACGCCTTTCTTTCATCTCTGCGTATTAATACGGCCTACATCATTGCATCGTGCACAACAACGTGATGGATGGCACAAATCTCTAGTCAAACTCTAACCAATTTTTGGTACTTGAGTATTATACCCACCACATTCTAGTTCCAATAGTTCCACGGTAGAGTGCGCTGCTGTTTTAAGTAGTACGATTCCTCGCCGGCAAAGGAGGTTATACTTACCTTATAACCTTCTAAGGAATTATAATGCTAAATAAAATAAAACACAATTTTTAAAAATAAAACATTTTATTTTACTTTCACTCACATTTCGGCGGAAAATATGTGGCATCTCTAACAGACACAATTCCCTCATGTAATTGTTCCAATCTATAACAATTTTGACTTTTTTAGTTGTTTTTTGCAAAGATTTATAGATGTTAATTCTTCGCACCAGCAGTAAATGAACTTTAAAGCACTACAAAATTGAATTTTGCTTCCTTCAAACAAGTCCCAATCCGAAGGCCGACTTGCTCACCACACTTTATTACATTGCACTTCCAAGACATACTTTTTCCACTATAAAGTTTCATACTATGCGTTTTAGAACACTTTCTTCTCCTAGGCAAAATATTTCTCTCCTGTAAATATTTCACTGCGTCTTCTTCACTTGTTGGCAAATCAAAATTTTTAAACGAATAAGAAACACTAAACAGCACAATAAACAGCAAACGCAACTATAACAAAAGATAACCTCATTAGCCTGGGAGAGCTAGTGGCGCACTCTACCGTGGAACTATTGGAACTAAAATGTGGTGGATATAATACACAAGTACCAAATTTTCTGTAATGCGATTTCATTTTGTTGACCTCACACAGTATATCATCCCCGTCACGTTTAATTCAGTGCCTGTCTGTACGGTTTGGAAAAAATCTGAGTCACGGTAAACATTTTCACGGGGTCTGTCACGGCATAGATATGTGGTTAAACGTACTTGTATATACTTGTACAGACACAATAGATTTCAAAAGATCAGTTATATCAATCTTTTAACAGATTTTCCTTAAGGGAATCAGGCCATTATAAATTCCTTATTCTTGGGAGTCAAGTGAGACAGTCTGCTTGAAATTTTAAATTATTGGCTAAATTTTGTTAACCCTTTAGAACAAATATCGAGAAATAGAAACCAAATTTCGTACTTAAACTTTTATCTGGAAAATAGTGATTGACTTCATTAACAGCAAGAATTGGCCCGGAAGGGGGGGACGGGGAGGGCGAGAGAGAGAGTGAGAGAGAGAGAGAGAGAGGGTGAGAGAGAGAGAGAGAGTGAGAGAGAAAGAGAGAGAGAGAGAGAGAGAGAGAAAGAGAGGAGAGAGAGAGTGAGAGAGAGAGTGTGAGAGAGAGAATGAGAGAGAGAGGAGAGAGGAGAGAGAGAGAGAGTGAGAGAGAGAGAGAGAGAGTGAGAGAGAGAGTGAGAGAGAGTTAGAGAGTGAGAGAGAGTGAGAGAGAGAGAGAGAGAGAGAGAGAGAGAGAGAGAGAGAGAGAGAGAGAGAGAGAGAGACAGAGATATTGTTTGTTTGCTCTGTATTGGCTGAAAATTTCGGGATATCTAAACCAATTTAAATATCCCGAAATATCATGTCAAATTTAAACTTAAATCAGAAAAGAATATTATTTTATTATTTATATATATATATATATATATATATATATATATATATATATATATATATTTCTCTCTGTTTGCGACTATTCTATTTTAATTTACTGGAACAAAGTCAGTCCCATGACTACGTTCATTAAATGAAGAATTATCCCATTAATTTGTGTAGATTTTCGGTGAAAACGGTGAATAATTCCCCTTTGTCTCTTCTCATTAATTCTATTTGTGTAAGTAGGCTAGGTTAAAGCTGGCATGGAGCTGGTGCCTTATCCGGATTCACATGCCCCGCTTCCGAGTACACTCCCACCCTTGATACCCTTCCCTTAGAATCGGCTTTTAACATCCAACCTGATTTAACGAGTCCTACCGAGGGGTAGGCTGTGTTCTCTATAGGATCGTTCGACGTCAAATTAGCAAGCCAATTTCACAATGTATTTTGTTCCTTCTTCTTTGGGCCTTTATCCCTCTTCCAATAATACCAATTGTATTTTATAAAAGAGTCGAGCAAGGATTGTTGAGACTCATAAGATAAAATTGGTTAACGGCAGGTGAGGGAGGACGATAAATAATTGAATTATGCGTTCACAATATCCCAATTTCCGTTGTATATTTTTATTTCTAAGTGATCATTTGCTTTTGGAAGGGCTGCTTCTTTTGTTAAAATTAGTACCGCACTGATCAATCCTGAGAGCATCATTCATTGTTGTTTTAACATACTCCATGACTTTTTCCGTGGAACTATATATAGCACTACTTAACTAGTCTTTGGCGGAAGATCAGAAAGATGTAGCCGTTAGTTTAGGTCATTCGTGAAGTAGAACTTCTCCTGATGAGGCGTCATATGGACGCCAAACTAGTTAAAAAGCAATAAAAGTTATATAGGGCAATCATCACAATTAGCTGACCTCGCAATTAAAACCTGCCGTAAATTTTGAAAATGTAAGTACAATACCAAAAAAAAAAAAGAAAAATTTATGCAATAAGGCGGTAAAAGGGAATATGCACATTATAAAAAATAGAAAAAAGTTGATCAATAAGAGAACAGAAATAAATCATGTGAATTATATACACTTTAATTTATTTGGGCTTTTTCGGGGTTCAGGTTAGCCATGTGAGTTAAAGGGTTGACCTTAATCTCGCATGGCAAACCTAGAGTGGCGAGTTCGATTCTCGCCTGGGCAAAGGAAATTATTTAGTGACGGAATTCATTAAATAACATCCTAAGTCCCACCCTGGCTAGGAAAGGGTGGTAACTTGTAGATAACCCGTCCCAGTTAGCCTTTGTTGCAAAAAGTGGACGTTAATAAATAATAATAATTTAATTTATTGGAAACTTTAAATTGATAGTTGATCAATTAAAAAATTTCTCATTTACGATTTAGACTATACTTCATTCGGGATAATCGATATATTTTTATTTCCTCACGCGTCGATACAAGAGAGCTTCTTGACCCACCATACTTTGTAAGCCGTTCTCTGACTGGTACGGCTTGTGGAAGATATTGGAGAACAAAGATGTAGCCGTTAGTTTAGTACCTTTGTGCAGTAGACCTTCTCCTGATGAGGCGTCATATGGACGCGAAACTAGATAAAAAACACGTTCCACCATAGACTAGTTACGAAAAGTTAAACAGCTCATATTTTCACTATATATATATATATATATATATATATATATATATATATATAGATAGATAGATAGATAGATAGATAGATAGATAGATAGATAGATAGATAGATATATATGTGTGTGTGTGTGTGTGTGTGTGTGTGCGTGTGTGTGCGTGTGTATATGTATATACAGCACGGACAAAAGGAGTTGGACTTGGAATAAAGTGAGTCAAGTAGGGGCTGAGTAAACTAAGCAGATTTCCCACGTCGCGGTATAACACACTAGTGGTTTCATCTCTCTACATAGTCGGACTGAAAATCAGAAAGTACGAATTACTCGCTTTAACATTTGAGCCACAAATTAAAGCAACAATTGTAGGGCACCAATATTTTACGAAGATTGGTTCTGGAACATTTTTCGACCCGACTCATAATTAAGCAGATATTTTGAATTTTCCGACAATATCTAAATCCTCCGTCCACTGCTATTCCAGGCACGATTTACCCAATAACTAACATGATCTATAGTGTTGACTGAAGTTAAATATCTAGTACGGCATATCTAGTATCATCGCACTATAAATTAAAGGTGGATCATGAAATAATGGTCTCATGAAAACAATATTTGGTATTTAATACTAGACTAAAGAGGATCATATTAACAACTTATTGTTAATATGGCATGAGGAATTTTCCCCTCCAAACCCTCCCACTCTTCCTGCAATTTCAGCCGATAGCGAACTTTAGTTTTACAAAAAGGCTTATGTTATATAACATATGTTCTATAAAATATAAGCGTTTGGTAAATACGACCACTAGAGCGCTAACAGGCATATATATATATATATATATATATATATATATATATATATATATATATATATATATATTAACACACACACATACACATGAATAGATGGGTATAAATTTGAATGGATCCCATTTTCGTCTTCTCCAAGGTACGATCGATGGACGTTTGAGGAAATTTGTCAACTATCGCGGCATACACAGTTTCAATTCCGGATATCCAATATGCAAATCTGGTAACACAAATGAATTTGTGAGTTTGGATTTTAGCAGTCTTCCCTTCAGGGAAATCAGCTATTGGGGTCGTACTCATGAAGCGATTTTTGTAATTTGTCTTCGAAATGTGCATTGATCCTACCTAGGAGAAGACGAAAATGAGGTCCGCTCAATTTTATATATATATATATATATATATATATATATATATATATATATATATTCGCCTATTATCGCTCTAGCGGTCGCAATTATTGCTTTAGGGTTACCAAACTCGATAAAGATAGATAAAGGTCGTTAAGGGCTGAAATCGAACAAGTGGGAGGTGGGGTTTAGAAGGGGGATTTTATGAAAAATTGTACAGGACCAATGTTATTGCAAATTAAATGTACTATTAATATTGCTAAGTACATTTATTCTCTGTCTTGAATATTAATCGAAATATTTGCATTTTTCAGTTTTCAGCCTTCAGCAAACGCCAACTTCTACTCATGTTACATAAACAATATTCTGTTATATAATAAACCACATTACTTGAAGCTTAAAAACCAAATATGTTTTACATGAGACATTTATTATAAGAGATACATGCAAACAAGTTCACGTGACCACCCCCGTTTTAAGTTTTTGGACTACTAAAACGTGAATGATTGAGACAAAAATTATTCTGATTCATTATAATTTACAGTACTATCTATAGTAAATAGTTTTCAATAAATTTAATATGTTATATTCTGATATATTTCATTTATTATTCATCTTTCCGTTCTATAATAATTCTATCTATTTAGCGCTGCGTAGTTGGGCTACCATACCTTGTTTACCATTCAGGCGCTTTCTGTTGTAGAAATTATTAACTTGTAAGTTGACTGAATGATTTCTTATTACCGTTGGCATTTATTCCCTTTACATTCACGGGGGTGTTACCAGTATGGAGATTTATCTGTTGTAATCCTTCCCGTAGGAAATCTGCTTAGTTTACGCAGACCCCCCGTGGTGGAATTATGTTATCATCTCGTGGACCGCTGAAAGTTTTGGATGATCCATAAGTTAAAACCTCAATAAATCTTTTCCTCGTTGGCAAATCAGCCATAATATGCATTATTTTAAATCATGCGATAATGAGCGTTGGGCTAAGCCGTCAACTAGATGTCCTGTACAATATTAAGTAGGGGTGTGTGGGGGGAGGGGGTTAAGCTGTTTAGGGGGTAGGGGGTAGGGGACTGGATAAGATGGTAGGTAGAGGAAATCGCTATAAGCCAGGGATAGAGTTCCCTATATGTTGGTAGAAAATAAAGGAGAAGTTACTCTAGAAACTTGAGTAGTGTCGTCCCATCCTCCATCCTATAAGCCCTTATTTTTTCACTAGCCTTCAGAAACCTTATACTCATCCTCTTCCTATTCTCTCAGCCTCTCCACATTTATTGTTTGTTTTTTCCCCCTTCGTGTATTCGCTACTGGATTATTTTCAAATCCACTGCCTTTTACTGATTTTATTCCGCCTCTAAAAACCAGTAGTATTCATTAGGATCACTTAAAGTTTACCCTATAATATATATCGAAACGTAAGTTCCTTATTACTAAACCTGGTGATTTCTTTTACCATACCCAATGTACTAATTTATAAAGTATTAACACTTAGCTTGTGTACATTTTTGCCATTCTCCACAGAGGTTCTACTCGTGACGAGATTTTCGAAAAACCTCTTCAAATGTCCATCAATCCTTTAAAATTATGTCTGTTGCCACAATTTTTGTTTCATCGTTACCAAACTCGATATATAAGCCTTTCCTGGAAAACTAAAAATATAGTTTGTTAACATCCAAAATCGTATATGGAGGGGAAGTTAGGAGAGTGGAAATTTGAAAATTCGAAAAAACATCCGTTGTTATCGAAAAATTGCATAGAAGCAATCATATTGACAATTTAGTTTTCCATAAAATTTGGCATACATGGTTTTTTATTCCCTTCATTATTAACAGAGATATTTCCATTTTTTATTTTTTTTTTATATTAACGTTAAGTTGTTATTGCATGAATGGATGTCAGTAGTCATGACATAAATTTTAATCGGGTCTCACAAATAAAAGCCATAGCAATTTTAAATAATGTGCAAGAGTACTGTAGTGATATCTCGAGTGAAACAAATTTCCTATCAAATAAAAACAAAATTTTAGAACAAGCAACAAGTCACATATTATTCATCGATATCTGTAGAGTATATAGTTCATCATACAACACGTTTTTATAGAAGTGTCTGTCATTATACCAGCCCCCAACATTAATTATCTGAAATTCAAAAAAAAATTGAATAAAGTAAGTTAGTTAGCCAACTGAGAATCTCAAATAACGATTAATTGAAGCTGAATCACAATAAAAAAATGAAAATAATAAAATCCGGAGAAATTTGTGAATGCTGCCAGGAATTTACATCGGACGGATTAAACCATTTATTATTGCACAGCTCACAATACAGCTGTCATAGAGAGCAATACATGAAGAATTTTATAGCCACAAGTGATGAGTTAATGTCCCCGGAAAATATTCTTCACATTGAGGACATTCATAAACTGAACATGATTTATTATTCCTTATTCCGTTCAGGAGTATGCAACTAGGCAGTGATAAAGTATATACAATTATCTTGATAATTAAACACTGTAATATAGAAACGTCCAACGAAGTCAATTTACACGTCACAGTAAACAAATAAATATACGTAAATACATATGATGTTTGAATAGTACAAAACCGATTAATACTTGAAAACATTTATTTAAAAAAAAAAAAAGTATTATATATATATATATATATATATATATATATATATATATAGTAGGGTAATATTATGTCATTAGTTCTTTTATATGTTTTTTGTATATTATTAGATTACTAACACTAAGTGGGCCAGACTCAGGCTAAAATATGTATATATTAGCCAATAAAATCAATCTATCAATCTTGTTATAGGTTCATTCGCTGCATAAATAACAAATATTGTCTAGAGTGCCTCAGGATAAATCGTGCCAGCAGTTTAGTAACAACTGACAAATGCTCAGTAATACTCGGTGAAGTTTCGGGAAAAATTTCCTTGACATTCTCGGGAGAGTTAGCGAATGAAGGCAGGTTTTTTTTTCAACAAAGCAAATGAGACATGTCTCTAGTATTGATCGGGGTGTCAGTAGAGCTGATGAAAAGCTCGTAGGCCTAAGGTGACTTCGGATTTGTTGGCCGAAATTGTCTATACCATTCTAAGAGGAGATGGTGAATGAAACTAGGTATTCCAAAAGCCCGTCACGCAGGGGCTGCGTAAACTAAGCAGATTTCCCACGTGAAGTTATACAATTGAGAAATCTCCATACGAGTGCCGAACAGTTACGGCAAATGACCGAACTAGCTTTTGGCGGGAAATTCATTCATCCGTTATCGGGCCACAATTAATAAAAATGCAAATATCTCGGTTAGTATTCAAGATAGAGAATAAATGAATAGAACAATATTTATAGTAAATTTAATTTACAATAAGATTGATTCTATACAATTGTTTGATCCGACTTATGGTAACGGAGATATTTCAAATTCTCGAAAATCCCCCCCTCCCACTAGTCCGATTTCAGCCATTAACGAACTTGATCTGTCTTTTTGCATAAAACGTTTAAATATTGAGTTTGGTAACGATCAAACAAAAATTGCGACCGCTAGAGCGTTATCAGACAAATATATATATATATATATATATATATATATATATATATATATATATATATATATATAATTTTGAATGGATCTCATTTTCGTCATCTCCTGGGTAGGATCGATGGACATTTGAAGAAATTTTTCAAAAATCGATTCATGAGCGCGACCTCAATAGCTGATTTCCCTTAAGGGAAATCTTCTAACAAAAAATGAGACTCCATCTCTCTCTAGTGTAGGTAGAGAGTGAGGCTAAGAACCTCACAAGCCTAGAAGTCCTCAGGACTAATCGTGCCTGTTTTTTAATCACTATCGATAAATGCTCAGTAATATGAGACCCTGGAAGTTCCGAATGAAATTTTCGATGAGATTATCGGTGGAGGTGACGAATGAAGGTAGGTTTCTTCTAAAAAGGAAATGAGACCACATCTCTTTAGTATAGATAGGGAACGCGGCTAGGAGAATCCCAAGCCTGGCGGATCTGAGGGTAAAACATGCCACATTTAAAAAAGTATGTCACGCAGGGGCTGCGTAAACTAAGCAGATATCCCACGTGATGTTTTACAATAGAGAAATCTGCCTACTAGTAACAGTAGTAGTAACGAGTCTCTTAACTTATTTCACGAGAGCCGAACAGTTACGGAAACGGCCGAACTAGCTTTCGGCGGAAAGTCCCGAATAGAACCGACTTCAGCAGATCTCAGATCTCATCTCGTCTGTTATCACACTTAATAAAAATGCAAGTAACTCGGTTAATATTCAAGATAGAGAATAAACGTATATGGCAATATTTATAGTAACTTTAATTCACAATAAGATTGGTTCTGTACAATTGTTCGTATAGTAACGGAGATATTCTGAATTTTCGAAAATCCCTTCCCTAAACCCCCACCCCTTTCACTGGTCTGATTTCAGCCATTAACGAACTTGATCTTTCTGTTTACATAAAGCGATTAAATATCGAGTTTGGTAACGATCAAACAAAAATTGCGACCGCTAGAGCGTTAACAGACAAATATATATATACAATTTTGAACTGACCTCATTTTCGTCCTCTCCTGAGTAGGATCGATAGACATTTGAAGAATATCGCGTCATGAGTACGACTTCAATAGCTGATTTTCCTTAAGGGAAATCTGCTAAAATTAACGACGAGTGCCCAACATACGTGACCTTGGATTTGTAGACGGAAATGGTCTATGACATTCTCGGCGGAGATGGCGATGGAAGGTAGGTATTTCTATAAAAAACGTGAGATCTGGCATAAGTCGGAAATGAGGGCCGAGTTGGAACAATCCTAGTAAGTGTAAGTGTAAAATGCTAGATCGTGTCAGCCTTTCTCTAAACATTTTTGACCAATGCTCAGCAACGCTTGGCTTTGAACATTTGTAGACGGAAATTCCCTTTGACATTCTTGGAGGAGATGGTAAATGAAAAGAGTTGGTATTCCTTTAAAAGAATTGGGCTAGAAGTGTCCCAAGCCTATAGGACCTTAGGACAACCCCTGCCTGTCCTGCAATTACAATCGACCCATGCTCAGTAATACTTGACCTCAGAAGTTCTGGGAGACATCGTCTATGACATTCTTGGCGCAGTTGACGAACAAAAGCAGTTTTCTTTGACAAAGGAAATGAGACCACATCTGTCGGGTATTGTCGGGGATGGGAGGAGAGCCGACCCAAACCTAGTAGAGCCTAAGGCTAAATCTTGCCCATGTTTAAACATTAGCGACGAACTCTCCAACAATGCGCGACCTTGGATTTGTATACGGAAATTGTCCATGACATTCTCGGTGGATATGGTGACTGAAGGTAAGGTATTCCTATAAAAAAATGAGACTCCATCTCTCTAGTATAGGTAGGAGAGAGCGGGGCTAGAGGTGCCTGGAGGACCCCCCAGTGCTACCCAACTCTACGGCCCGTTTGGGAATAATAAAGTTTTGAATATACTAAGGCACCCCCTCCCCCTAGATGCAACGACCCACCTCTTCAAACATAACTTGGAGACGGAGAAAAACCTCTCCAACTATACCTAGTCCTTTCTGAAGCCTCCCTCTTCCTCCACAATTCACTCACCCCTTTTCACTCATATCCTCCGCTTCCTACAATTTACCTTCTCCCCCTCAGAATTTTCCTTTCGCCAGTCTATTCTATTCGTGGTCAATGTACTATAAATATATATTTATATGTACTATATTTCATTTATTTTCATCTTACCAATACCGGTAAGGTGACCGTTTATTCAATACCCATGCTCCATGCAAATGAGCATACCAAATGCATTTTTATGATTACAAGATTAATATTATAGCAGATTTGCTTTAAGGGAAATCTGATATTGAGGTTGTGTTCATGACAAAATTTTTGAAAAATTTTGCAAATGTCCATCAGTCCAATCCAGGTGAGGAACGAAAATGAGGTACGTTCAAAATTGTGTATATACATAATTGTGTTGATATTTTCGACCAGGTTATATTTATATATGGTGTTGTTATTGTTTTTTGGAGTTTTCACTGCCCTAAAGAAGAGAAAATAAATATTCTCAAAATATTGGTATAAACTAAGATTTTTTCACCAATATTGACCAAAACTCCAAGAAACAATAACAACACCATATACCTCTCTCTCTCTCTCTCTCTCTCTCTCTATATATATATATATATATATATATATATATATATATATATATACATACATACATACATACATACATACATACATACATACATATACACACTTTCCTTTTATAAGCAAATATCTCATCTTTAGCATTCACAAATTTTGTTTGATCGTTACCAAACTCAATATATTAGTATATCTATGTAAAATTAAAGATCAAGCTCCTTACTAAGGACTGAAATCGGACTAGTGGGAAGGTGGGGGGGGGATAAAGTGGAAAATTTCGAAATATCTTCGTTTCTATACGCCCGATTGTTATATAGCTGCGATTAAAGCTATCTTCAATATTAACCGATATATTTGGATTTTTTTATTTTTCGGAATTATGTCGTATAAACTATACTATGTTATTCAAAGAACCTCTTAATTTGAAACTTAAATTGGCAAATATTGTTTTCAACAGATATTTACTAGATAGATTACTAGAGGTATTATTACTAGAGGTACTAGCAAATACGTTCTGTGATAACGTCGTTACGTTCTTAACTCGGAAATGTTTATTTCTTCCTCATCATACTCGATATATAACTGTTTCATTCAACACTAAAGACTAGTTAATAGCTTAAATCGGGCCCAGAATAGGTAGAATAGTTTAGAGGGGGCGATTTTAAAATTCAAAACATCTCCATTATTTTAAGTAGAAATAGATAATATGTGGTTTGGGTGCTATCACAAGTGAGTTATACCAGCAGGTGGGAAATTTCCTTAATTTACGCAGCCCCTGCGTGACGGATTTTCCTATTCTAGTATAAGTTCTCATAATTAAATAATACATTAATCGTGCCATAACGGCAGTAATTAAACTATCAATGGTCCTGCATAATTTGTTATGTTTAAGTCACTGCTTGATGGGGTTCCCAATTTGCTTCCCTGATAGATCATTACTATCGTAATGTGTCATTAGCCTATGGGCCGTCAAGCTCAATCATAATACCATAGTGTAAGCTGTTGTGCTGGATTGAGGTCATTCCATCCTTCCCCATCGAGATAATATAGACTTGGGGAGGGAAATTGAAGATTGCGATTACCAAAAAAATATGAGTGACAAATTGCTCTTTAAAAGGGAGCAATAATGTTTTATACGTTTTTGATCCCCCCATTTATAGCTACTACTGCATTAAAACTTCCGTCACCCTGCGGCTGCGTACACTAAGCAGATATCCCACATGTTGGAATAACACACATGTGATATTATCTCAACAAATATTCACTATTTCTACGTAAAATAAAAAATATATTTTGATTTTTCAAATTCCCCCTTCTCTAACCTCGCCCCCCCCCTGTGCCCCATTTCAGTCATTAACTATTATTAAACATTTTACTTCTCTATTAACAGACAAGAAACGTGACCTATTTATTTTCACAGACGGATCCAAAACAGGCCAAGGAGTAGGGGCAGCTTCAATTGTTGGCTCAGTAACTTTCAAATAAAGCTGCCAGATGAGACTAGCATATATACAGCTGAGCTTGAATCCCTGAAACTTGCGATAGTCAATATACCGGAAACTACAGACACGGACATCATAATTTGCACTGACTCTCTTAGCTGATTACATTCATTAAAAACCATATAGACCGCGTATTACACTAAGTACTTGAAACAAAACAACATTCTCAAAAAATTATAATGTAGGGCAATACTGAAAATATTTGCAGAAATGAGCATACTTACTTAAATATAATTATTATATGTTATAAGTAAATATAATAATTATATATTATATGTTAAATATAATAATTATATGTTATATGTAAAATATGTTATATGTTGAATATGTTATATGTTGAATATGTTATATGTTATATGTTAAATATGTTATATGTTATATGTTGAATATGTTATATGTTATATGTTGAATATGTCAATTATTATGCTGTGTGTTAACTGATTCGTCGCTCAATCGCCCCTGTTGCGAAATGCGATTATTGTATGAATAATAATAATATTATTATTAAACAGTAAACATCGAGTATGCTGGAAAACAAATAAACATTTTCGAGTTAGGAACTTAAAATCTTAAATGATTACGTCATCACATAACATATTTGCAGGTACCCCATCTAGTATATATCTGTATTTAAACTTCAAATAAAATGTTTCATTATATAACAGTATAGTTTATGAGATATCAGTAGGAGGGTTTACTAATGGCTAAATATTAAAAAATCTTAACATCTCGGTTAATATTGAACATAAAAAATAAATCGATATAAAAATATATACTACAATACGGTAAAGTCTTCAACCTCTTCCTAAATAAATAATTTCTAAATTAAATAGAAGACATTCCCCTGATGTAAAGAAATGAAATGTGTCTGCAACTTGACGGAGTTCCTTCCCACTTCTCAATCACTACTCGATCATAAATAAGAGAAATCTTTCCCCAGCGCAGTATCTGTCGCAGCTTGCACATTAAGTGGTCACCCGATCTGACATTAATGGATTACTTTCTATGGGGGAGGGCTTTTTCTCTACCAGAACAAGTCACAGAATATTGAAGACATGAAAAATGAAAACAAATAAATTCAATTTCAGTAGCAGAAATACACAGTGCCAAAGAACGTCTTTTGGTGTGCATAAATGAGGATAGACGCATTATCGAACATTTGTAAATACTTGCTGTAAGTATTGTGGTGCAAAGAAAAAACTGGTTTCTGTTTTTGTTTTTTTACGTGAAACTATCCAGATGGAAAAATGTATTCTTTTTACAAAGAACTACGTAATAATTAGTTTAAAATAAACTAATTCAAAGAAAGATTTCTGAAGTCAAGATTGTTTGGATTCATTCAAAGAATACTTTTGCGTTATTTCGTTTTAAATACTTTTTTTTTTTTTTTTTCAAAGTCAGAATCCATTCCTACCCTCATAGAATTGTATCAAAGATAATTTTGTTGACTGCAACTTTTATGTCGCAGAATTTTTCAATAAAATGTCCCGTTTCTGAAATAAAAATTTGTGCAAATTACGGCTAAAGGATGCGTCAAAAAAAAAAAATCACCAATATATATATATATATATATATATATATATATATATATATATATATCCTCATTTTCGTCATCTCCTCGGTAGGAGCTATGGACATTTTTCGAAAATCGCGTCATGAGAACAACCTCAATAGCTGATTTCCCTTAAGGCAAATCAGCTAAAAGGTTGCGCTTATGACGTGAAGACGTGAAAACTTATTTCCAAATGCCCATTGATCCGACCAATGAGATGACGAAAATGAGGTCCCTTCAAAATTATATATATATATATATATATATATATATATATATATATATATATATATATATATATATCTGTTAACCCTCTTGCGGTCGCAATTTTTGTTTGATCGTTACCTAACTCGATATTTAAACGTTTTATGCAAAAGGACAGATCAAGTTCGTTAACGGCTGAAATCGGACAAGTGGGAGGGGGGTTTAGAGGGGGGGATTTTCGAACATTCGAAATATCTCCGTTACCATACGTCGGATCAAAGATTGTATAAAATTAATCTTATTGCAATTAAAATTTGCTATAAATATTGTTATATACACTTATTCTTTATCAAGGGAGAGAGGCAAGAGTCGGCTATGTTCGGGACGTTCCGCCGAGAGCTAGTGCGGTCATTTCCGTAACTGTTCGCCCCTAGTGAATAGGTTTAGAGATTCCTTACTACTACTGTTATAAGTAGGCAGATTTCTCTATTGTAAAACTTCACGTGGGAAATCTGCTTAGTTTACGCAGCCCCTGCGTGACGGACTTTTTCTTTTAGATGTCATCCATTTACACAATTTTCTACCAGGATTTCCCATTTACTGTGTATTAAAGTTATTTTTTTCTTTATTTATTTTATTTCTTTTTTCTTTGAACCCACCCCTTCACAGCAGACAACTCATTATTCTTATTATTTTTTTTTTAATTCTGTTATTTTACGTAATAAACTTATATTTCAAATGATCTTTGGACAGGTTTCTTCAAAATCGGGAATAGATCGAGACATAACATCATCAGCTTGTCTTATCAGCACTTGGGAAAACTGCTTAGTTTACGCAGCTTCTGTGCAACGGACTTTAATTGCATAGGACTCTCGTCTGATATCGATGTATACCATAAGTTTTGAATGAACAATAGCCACAGCTGACGATGGAGAAAGTATAATATATAGGATTGTATGGAGGATGTAACTGAAAGGTGTAGTCAATAAGGGCGAAACGTGAGCAGCCCTACAAAGGGAAAATACTCCCCTCCAATTAATTACACTTCACCTATTATTCACAACCTCTTTGATCTCAATACGCATTCATTCAGGTATCGAATATGGAATTAAATCCTTATTACCCATTAATTCCCAATTAATTGCAATCCGGACCTAAATAAATATCTATGTATATTTTAGCAGATTTATCTTAAAGGCTCTTACTCATGACGCGATTTTCGAAAAATTTCTTCAAATGACCATCGATCCTACCCAGGAGATGACTAAAATGAGGTCCGTTCAAAATGAAATATCTATTTTAGTCTATTAGCGCTCTAGTGGTCGCATTTTTTTTTTTTTATCGTTGCCAAACTTGATATTTAATCGTTTTATGTAAAAAGAAAGGTCAAGTTCGTTAATGGCTGAAATCGGGAGGGAGGGGGTTTTAGAGGGGGGCTTTTTGAAACTTCGATATATCTCTCGGATCAGATCGAAAAAAATTATGCAATTAATTTTTTAAAAATTCGATTTTCTATAAATGTTGCTATATACATTTATTTATTCTCTATCTTGAATATTAAGCGAGATATTTGCATTTTTAAATTTTCAGCCTTCAGCAAACCATACTCCATAAACAATACTCTGTTATGTAACAAACCACAATATTCGAAGCTTAAATACCAGATATTGCTTTCAAGAGACATTTATTATTCTATATAGATATATGCAAATATGTTCTGGTGACCCACCCCGTCTTAAGTTCTTAGACTACTAAAATTTGAATGATTGAGATAAAAATCATTCTTATTCATTATAAATTACAGTAATAGGTATAGTAAACAGTTTTCAATAAAATTAATATGCAATATTCAGATATATTACAATTTTCAATTTTTTTTCATTCCGGTAAGAGGTTCGCAGATCAGTTTGTTTTCATTTCAGACGCTTCCTGTCGGGAGGTTTCTTATTATCGTTTGTATTTATTCACTTAATATTGACGGTGCTGCTGTGTTACCTGTATGTAGATTTATCTATTGTTAAACTTCACGAGGGAATGAAACTTAGTTTACGCAGCCCCTGTGTGACGGACTTTTTAAACCACCCATAGAAAACTATAATTTTAGTTATCGTATATACGAGTATATATTTACTCTCACTGGCCATAGACTATAATTTAAATGATCACAGTTTAGATTATGGTTCAGGAGTATTGATCTCTGGCAGAGCAAACTTAGAGCCCGAATGACTCTATTGAAAATTATTATGAATTGGTCATTTAATTTTTCTATTCCTTTATGCAAAATGCCCCCCTCTTTTACAACCATTAGGATGGACGTCTCATTAAAATGTATACTGAGCCTGGTGGAATGGAACCAGTGAAAAAATATCCTGTGTGTGTATGTGTGTCTGTGAGGAGTGATGAACGAAACGATAGGGTTGTGGGGTAGATGGTGAAAATGAGGGTAGTTAGTCCCTGGGATAGGCTGCTATGTAATGAGGCAAAGGCTTCTAGGGAATGTGTCCCCGTAAACACTCTAACCACGAGAAAGGATCACCCACCCTCCCAAGTAATATTTCACTGGCACACATACATGACGAACCAAAACTAGTCCTGGCTGTTCAGGTTCAAAGAATTTGGTACTTAGTCTGTTCGACACCAATCACCGTCCATACTAGAAGATATAACTCGAGGGAAATCAGCTATTGAGATCGTACTCATGACACGATTTTCTAAAATTTTCCTCAAATGTCCATCGATACTACCCTGGAGATGACGAAAATGAGGTCCAATCAAATATATAGATATATATATATATATATATATATATATATATATATATATATATATATATATATATACTAGCTAAGGTACCCGGCGATGCCCTGGAAATCTTTGTTGACTCACTAATGATTGTATTTTTATAGCAAGACTTCAATGTATACAATTACACTTCACTCCACGACATTGCTTTTCCCAATAAGCTACTCCTAAAGGGTAACTTATGGGGAGTAATAGAATAGAAATTTTAGTAATGAAGAATAAATGAAAATGTGTTCCTAATCTATCCCTCTCCACTTATTTGTGACTCGCCGTTTTTGAATAATCCACACCATAATCATGGATAGCATTTATTACAATTAAATAATATCTATAATGAACATACGAGTATTTCCAGTTAAAGCCAATCCGAGCATATATAGTTTAAGCAAAGTTTTGTACATAAAATTATATTCGTAATAGTAAATTTCACAATCAGTGGAAATCACTTCCAGTAATCCCAGAATTTCACAGTAAATAAGTAAACTCAATTAACTGTTTTAGCCTCCCGTCATCTCCCGCTCCCCCTGAGATTTATCGACATTTTTCTCCTTAAATTAATTATTCAAAATATTATTTTAATAATTTATCTACCTGATGGAATTAAATAATAGTGGAACTCTAAAAATAATTTCATTTATATCCAAAAAGCTATGTGAGGGGAAGAGATCGTAGCCCTCCTTGCAATCTAAGTAATCTTTAAACAATCATATCGAGTTTAAACGCATATTGTCTTTTGTCATAATGATATTACCATTAGTATGATAGTACATATTTGTATCAATAACATCAAGAATTCGGAAAGAAAATAATATATTACCAGAACCAAAAAGTTTGATTCCCTATAACTAATCCGAATCATAATAATCTTATAAGGCTAAAAGATACCATCATTTGTCATAAAATGCATTTATTAAATACACTTAAATAAGCACTAATAAAATTAATGACTCCCTCTATAGCTTTAGCGTAGATCCCGTGTTTATTTCATTTTACGACAAAAGTGAATGCAACAAAAGGTACTCTAAATAACAAAATAAACAACTTTTGTTATCTACATGTTTACCAAGAAACTAATAGGAAACGAAAAATCACAATTTTTCTTTTTCAGCTTCCTTTATAACCCTCACTCCTGTTCGTAGCTAGAAATTTTAATATAATATAGCTTATAATCAGGGATGTTTTAATACTAAATTACATACGGAGTTTCGTTGAGTTCAGTTAAGTCTTTTATGCCCATTAAAAATCATGAGTCCCGCTTAGTTTTTAGTGTATATCTCGTTTATACTTTGTTATAGGACAAAAGTGAATATAACAAAAGTTACTCTAAATAACAAGATAAACAACTTTTGTCGTGTGTATATTTGCCAAAAAACCAATAGGAAACGAAATATCACTACTTTTAATTACAGGCCTCCGTTACAACCCCCACTCCTGCTCCATCTGCCGGGCTAATTTGTGAATCTAAACCATCCACGGCATCACCCAAACGCATACAAAAAATATATATATAATGTTGAATGGACCTCATTTTCGTCATCTCCTGTGTAAGGCATCGAAGATTTTTTTTTTCTTTTCGAAAATCGCGTCATAAGTACCACTTCATTAACTGATTTCCCCCTAGGAAAATCTGCTAAAACACTAACATCCAAGGGATATGTGGCGATTGTAAGAAATCAATGCCTAACAGAGAGATTTGGCATGAGTACTGAAAAAAAAAAAAACAACTTTTAACTTTTACATATTTGTGTGAGATTTGGAGTAGGGGGAGAGCGGCGTGAAAGCGACAAACCATCCAGATGAAAGTTTGGTAAATTTGCTGTCGGGGCCCCCTAGGGGAGGGGGCTTGTTAAGGAAGTAGGGTTATGGGGAGGCTGGCTGTTGGCTATGGGGCTCTGTATTAGGGGGGAGGACATATGTTCTCCATGGTGGCCCATTGGTGGTATTGCGGTACCCGTCCCCACCCCCCACCTCCGTCCTCTCCCTCACTCACTCTCTCTCTTTCTCTCACTCCCTCTAGTTTTATTATTACTGTTTTATGCTGGGTTCGGGCTGAGGGCAGACTGTGGCTCCCTCAGGCATACCCATCCCTCCCTCTCCTATAACACCCTACATACACCTACAGCCCTTCTTAAGTTTTTCGAACTCCATAAGCCAAATCACTGGAAATAGCCGTTCGTTCGGACACGTACTTTTTTAGTACCCACTTTTGGCATAAACATCATTATTGGGATCACTCAAATAACATCAGCTTATTTTACAACAATAATATGACTCAAAATTATAAAAAGGCTGCGTAAACTAAGCAGATTTCCTACGTGATGTCTCACAACAGATAAATCTGCATACTAGTAACACCTAACACCACTGTGAATATTAAGCGAATAAAAACAAATGATCATGAGAAATCGTTCACTCAAATAACCACAACAACAGGAAGTGTCTGAATTGTAAACAAGAAGGTAGATAGTCAGAAATATTTTTGATCAAAAATGAAAACAATTACCGAAATATTAATTACATTAGTACTACTAGTTCTGTAGTTTATAATGAAACAAAATAATCTCGATCACTCTAATTTTAGTAATCCAAGAACAAACGACTGGGGGTGGGGGGTTAGAATGTATCTGCATGTATCAAGTTTAGAAAAGATTTGTTGAACATGATATTTGGTATTTCGGCTGGAAATAAGACGATTAACGTTTACTGAAGGATGAAATCTAATAAAATGCCAATATCTCAGTTAATAATCGAGATAGTGAAAAAACCTACATAACAACATTTATAGGACATTAAATTTGCAATAAGATTAGTTCTATAAATGTTTTCGAACCGATCAATAATAACGGAGATATTAAAACGTTTAAATGTCATCTTTGGTTAGGGTCAAACAACAATTTCGACCGCTAGAGCGTTAAAAGTCAAATATAAACATACGCGCACACACTCACACACAAACACGTACACATTCAGTTTTGAACGGACCTTGTTTTCGTCATCTCCTGGGTAGAGTCGATGGTCATTTGAGGAAATTTTATCCTGCTGTTATGGTTGACAAGATCATTTCAATATGTTCTAATATTATCCTTTTCAATTAATTTTAGGAGATTAATCCATACAGAGTTTCGTTAAACTTCATAATATATTAAATACATTATTGTCTCTGTGAGTACTCTGAAGGATTCAGCATCTCACATCCTGCCGAAATATGTTGAATAGATTCGGAAAAATAGATGTAACGCCTATATTGGTCGGAAACGTCCCTTTAACACAAACCATCTGTAGGATTAACTTGTATTATATACTTTACGGTGTGTGTGTGTGAATGTGAGTGTGTGCAGGCCTGGTGTTGGCTACATGCCAAAGGTAAGGAGGCTATCGGTACCTCTAGTAGAGATGAAAGGCCATTCAAAGAAGAGTTAGGAAATTATTTTACTGTAGACAATAAGTATTCTTATTTCAGTTTACAAGCACAGATATGGCACATACCCACTTAATTGGCAGTTTGGCATTTCTGACTCAATATCAGCCTGAACAATCCGTTAATGTTGTACCTATGAAAAATTATTTGGTGAATTATTTTGAAATATGTTTTGAGGGCTTTGTAATATTCTTTCAGCTTAATAACTTTACTTGCCAATAAATACGTGGCTCAGAAAGAATCAAAGGACACGTATCCATTTCCTGAAAGCCTGTCAAAAATTTGACTAGGTAACAAACTGAAACTTCTCATGAGAGCGCGATTACACTCGAGTGAACATGAAAGAGGGCGAAGGATATAAGATATGAAGGATATTGGAGCTTGTGTCCCTCCCTTTCCTCTGACACTTGAGAACCTAGGGCTGAGGATCAAACGCAAAATCCTTTATATCGTGTTCAATGTTGGTTTTGAATATACATTTTAAAATGAAACCACAGGGATCTCTGATATATTATTCCTACAAATCTCTGTCTATTCGAGATACAAGAAGGCATTGTTATGTATAAACGATTTATATGAAATTCTATCCCACTTCTATATAGGATCAAATATTATGAGTTTGGGGCATTCTTTTTTAATATATAATATCTTAACACCTATACTGTGGAGTTTTCTTCAAAATATTCACCATAGTACGAAAACTTTTTTTTTTTGTTTATCAGTTCATATTCACTCCATTAAATATTAATTACACTTTTTAATTTTAAAAAACAAAACTTAACTATTTTCGAGATACGGTGATATATCATTACCTCCCCCAAGACTTGTCAAAATAGGTTCCGAGAGGGATGAATGGACAATTCGGTTGAAATATCAAAACCCAAAATTTTTCATTTTAGATATATATATATACTAGCTCAGATACCCGGCTTCGCTCGGGAATTCATTTGAGGCTGAATGGTGATGGTATTTTTTTGGCAACGCTTTACTTTGCACAATATTTTGACATTTACCCGTCCCACTGTTTAGTATAAATACCCGTCGTGTCTGTGGATTTGTTAATAATAAAATTATTTTTTTACGTAAGACTTCACTGTCCTCCATATTGTCATATTTCTCGTTTCCTGTGCATTATGCATAGATTTGAATTATTAAGCACAAAATATTAACATACATTTGAATTAATTTTTCCCGGTGAGGTACCTGGTAGTTCCAAAGAATTGTTGAGCAAATTTCTCTAAATAATAAAATAAACAACTTTGTTATGTGCATATTTGCCGAAACCCCAATAGGAAACGAAATATCACTATTTTTAATTTCAGGCCTCCCTTATAACCCCCACTCCTGCCCGTCCCTAGAAATGTTAGTATGGCTTATTATAAGGAAGACGTTAGTGCTAATTCACATACCGAGTTTGGTTTAGTTCGGTTGAGTCTTTTGTGCCAAATAAAATTGTTGACTTCTGCTATCACTTTTTGGCGTATAACGCCTTTATAATTAGGTATACGACAAAAGTGTATATGACAAAAGTTTCTCTAAATAACAAAATAAACAACTTTTGTTATGTGCATATTTGCCGAAACCCCAATAGGAAATCATTATTATTAATTTCAGGCCTCCCTTATAACCCCCACTCCTGCCCGTCCCTAGAAATGTTAGTATGGCTTATTATAAGGAAGACGTTAGTGCTAATTCACATACCGAGTTTGGTTTAGTTCGGTTGAGTCTTTTGTGCCAAATAAAATTGTTGACTTCCGCTATCATCTTTAGCATATAATGCCTTTATACTTAGGTATACGACAAAAGTGTATATAACAAAAGTTACTCTAAATAACAAATTAAACAACTTTTGTTATGTGCATAATTGCCGAAAATGCAATAGGAAACGAAATATCACTATTTTTAATTTCAGGCCTCCCTTATAACCCCCACTCCTTAACGTCTCAGAGAATATTAACATAGCCTAAAGTCTAAGTTGGGTTAGTAGTAATATGCATACCAAGTTTCATAAAATTCGGTTCAGCCGTTTATGCGTGAAAAGGTAACAAACAAACAAACAAACATACACGAAAGAAACAAAATGCAGTTATGGTGTCTATGACATGTGAAACGAAAAGTTATCGTGAAATTTCGCGAAAAAAATCAATGTACAGACAGAGGTTACAATTTTATATATATACATATATATATATATATATATATATATATATATATATATATATATATATATATATGTGTATGCCTTTTACCGCGCTAGCGGTCCCAATTATTGTTTTATAGTTCGAGTTTCATAAGCTTCATGCAAAGATGAAGTTCGTTAACGGCTAAATTCGGACCAGGGGTGGGGGAAGGGGTTAAGAGGGGGAGAATTTTTGAACATTCGAAATATCTTCGTTACTATACGTCGGATCGAAAATTAGTATGGAACCGATCTTATTACAAATTATATAAAGAAACTGAAAACAATTACAGAACATCGATGGTTTAACACGACTGGCTCTATAACATTCCTGGTTCGATTTCAGCTATTTAGGAAGTAAGTAATATTTGGTATTTAAGCTTAAAATAATGTGGTACATTAATTACTGAGTGTAGTGTATGTGACTAGAGTAGAAGTGGGGGTTTACTGAAGGCTAAATAAAAAATAGAAATACCTCAGTTAATGTTGAAGATAGAGAATGAATCTATACAAATATATTTATAATAAATTTAATTTGCAACAAAATTTATTCTATAAAAGTTTCGAAATTCCCCCACATTTTAACCACCCCTTAGGTCCAATTTCAGCCATTAACGAACTTGACATTTAGTTTTGTATGAAACTTTAATATATCAAGCTTGGTATAAACAATACACACACACACACACACACACACACACACACACATACATACAGGGAGTCCCAAGTCCCCGTGCCACCCCCCCCCCCTTAAAAACCGGCAAATATATTAATAAAAGTCTGAGACATGGGGTGTCATAATTGTGATGTCTGAAATATCTTTTCAGTCCATATTCAAGCTCATAAATAATTACTACGTAATTAGTATGAAATAAATTAATTCTAAGAACGTTTTTTGTTATGATGATGTTCTTTGAAGTAAGCATTTTTCGGATTGATTCAAGAATACTTTTGCGTTAATCCGTTTTAAATACTTTCTACTTTAATAAAATGTGACATTTAAGATATAAAGATTTATACATTTTGCGGCTAAAGGATCCATCAAATCGAAATATTCACCGCTGTAGTTTTAGAATTTGTTTTTCTACAAGAATCCGTGATAAAAATCATGGAATTCCGTTGAAAATTCCAAAGTTTTGGTCGCTGGAGAAGTACTGGAGAAGGTTACGAGGTTCAATATGGAAGGAACAGATTCTTCAGGGTTCCCAGTTGTGCACAAGTCTCATCCCTTTATTAATACAATTGGTGAATATAAGGGTGTGGCACGGGAAGTTGGGAGCTTATTTTTGTCATCAACTAGGCAGGATCGATGAACAAGGGAAATTTTCCGAAAATCGAGTGATGAGTACAACATTCAATAGCTGATTTTCCTTAAAGAAAATCTGCTAATATACGTACTATGAAAGTTTGTGGAGGAGTGAGTGTTGAATGTGATGGAAAGGATTAGCGTAGTCGCGAACAGGTGGCGTTAAGGTAGAGCGGAATGGGCTAGCTGGCAAATAATAGGTGCGTTGTAGGGGTAGAATTTCAATTGGACTCGATGTTCCCCTGCGGTAACATACCCTATATACGAACCAAACCCCCCCCCCCCCTCCCCCTCCGTTTAAACCAGTCAACCGTTCACCACCTCTCAGGATTTTCCATCACAGCATGCCTCGCTGATTACAAAACTATCAATAACAATTAACAATATCGTATTAGTCCTGGTACACAGCTATATGTGATTTCGATGAAAGTCCGTTTCGCAATGGCTTCGTAAACTAAGCAGATTTCCCACCTGCGAGTATAACTCACTTCTGACTTCATTGACAACGTATTCAATATTTATGTGGCGTAGTGATTCGTGTTCAGATATAGAATAGTGTTATAATGAGAGCGCGCGAGCGGGGGCAAAGACATGCAGACTAAGCGCAACTGAAAATAGGAGCCCATTGTATTGCTAGCTTTGCTTTGAGAGAGTGAAGAGTAGTTGTGATATGCTAGTGCTACTCTGTCTGCTTATAATTAGTGTTAAGTCTTAGTATATGTTGTAAGTCGTAGTATAGGTATGTGTGTGTGTCTATATATATATAGATATTAAGAATTATATATAGAATTAACAATAACAACGTTAAATTAAGGTAAACACATATAAAGAGAAGATTGTTAGTCTTAAAAAGAAAAACAGAAAAGAAATAATGATTATCCATAAATATTTTAAGTATTGTAGTTGTATCAGTTATAATAAGTATTCAACCGATTAATTGTATTAAAAGTATGTTCTGCGAATAATTTAAAAGCATTATTATATTTTAAAAATAACTTGTCTTCTTCTATTAGAAATTTGCCTTTTTTTTTGTTCTATGTCTTGTTTTAGTTTTTGTCGTTCGTTAGTCAGTAGTCTGCAATCGTATATTAACGGTTGACTTGTTTGTGGAGTTGAGTAATCGCAGGGACAAATATTGTTGTCTTTTATGTTAAATCGTTGGTAGTAAGAATTTAGTGTACCATGTCCTGTTACTAATTGTGTAATGTAAAAGTCTGTCTGTATGTATTTGATGTTGAAATATGTGTTAATATTTGCATTGAAAAGTTTTCAATGTTGTCCTTTATTAGTTACAGTCCATTGTTGTTGCCACTTTTCAGTTAGATGAGCTTTTAACGTATATTTTACGTGGGCTTTGGATATTTTGTTGTAACATTCTGGTAATTGGGAATCTTTTGAAGCAGACTTAGCAGCTCTATTGGCCAATTCATTTCCAAAATTATCAGAATGTGCTTTAACCCGTGAAAATTATATGTTAATATGATTTAATTCTGCTATAAGTTCTCTGATTTGTGTTGTTAACGGGTCATAGGTTGTACGCTTCTGTAGTTTTTGTATCGTTACTTTACTGTCGGTGTATATACAAAGTGTATTATGTTGTGTATGTTCAGGTTGTGTTTTATACATATACTTATATATATATATATATATATATATATATATATATATACAACTTAGATATAGGATAGTAGAGAAGTTAGCCTATATGTATTTATTTTTAAATATATTGTTACATTCATTACCAAAATCAGTAATAAACATTGTTTATTAGAGATCTTTTTGGATTGTAAAATTAAAGACTCACAAGCTTCACAGTATTTATCACTGCACAATTTATTTAACATTGCACTATACACTAAGTTAATTATTCTTAATTACTACTCACAGTATGCACTGATAGCTTTACAAATTAAACAGTCTAATAGTTCACTCACGATCACTGAAGTTCACAAAAAGACGGCACTGCACTGTCCTTTACTTCGCGAAGTTAATGGCACTGCACTGGCTTAAACACGGCACTTTACTGTTACTTACAGAGTCGCGGCACAACACTGTTCTTCACGTAAAAATTCTTTACTGCACTGCAACTAAGTCGCACTGTAGCACTGATGATCACTTGATGACAGCTGAGAACAAACTAACTGTCGGCCGAGCTGTATGCTATTTATAGAGAAGCGGCAACATCAAAGCCGAATTGGCTGGACTCTTCGAGGTCTGGACTAGTAGTGACTAGGACGGGCGCGACCATATGGCGGCACCCCTTTGATCGTACTCCCCAAATACGTGACAATCTCAGTGTTTTTATTTTGAATGTATTTCATTTTTGCAACACTGTGTTATGTACCAACCAGCCGTGCGTGTTTCATCCCCGTTTAGCCAGCATGACAATTTACATGTAAAACCGATGAGTAGAAGGGGAGGGCGTTACTGAAGGCACAAAACAAGAAAGTACGAATTACCCGCTTAATACTTAAGGTACAAAAAATTAGAGCAACGATTGTAGAAAACGTTTAACAAGGTTGGTTCTATTACATTTCTACAACGACTCATAATAACGGAGACATTTTGAATTTTCTAATTCCCCCACTCTAAACCACCACTACTCCATGTCCGATTTCAGCCAATAACAAATATTATCTTTAGTGTTGACTGAAACGGCTAAATATCCAGTATGGTATAGATCAAATAAACATTTTCGAGAGATGAACGAAAAATCTTAATCCATGACGTCATTACATAACGTATGTGCGTGTATCTCACAAAGTAATTGTTCAATGAAAACCGTATTTGATATTTAACCTTCGAATGAAGTGCTTACACTTATTATTAATGGTAATATTACTTCAGTAGGTGTGGGAGTTTACTGATGGCCGAAAACTAAAATATGGGAATATGTCGGATAATATTCAATACAGAGAAAACATGTAAATTGCAACATTTATAGTTCATAATATTTGCAATAAATTTGAATTTGTACAATTTTTCGATACTACATTACAACGGAGATATTGCGAATTTTCGAAATTCCCCCATCTAACTCCCCTCCTCTTCTCACTGGACCGATTTTAGCCGTTAACAAAATTGATCTTAGTTTTTACATGGATCGTTTATATATAGAGTTTAGTAACGATCAGACAATGATTGCGGCCTGTAGAGCGTTAACTCACACACACACAGACACACGTGTATTACTAACAGGACGTGGGAAATCTGCTTAGTTTACGCAGCCCCAGTGCGGGCAAATTTAATTTATCATTTTAAGCAACTAATGAGTTAGCGATGAATATTGCTTTATTACCTGATATTTGTGATTCGTGAAAATTGAAACATCGTGTTAATATATGGCCGGTTTTTTCTCAACAGATTCTATGTACACTGAAATATAATTGTTTGTAATATTTTGTTTTATAGCGCATATTACTAAATAGTACAGGATCCATGTCATGGAGGTTATGTTCACATAAAAAAGGTGAAAGCTTCATTATTTCAAAATGTTTCTTGATTTGTAACTTAAAAAATTGCCAGGAAAAAAACTTCTAAACAACTCATTGCACAAGTTTTTATTATAAATGTACACAAATGTTTCTGTCTCTTCGAATAAAGGTCGGGTCAAAAAACTATTTTTTTTTTGTATTTTAACTAGTGTACAACAACAAACAACACGAACAATTATCCTTCCGACGAATACGATTTGAAGAAAGAAGTTTCAATGATTTCCACGTGAATCCAGTAAAACAACAGCATTCACCAAAAGCCACGTTCATTAAGGTATTCCCAACCAATTCAATGGAAGCCAATTCATTGGAATTGCCTATTCAATTGTAATTATTACTGAGCCCCGTTATACAGACTATATAAATGATCTTATAAAAAAAAAAAGTCCGCCACGCAGGGGCTGCGTAAATTAAGCAGATTTCCCACGTGAAGTTTTACAACAAAGAAAACTGCAAACTGATAACACAACACCACTGTGAGTAAATTGAAACGTCAAGGAGAAATCTTTCAGGTTATTTTAATAAGCTCCCAACGGAAACGGCTTCCGAATTATAAACAAATTGGTGTGCCAACCACTCAGGGCTGAACAGGCAGATAGACATATTTTTCACCAGTCCAAGAATTAAAGAAGGGGGGGGGGGTCAACAGAACTTATTTGCATACATATCACAAAGTAAAAGCTTACACGAGTCTCTAAACCGATTTCACGAGCCCCGAACAGTTACGGAAACGGCCGAACTAATTTTCGGCGGAATCTCTCAAACACAAACGATAATAGCCAACCTCATCCCGTCCGTATACCTACACACATAATAAAAATGCAAATATCTCGGTTAATATTCAAGATAGAGATTACATGTATATAACAATATTTACGTATAATACAATATTTATTATTTATTTATTTAAGATTGGTTCTATACAAGTTTTCGAGCCGACGTATAGTAACGGAGATATTTCTCAGTTTCGAAAAATTAATTTTCAACAATCAACGAACTTGATCTTTCTTTTTAAATAAAACGACTAAATATCGGTTTGCTAACCATCAAACAAAAATTGCGACCGCTAGAGCATTAACAGAGATATATATATATATATATATATATATATATATATATATATATATATATATATATATATATATATAATTTTGAACGGACCTCATTTTCAAGTCATGAGTAAAAATACCCCTCAAACAATTGTAATCAAATCAGTAGTAATGTAATCTTCTTCAAACACCTTTTGAGGGTTATAGCGTAAATGTGTAAGTTTTCTTTCTACCAAAACGAGTTTTGTTAAACATCCTGTGGGAAATATCTTAGCTATATTATTGTGTCTCAGTAAGTACTCTGAAGCAGCAAGCATCTCACGTACTGCAATAATCACTATAAACTGAACTTAAAGTCCCCCTTCCTCACGATCAAACCAAAGATATTATTTACACCCACTTGTAATGCAGTAAGCAACATGAATTCGAATGGCATTAACAAACAAATAGACGGGCTCATTGACCTGTGTTCATAGGTTATCCTCTTCCACACCTATTTTACCATTATTACTCAGTATTAGCAGATTTCCCTTAAGGTTCCCTTGAGGTTGTACACATGACGCGATTTTCGAAATATTTCTTCAAATGTCAGAAGCTTAAATGCCAAGTAATGTATTCAAGAGACCTTTATTTACGAGATACATGCAAATATGTTCTGGTGCCCCCCCCCCGTCTTAAGTTCTTGGACTACTTAAATTTGATTGATTGAGATAAAAGTTATTTTGATTCTTTATAAATTACAGTACTAGATATAGTAAATAGCTTTCAATATAATTTATATGTTATATTCTGATATATTTTAGTAATTGTTCTTCTTCCCTGTAAAAGGTAAGCAGGCCTGTTTGTTTACATTTCAGACGCTTCCCGTCCTGAGGTTTCTTATTAACGTTTCTATTCGTTGAATAATATTTAGGGGTTGTTGTGTGGTATGCAAATTTTTCTATTGTTAAACTTCACGAGGGAAATCTGCTTAGTTTACTCAACCCCCTGCATGACAGAGTTTATCATTTCAAATGTCACTATCATATGTTCGGAAAGTATCAGGCGTTGTCACTCTTGGTATGCATATTATTTCAGCAGATTTTCTTTAGGGGAAATCAGCTATTGAGGTTCTCTTATAACACGATACTCGTAAAATTTCCTCAAATATCCATTGATCCTACCTAGTAGATGACAAAAATGAGGTTCGTTCGAAATTATGTGGTTATACTAGTCTTTAACCTCTAGCCATTGTATTTTTTGTTTGATCATTACCAAACTCGTCATATAAGCGTTTCATTCAAAACTAAAGATCAAGAAATTTACCAGTTGGAGGAGAGGTTTGAGGGAGAATTTTCAATATTCGAAATATTGTTGGATCGAAATAATGTATTGAACAAATTATATTTCAACTTCCAATAAGTATTGTTATACGGAGTTTTTCTTATTAAGATATCTTGAATATTAACCGAAATATTTGTATTTTTTAGTTATGAGCCTTAAGTAAACACCCACTCCTACTCATGTCATATTAACAATAATCTGTTATATTATGAATCAGTTTATTGAAAACATAAATACCAAGGGGTGATTGATCATTATTGTAGCTCTGAAGGAGGATGCCAAACATCATCTTTTGATGGAATACTTACTCCAGCCGATCCCAAACTATCCTAAACATCAAATGTATTTCTGGTTCATGTTTCCATTCAAGGGCTCTTATGTTTCCCGAACAACATTTCCCCTGACGGATCTAAAACAAGGTAAATCGCGATAATCACAAGGAGTGTCTTGGCAATGTAAAACCTACGCAGCGTATTGAAAGTGGTTAATAAAGTACTTCCCATTTTATTTCGAACGAAGAGGGAAAGATAATCACATTCATTAGAAGTAAATTGCAAAAGAGCATATGAAGGGCTGGAGACGTCTCATTCCCGGGGAGCTGTAGTAAGTTGAACAGGGGACTCGCTAACAAAGAGCCCACCATTCAAGAAAGTGTAAATCTGAAAAGAGGCACTCGACTGGTTAGTCAGTCTTATTTTGTCGTTTTGCCAGAGGAGAGGGAAGGGAAAAAGCGAGGAAAGTAAAATGGGGTTAGCAAGCTCCAGACTCTGCCTCATTAGGAAAGGCTAAGAATTCTAATTGAAGGGCCACTCATACGAGAAGGTGAAATTGAAGCCGCAGTTTATTAAATTGCCAGTTTAACTTCTTTCTCTCAAACGTCATTCTACCTCCTTCAATAAGATTTAATTCATCTCCTGTAGTACCTAATATTTATTCATCTGATATGCATTCAACTGTTTAGTTGATACTTGGGAATCTTTTAGACGAATCCCTTAACTAATTGAATTTCAACTAAAATAAATAATCTAATAATAAATGTATTACCATGAAAAATCTACAAAGTGGGCGAATAGGCGAAATACTAAAAGAAGAAATCCATCTCCCAGTGGCTGAGTAAATTAAGCAAATTTCCGACGATTTGAACAAGCTACTAATTAGACTCAATCTATTAATAAGAAGCTAATGAATAGACCTTGAAATTTCAGCTAAACATGAGATTTTTAGTGGCTCAAGTCCTGTTAAAATCGCATTAGTAGAAATGGGGTATTTAACAAACAAATAATTCATAAAATTAACCCAGCAAAAATTGTTATTTGTCTGTAATCAACTGAGGCCAGCTTCTTGAACTAACTATTAACATTGATGGGAAAGTTCCCTAAAAGGGACATTGCACTTGGGCAGGAAGGCTATGCACAGTTACAGAAGAAACTATTAGGAAGTAAACGTTAGGCGAAGCATGACTCATAACTTACCCACAGATAGAGGACAACTTGTAGCAGCAAGTCATTCAAAACTGAATGATTCTTTTCATAAGAAGAAACTTCTTTGTCTTCTTTTGAATCAATAAAAAGGCCTTGTGTTCTATAAGATTTACTATGAAAAGACCCCATTCAGAGAGCAAGCTCCGACATCAATGCTTATTCAAAGTCGTGCAGCCTGTAGTGAAGTTTGATGACTCAGTTCGCCTTGTTAGCAGATGTCCCTTAAGGGAAATCAGCTATTGAGGTCGTACTCATGACTCGAGTTTTGAAAAATTTCCTCAAATGTTTATCGACCCTAACCAGAAGATGACGAAAATAAGGTCCGTTCAAAATTATATGTGTGTATATATATATATATATATATATATATATATATATATATATATATATATATTTATCTATATATATATATATATATATATATATATATATATGTATATATATATTTATCTATATATATATAAAATTGTAACCTCTGTCTGTACATTGATTTTTTTGGCAAAATTTCACGATAACTTTTCGTTTCACATGTCATAGACACCATAACTGCATTTTGTTTCTTTCGTGTATGTATGTTTGTTTGTTTGTTTGTTTGTTTGTTACCTTTTCACGCATAAACGGCTGAACCGAATTTTATGAAACTTGGTATGTATATTACTACTAACCCAACTTAGACTTTAGGCTATATTAATTTTCTCTGAGACGTACAGGAGTGGGGGTTATAAGTGAAGCCTGAAATTAAAAATAGCGATATTTCGTTTTCTATTGGTTTTTCGGTAAATATGCACATAACAAAAGTTGTTTATTTTATTATTTAGAGTAACATTTGTTATATACACTTTTGTCGTATACCGAAGTTTAAATGCGTTATACGCTAAAAATTATAGCGGGAGTCAACAATATTATTTGCCAAAAAAGACTCAACCGAACTAAATAAAACTCGGTATGTGTATTACCAGTGAGGCCTTCATTATAATAAGCCATATCAACATTTCGATGGACGGGCAGGAGTGGGGGTTATAAGGGAAGCCTGAAATTAAAAATAGCGATATTTCGTTTTCTATTAGTTTTTCCGCAAATATAAACATAACAAAAGTTGTTTATTTTGTTATTTGGAGTAACTTTTGTTATATAAACTTTTGTCGTATACCTAAGTATAAATGAGTTATACGTTACAACTTTAGCGGGCACTAACGGCTGAACCGAACTTAACAAAACTCGGTATGTCAATTAACATTAATTCTTCCATGATTATAAGTTATATTAAAATTTTTAGGTTCGAACGGGAGAGGGGTTATAAGGGAGGCCTGAAATAAAAATTCACCATATTTACATGTATAAGAGACGGGAAATATAAAAATATCGAAGACTGTGAAGCCTTATCGAACAAATAATTCTATTATTAGCAAATCCACGGCAACGACGGGTATCAATCCTAAACACTGGGACGGGTAAATGTCAAAAAATTGTGCAATGTAAAGCCTGCTAAAAAATACCATCCTCATTCAGCCTCAAATGAATTCCCGGGCGAAGCCGGGTATCTGAGCTAGTATATATATATATATGTGTGTGTGTGTGTATATTTGTCTGTTAACGCTCTAGCGGTCGCAATTTTTGTTTGATCGTTACCAAACTTCACGTTTAATCGTTTTATGTAAAAATGAAGATTAAGTTCATGAATAGCTGACATCGGACCAGTGGGAGGGGGAAGTTAGAGGGGGGATTTTGAAAATTCGAAATATCTCCGTTACTATAAGTCGGATCGAAAAATTTATAGAGCCAATCTTATTACAAATTAAATGACCTATAAATATTGTTATATACATATTTTCTGTATCATGAATATTGGATTTTATAGTTTTCAGCCTTTAGCAAACCCCCACTTCTACTCATGTTAACTAACAATAGTCGATTGTGGAATAAACCAAATTATTCGAACCTTAAATACCAAATATTGTTTTCAAGAGACCTTTATTATACGACATACATGCAAATATGTTGTGGTGACCCTCCCCCTCTTAAGTTCTAGGACTACTAAAATTTGATTGATTGAGATAAAAATTATTCTGATCCATTATAAATTACATTACTAGATATAATAAATTATAATAAGTTAGTATAATAAAATCTTATATTCTGATATATTTTAGTAATTGTTTTGCATTCCTGTGAGAAATTGGCACACTTGTTTGTTTACGTTTTAGGTTCTTCCCGTCTGGAGGTTTCTTATTATCGTTTGTATTTATTCATTTGATAATGCCGGTGCTATTGTGTTACCAGTATGCAGGTTTATCTATTGTTAAACATCACGAGGGAAATCTGCTTAGTTTACGCAGCCCCTGCGTGACGGACTTTTTGTCTGTGAGATGGGGAAACACAGGTAGTGCAGAGGGTGAAATGTACAGCGAGGCCCATTGGTAAATTCCTACTAGAGTGTAGTAAGGTTGGATTCGGACCTTAACCCTACTGCCGGGGGAGGGGGAGGGAGTAGATAGCCATAACTCAGCTCGGTTCCTTATACCCCTCATCCTTCCAATACACACACACACACACACACACACACACACGGCCCTCAACTCGTTTATGAGAATAATCCAAACTTTCTTCCAGCAAAATGCCCTACTTCCCAGCCTCGAATCCTATTCAGAAGGCAATCATCTCGAATTACGCTTTCAGTAATAAAAATGTTTCAGTTTTTTTATTTATTGATATTTTGGGGGGTATAAAGTCGAAGTTCCACAAGGCAGAATATCCAAATATCAGCAATTTCCGTTATATATCATAATAGTTACAAACGACAGTTTTGATTTTCACATTTTTTCCTTATCTTATCTCGTATATATTACACAAAATTCAGACACTAAACAATAGAATAGCTATGTACTGGTTACCCGGACTTAAAAACATTAGACAAAGCACACAAAAAGTCCGTCACGCAGGGGCTGCGTAAACTAAGCAGATTTTCCACGTGAAGTTATACAATACAGAAATCTCTAAACGAGAGCCGAACAGTTAGGGCCGAACTAGCTTTTGGCGGGAAACGTTCGTCATCGGCCCACATTTAATAAAAATGTAAATATCTCGGTTAATATTCAAGATAGAAAATAAATGTATAGAACAATATTTATAGTAAATTTAATTTGCAATAAGATTGACTCTATACAATGTTTTGATCCGACGTATGGTAACGGAGATATTTCGAATTTTCAAAAATTGTCTTCCCCCTAGTCCTATTTCAGCCGTTAACGAACTTGATCTTTCTTTTTACATAAAACGACTAAATATCGAATTTGATTGCGACCTCTAGAGCGGTAACAGACAAATATATATAGACATATATATATATATAAATATATATATATATATATATATACAGTTTTGAACGGACCTCATTTTCGTCATCTCCTGGGTAGGATCGATGGACATTTGAAGAAAAATTTCGAAAATCGCGTCATGAGTACAACCTCAATAGCTGATTTCCTTTAAGGGAAATCTGCTAATAGATGAACTTTCCAAACCAGCTACTCAAAAAAGAACTAATTTAATTTTATGAAGTTCGAAATGTTTACTTCCGACTTCGGTTCACCAAATTGAATGTAATTGTTTCCCAAAAACAGTTAACATTAATTGGAATTTTTTTTTGTATATGTATTACAGAAATGAATATTATAGATAGGCCCTAGAGCTACAGTAAGTGGGATATGCCTGAATTACATTTCCATTACTAAATTTTAACTATTTGTTTGCAATATTGTGTTGTATTATTCTCAATATTATATGAAAATAAAACATATAGTTTTTCCAACGGGAAACACTTCTGCATAACCTCTTGAAAAGTTTTTTTTTTTTAAACTTATGTGCTACTATTATGCGATTCCTATGCAGTGAGGTTGTCCTATGTAGCCAACAGGTCTAAATTCCTTATTTTTTTTATAATATTTAAAAAAAAAAAAACTGGCTTCATTCATTTATGATCTAATTAAATTAAATTGCAAAATTAACAGCGCTTTCAGTGATTCATGGAAAATTGTATTTTACTACAGTAAGCTGCATGGTTAATATTCTGGTTCTAGGTCTTAATAACATGAATGTATCAATAATGACTACATTTCATTCTAGCAGTTTTCTATTAAGGGCAATAAGCTATTGAGGTTGTAATCATGACACGATAATCGAAAATTCTCTTCAAATGTCCATCGATCGTACCCAGGAAATGTTGAACATGAGGTCCGTTCAAAACACGAGAGAGAGAGAGAGAGAGAGAGAGAGAGAGAGAGAGAGAGAGAGAGAGACCTGTAAAGATATTTTTGACCAGGTTCTTATTCTAGATGGTGTGGTTATTTTGTTGTTTGTATGGTCACTGTAAATGAACAATTTACCAACGCGTACTACCAAAATTCGAATTTGCCATAGAAACGCGGAGAGTATTTATAAACTACAATTTTTTTACCCAATTGCCCTAAGAGTACCCAACGGCGCTACTGTACTAAACTAAACAATAAACTGGTGGGCACAAAAGGGAGTCCCACAAAAGGGACGCGTAGACTAGAACTCGTAACACCCCTTAAAACCTCAAATAAACATAGTACTAGAACTGACACATGGATAACTTAAATAATGTGACCCGACATACAACGAAGAAAACATTAGCTCAGTAGAAGATAGTAAAAAAGAACAATTACACAAAGAAATTAATAAACCGCATCATACATAACATGCAGATTTGTCGTGTGGTGGCGTCATCATTTACGATTTTACGTACTTGACTGAATGACATATGAGATTATTTGATGAATACCATATTCAGAAGTTAAGAGTTTCGTAAAGCTCTGAAGATCATAATTATTAACCCTCCGTTAGGCGCGTGGCTACGGGTGCAGCCATGACAAAATTTAAATGTTCGTAGCAAGGGCATGCATGGGCTGGGAGCTTTTGGCGGACTAATACCTTCCTAGGCAGGATATGTCTATTAGTCAGTATGCAAGTGACCTTGACCCTCCTTACAGCAGATCTTTAATTCCCAGTGTGTTACCGGTGTAGCCAACGCGCCAACGGTGTGCGCAGCTACGAGAGTTGGCAATCTCAGATTATCGTTTTGTTTTGTTGTTTTTCAAAGTTATCATAACTAATAAAGTTAATATGGCTTTTTCCTCGAGCCAACACAGTTCTGGGAAACGCACCAGTGATCCAGATATTCTTTCTCAATGGTTGCGAGAAGTTTCATCGGGTGAGGAGTCTGAGATGGAAGATCTACCAACAAATTTGAAGCAAAGAGCGAAGGAACTCTTGAATTTGCAAGAAAAACATACCCAACCCATTATAATCCATAAAGACACTATGAGAAGATGCAATTCCTGTGAAGGACCGGCAAAGAAAAAGAAAATATCCAGAAACATGTGTGCAAAATATAAAAAAATTATATGTGAACATCATATGTGGCAAATTTGTCGTGACTGTTTATAAAAGCGGCTGTATTTGTATTTACTATATTTTGTACATTGTATTTTATTTTCCATTAATAAGTTTTAATAAAATAAAGTTCCATTACGTTTTTTTGCTTATAGAAACTATGTTAATGAGTTTTCATTAAAAAAAAAAAATGTTATTCACTTCTATAAAAACTGATTTCGATTTGTTCACCGATATAATTGCTTAAAAAATGTATACATTAAATTGTTTTATAATAGAAATTCATTACATTTGATTTTTTTCTTATGTAAATCATTTTAAGTAATGGCTACACCTGTAGCCAACGCGCCCAAGTTTGTCATTAACTAGGACGCGCCTGTCGAAGGATTAATGGTTAAAATCAGACCTCGAATAGAAGGAGAGGGGAATTTGGAAATTCAAAATATTTCCGTTATAATGACATGTATCGATACATGTTATATAACCAATCTTGATAAACTACTGATACTCTACAATTGTTGGTTGATACATTTTCTCGTGGCTAGCATAACTGTGATAAGGGCAGACTTTAAAATATCTCAAGTGGTGAGGGCGTGTTCTAACGAGGCCCTGCCGCCTAGCTCCTTGAATTATTCCTTGGTGCTCTATCTATAACGATCCGTTGTCTGTGCCCTTATTTAGTAAAGCCATGTAATCAATTGATACTAAAATATTAATGGCCCTGCTCATTTCTCTTCTTTTGATAGTTTTTTTTTTTAGGTGTGAAAAAATAACCCTGCAACACAAAACCGTGCATGTGCAGTATTTTTGAATTGAAATATATTTATTTCCAGTAAATGTTATCATAAAATAATATGATACGTAAAATATATTATTTTCTATAAACAATTTTCTAATATTATATCAATTAAATTCTTTACAACATATTAAATTAAATTTATACTTATATAATACATTCGTTAAAAAATTAGGTCAAATTCTAAGAATTCATACTATAAAGTTCATCAATTTAAATAGTTATATACAATGAATTAGTTTCATTATTTAAACTTAATATAACTCAAAATATGTACATTTTTTTATAACTCTAAAACATGTTTTTTTTTATCTGTTGCCATGCAAATTAATTAAAGGATGGCAGGCATTAAAAGTGATGAAAAACTTCTATCACCTTAAAAGTTAATGTACCTGATCACAAATTATTTTAGACCAATAGTTGCCCCAATGCATATCACTATAAGCTAACGGACTATGAAAATATCCATAGTATATTAATAAATGAGTTTTATTTATTTCATTTTATTTATTTTGAATTTAACTTCTTACTTAATTCTTCAATATGATTAAACCAGTCAAGGTCTTTGTCCACTGTCAATCCTAAAATCTTTCATGGGGATTGGCATGATGTTACGAATATTAATGCAGATCACTCCTCCTAAATGTGAGCAATATTTCTGAAATCTAGAATAATTACTTGATACACAAACACGCATATGTATATGAATATATATATATATATATATATAACTTGTATAAAACATTTTAACCAATTCAAAACACGTTTACAACATCTAAAATTACTATAACAAAATATGTAAACACTTTCATGTTTCTTCCCATTAAATAAAATAAAACCCAAAAGAAAAATAAAAAAAAAACAAAAAAACAAGAAAAAAAAAAAAAAAAAAAAACAGAAACAAAAAAAAAAAAATAAAAAAAATGCAAAAAAAAAAAAAAAAAAAAAAAAAAGAAAATAAAAAAAAAAAAAATAAAAAAAAAAAAAAAAAAAAAAAAAAAAACAAAAAAAAAAACAAAAAAAAAACAAAATAAAAAAAAAAAAAAAATAAAAAAAAAAAAAAAAAAAAAAAAAAAAAAAAAAAAAAAAAAACAAAAAAAAATAATTAAAAAAAAAAAAAATAAAAAAAAAATAAAAAAAACAAACAAAAAAAAAAAAAAAAAAAAAAAAACAAAAAAAAAAAAAAAATATAAATCAAATAAAAAAAAAAAACAAAAAAAAAAAAAAAAAACAAAAAAAAAAAAAAAAAAAAAAAAACAAAAAAAAAAATGAAAAAAACAAGAAAAAAAAAAAAAAAAAAAACATAGAAACATAAATAATATAATAAAACCAAAAAAAAAAAAAAATAAAAAAAAAAAACAAAAAAAAAAAAAAAAAAAAAAAACAAAAAAAAAAATTATTTTAAAAAAAAAAAAAAAAAAAAAAAGAAAACAAATAAAAAACAAAAAAAAAGAACAAATACAAAAAAAACCCCCCCACCCTCCCGCCTTCTCACATATCTAAATTCAGCCGTTAATGAGCTTGATCTTTGTTTTAAATAATGGTCCGATCAAATATGCGAGTTTGTGTAACATGATCAAACATAAATTGCGACCTCTAGAGCTACTTTACCGGTAAGAAAATGTGTGTGTGTAGAGTAAATATAAAAATTTTCGAAAATTCTGCCTGTTCCGATTTCAGCCATAACGATCCTTGATCTAGTCTTTTTGCATAACACGACCACTTGAGCGAATAACAGACAAATATATATATATATATATATATATATATAATAAATATATATTATTATATAGTAAGGGCTCAGTTTGGAGCGTGGATTTAAGACGTTGGTCTTAATCTCCTATGGTAAACCTAGAGTGGCGAGTTCGATTCCCGCCCCTCGGCAGTAGAAAATTGTTTAGTGACTGGCTCATTTAATGAATTCCTTAGTCCCACCCTGGCTTCTAAAGGGTGGATCCTTGTAGACAACCGTCCGATACTAGCCAAATAGCATAAACAGTGGACGTAAATAAACCAACTAAAGCGGATATATAAATAATATATATATATATATATAAAAATATATATAAGGGTTAATATATATAAATATATAATATTTATATATAATGAAACGGACCTCATTTTCGTCAACACTAGTTAGATCGATGGACATTTGAAGAAAAATTTCGAAAATCGCGTCATGAGTACTCCCTTAATAGCTGATTTCCCTTAAGGGAAATCTGCTAAAACGACTTTCTTTATATTTGGATCAAATGAAATTTTAAAGTAGGGCAAGAGAAGAAGATAGTAGAAGCGGCGTAAGAGAAAGAGAAGTGTGTGTGTGCGAGACAGGTTTATAATATGAATTATTTAGGAGGAGACCGTGAATGGTGGAGGTGAAGCCAATAAGGGTAGAAGGCGGAAGGAGAGGGTCCCTAGCTATATAGCGGCTGGTATACCCCACCCCCTGTATCTAGCCTAGATGACACGCCTAGCTCACCCCTATACACCCAACCACCCTCACCCACCTACCTAGTCCACTACAGAATTTATCAGCATCCACTTCCCTAGAGATTCAGCCTGTTTTTAGCAGATTTCCCATCACCACGGGTTGGGACCTTATGTTTGAAGTGGCTGTCCATGGATTGAAAAGTCTGTCACGCAGGGACTGCGTAAACTAAGTAGATTTCCCACGTGAAGTTATACAATAGAGAAATCTCCATTCGAGAGCCGAACAGTTACGGAAACAGCCGAACTAGCTTTCGGCGGGAAACTCACTCCTGTGTTCCCACCCACATTTAATAAAAATGCAAATATTTCGGTTAATATTCAAGATATAGAATAAATCCATATAACAATAATTATAGTATATTTAATTTGTAGTAAGATTGCTTTTATACAATTTTTCGATCCGACGTATAGTGACGGAGATATTTCGAATTTTCGAAAATCCTCCTCCCCCGGTCCGATTTCATCCGTTAACGAACTTGATCTTTCTTTTTACATAAAACGATTAAATATCGAGTTTGGTAACGATTAAACAATAATTGCGACCGCTATAACGGTAACAGGCAAAAACACACACACACACACATATATATATATAATTTTGAACGGACCTCATTTTCGTCATCTCCTGGGTAGGATCGATGGACATTTGAAGAAATTTTTCGAATATCGCATCATGAGTACGACCTCAACAGCCCTTAAGGGAAATCTGCTAAAACTAGCCGTGGAGATACTATATACTTTAGACTCATATGGCATACAGCGTATACCGAAGATGTATTAATTAAGGAAATAAACATTATGGGATTGCGCCATTTAGTAGAAGGGGTGCGTGATTGGAACCATAAGCGTCAGTGTTACTCTAAGGATAAAGCAAGTGAGATCGATTATATAGACATGCCAAAAAATAACGGAATTCTGTCATTTCAGAGGAAGTGCACGTTTCTTACTTGTATACCATTTAAATATTGTTTGAAGGCTGGTAAAGTAATATCTTAAATGTTGATTAGAACTAAACCATTTGCAGTGACCAAATACTCTGTGCCTTATAGAAACGGCGTAGTACCGGGTGGAGCAGAGATATAATGAAATACAGAGTGAAATAAATAATTAATAAATAAAATGTCCATTGATCCCCTACTTAGGAGATGACGAAAATGAGGTCCGTTAAAAATTTTATATATATATATATATATATATATATATATATTTATATAAATATATAAATTTACATATTTATCTGTTAATGCTCTAGCAGTCGTAATTTTTGTTTGATCGTTACCAAACTGGAATCTAAACGTTGTATGTAAAAATAAAGATCAAGTTCTTTAAAGGGTGAAATCGGACCGGAAGGAGGATGGTGGGGGTGAGAGGGCGACTACCGAAAAATCGAAAGTTTCTTAAATGTCCATCGATCCTACCAAGAAGATGACGAAAATGAGGTCGGTTAAAAATTGCATGTATATCTGTGTCTATATATATAAAAATTGTAACCTCTGTCTGTACATTGATTTTTTTCGCGAAATTTTACGATAACTTTTCGTTTCACATGTCATAGACACCATAACTGCATTTTGTTTCTTTCGCGTCTGTTTGTTTGTTTATTTGTTTGTTTGTTACATTTTCACGCATAAACGGCTGAACCGAATTTTATGAAACTTGGTATGTACATTACTACTAACTCAACTTAGACTTTAGGCTATATTAATTTTCTCTGAGTCGAACAGGAGTGGGGGTTATAAGGAAGGCCTGAAATTAAAAACAGCGATATTTCGTTTCGTATTGGTTTTTCGGTAAATATGCACATAACAAAAGTTGTTTATTTTGTTATTTAGAGTAACTTTTGTTATATACACTTTCGCCGTATACCGAAGTGTAAATGTGTTATACGATAAAAATTATAGCGGGAGTCAACAATATTATTTGGCACAAAAGACTAAGCCGAACGAATTAAAACTCGGTATGTGTAGTAGCACTAACGCTTTCATTATAATAAGCCATACTAACATTTCTAGGGACGGGCAGGAGTGGGGGTTATAAGGGAGGCCTGAATTTAAAAATACCGGTATTTCGTTTCATATTGGGGTTTCGGCAAATATGCACATAACAAAAGTTGTTTATTTTGTTATTTAGAGGAACTTTTGTTATATACACTATCGTCGAATACCGAACTATAAAGGCGTTATACGCTAAAAATTATAGCGGGAGTCAACAATGTCAAATAAAACACAAAAGACTCAACCGAACTAAATAAAACACTCGGTATGTGTATTAGCACTAACGCCTTCCTTATAATAAGCCATACCAACATTTCTAGGGACGGGCAGGAGTGGGGGTTGTAAGGGAGGCCTGAAATTAAAAATAGTGATATTTCGTTTCGTATTGGGGTCTGTTGACGCTCATAACAAATATAATATAAACGTTTTATATAAAAATAAAGATCAAGTTCATTAACGGATGAAATAGGACTGGAGCGAGGGGGCAGGGTTTGAGTGAGGAATTTCGAAATTTCTAAATATTTCCGTTCTCATACGTCGGATCGAAAATTTGTATAAAACCAAACTTCATGCACAAGTAATGTTCTATAAATGTTGTTACATACGTTTTGTCACTATCTTGTCTATTAAGATATTTGCATTCATTACTTTCCATGCTTAACATCCTCTCATCGTGTAATATTAATAATAAGCTGTAATACCATGAACATTAAATATATCGATTTTTAAATACGAAAAATTGCTTTTATTGAATTGATTGTGATCAGCAATCCGATACGTAGTGAAAGACGTCACCAGTGAAGATTTTACGTTCTTAACTGGAAAATATTTATTCTTTTTTATGCACACTCAGTATTTAACTGTTTCGTAGTCATTAGTCATTCGGCTTATGCGCCGGATCAAAAATTGTATAGGATCAATCTTATTGCAAATTTAATGTTCTATTAATGTTGTTAAGAAGGTTTTTTCACTATTCTGATTATTAATCGAGATATTTGAATTTTTTAGTTCTCGGCCTTCAGTAAACCCCCACTCCATCTCATGTCGTATAAACAATAAGCTGGTATATTATGAAGTTCTTTATTTGAAGCCTAATTACCATATATTGTTCACATTAAACTTTTACGTTTGGGAATAAATACAAATACGATGACGTGGGGAATCTATTTAGTTAACGCAGCACCTGCGTGACGGACATTTCATTTAGAAATAGAGAATGTGTGGTTAGATATCAATAGTGTGCCATTCTACCTCGTGGGAAATATGCTTAGATTAAGACATTTTTTTTTTACCTTTTTTAGTGGATTCCCCCTAAGGGAAATCAGCTGTTGAGGTCGTACTCATGACGCGATTTTCGAAATTTTTCTTCAAATGTCCATTGATCCTACCCAGGAGATGACGAAAATGAGGTCCGTTCAAAACTGTATATATATATATATATATATATATATATATATGTCTGTTACAGCTCTAGCGGTCGCAATTATTCATTAATCGTTACCAAACTCTATATTTAGTCGTTTTATATAAAAAGAAAGATCAAGTTCGTTAACGGCTGAAATCGGACAAGAGGGATGGGGAGATTTATGGGGGGAGAATTTTGAAAATTCTAAATATCTCCCTTACTATACGTCGGATCGAATAATTGTATAGAACCAATCATATTGAAAACCAAATTATCTATAAATGTTGTAATGCACGTGTTTTCATTATCTTGAAGTTGGAGTTATTTACATTTTTCAGTTTTTAGCCCACAGAAAACCACCACTTCTACTCATGTTTCATAAACAATACTTGGTTATGTAATAAACCACATCATTGGAAGCTTAAATACAAAATATTGTTTTCAAGAGACATTTATTATACTGTATAGATATATGCAAATATGTTCTGGTGACCCCCCCCCTTCTTAAGTTTTTAGACTACTTAAATTTGATTGATTGAGGCAAAAAATATTCTCATTCATTATAAATTACAGTACTGGATATAGTAAATATTTTTCAATCAAATTAATACGTTATATTCAGATTACAGTAATCGTTTTCTTTCCGGAAGGAAGTTGGCAGAACTGTTTGTTTACATTTCAAATGCTTCCCCTCAGAAGGTTTCTTATTATCGATTGTATTTATTCACTATTTTATTGTGTTGTTGTTTACCGGTATGTAGATTTATCAATTGTTATTAAACTTCACGTGGGAAATCTGCTTAGTTTACGCAGCCGCCGCCTGACGGACTTTTCCTTATTTTCTGTTCAACTTTATTGACACATGCTATAAGAGAGCGTTTCTCAAAATTTCACTGATATATAATTCTCCGAATGACTCATTTAATATTGATAAAATCTCGAGAGGACCTGCAAAAAAACCTTTTCCTCCCAAGAGAGTATCACATTAAAACGTTTTATGAACGCAGAAATAAATAACAGGCTGAATTAAAAGATTATTAAATATACTTATTCATTACATTCTCTAAGGAAATGTGGACAACTAGATGTTAAAAGTGTCCTAAGTATGAAGTTACATACGTCTTTCAGGGAGGAACAAAACGGATACTTATGTTCCCATCTGGAAAACATTTTTTTTGCAATTACATCACTTCCTTCCCTATTTACAACAATTTTTTTTTTTAAAAAAAGTCTAAAACTCTAAATTAAATCCCCTAGTCCAGTATAGGCTTATAGGTTAAATGCGAGGGAATAGGTAGAATTAGGAAGGATAACAAATACATTTCAATAGCATTTGGCACAAATGACATTTTCATCCCTAAGGACTGCCACTTGATTTTATAACAAAACAAATTAATTTGGAAGTGAAGAGTTAAATTTTTAAAATGCACTTTACAATTTCACCACACTTTTATAAACACTGAATTTTTCATTTTATGCATTTTCCTTAAACAATGTTCAAGCATTCCCCTGTGAAGCCGGTTAGTAGGAAGTCTGTCTTGTAGAGGCTGTCTTTTTTTAGCAGTTTTCCCTTAGGGGAAACCAGCTATTGAGGTCGTACTCATAAAGCGATTATCAAAAACTTACCTCAATTGTCCATCGATCCAAACCAGGAGATGACGAAAATGAGGTCCATTCAAAACTGAATATATATAAAATCTGACTAGTGGGAGGGCGGTTTAGAGGCGAGAATTTCGAAAACTCTTAATATCTCCGTTATTGTGCGTCGTTCGAAAAATTGTATATATTCAATCTTGGTGCAAATATAATGTTCTATAAATGTAATTTTTTTAGTTTTCGGCCTTCAGTAAACCCCCACTCCTACTCATGTCGTTTTAACAAGAAGCTGTTATATGGTAAAGCCTTTTATTTGATGCCTAAATATCAAATATTGTTTTTATCGAACTTTTACGTTTTGAGATAAATTCATACTTGTGGGAAATCTGCTTAGTTTGCCCCAGCGTGACGGATTTTTTATTTTCTGGTACGAAGGAAGGGAAATATTTTAATTCCCAGAGAGACCTAAGCACGAAGTCACATCTTCTGAGAACATCTTCGGGGGACTCAGGCATGAATGCTTCGGCTGGCCATTAAACGGCTACAGAAGGCTAGGGATCTACAGACATGATGACATTAGATGAAATAGAACTAGTATTTATGCCAAACCCGGTAGAGATGACAAGTAACACCAGCCTCATGAGAGCTATGAAAGACAATACAGTAAGGTACATCAATACGACTGCTAAGGCTACTGTACTCCGTAAATATTTAGCAACTAGACATGCTTTTGATGATGGTTCCGAATTACCTGAGCGGTCTTATAACTTCTGTATTTTCGTATCACCATCTCAAGGGCAGTATATTCTCCTAACAGGGACCTATACCCTCAGGCATGTTATCCTTTAAACGACAAGTCTGTCATACGTGACACCTATGCTGTAAGTTGTACACTCATGAGCTTGTAACAAACAGGACAAGACCGGTGTGCTTAATATCCTCCAATTCAATAGTCAACTACATGTCAAGGTCATTGCACGCTCTGTCCTCCACCATTTTTCGTAGTTTTTCGGAGTGTTTACAACGGTAGGTATCGTATTTAATGCAGCCTTGTTGTTTAACTTCCCTTTCGTAGATTTTCTATTTGCACTGAATTCGCTATTTATCACTGAAGATAAGATTAGAAATGAACCTTTAAGACAAATGGAAGAAAGTGACAATAATTTATAAAAAATTAAAAAAAATAGAAAAGGTACCCGTCTTTGTTGTAAATGCCAAAGAAGTATTTGCGGTGAACATATTGTACACTATGGTTTCCCTGAATGTTTTACCAATAACGAATCGTCAAATGAATAGTTTTATGGTTTCGTTTTGCATTATTTTCCCTATAAATGAGTGTATTTTGATTTTTTTTGTACTGTGTAGGTTAATATTTGTATATAATTTTTTATATTTATGTATATTTTTGTATAATAATAATATGCTACTAATATATATTCTTTGCTTATTTATTTCGTAAGTAAAGGTATTACATAGTATGTTATTATATAATAAATATTACATAATATATTATTATACTATAAATATATTTTTTGCAGAACGCAATCAAATAACAAAACGTAACTAAATAACAGAACGCAATCAAATAACAAACCGCAACTAAATAACAGAACGCAACTAAATAAAACTCAACTAAATAACAGAACGCAATCAAATAACAAAACGTAACTAAATAACAGAACGCAACTAAATAAAATTCAACTAAATAACAGACCGCAATCAAATAACAGAACGTAACTAAATAACAGAACGCAACTAAATAAAACTCAACTAAATAACAGAACGCAATCAAATAACAAAACGTAACTAAATAACAGAACGCAACTAAATAAAACTCAACTAAATAACAGAACGCAATAAAATAACAAAACGTAACCAAAGAAACAAAACGGAACGAATCAACAAATAAAAAAAATAAACAAAAACAAAACATTAAATTCAAAAACAAAAAATCTTGTAAGGGAACAAGATAATTAAAAACTATAAAGACTATAACTGACCAAAATAGCGAAAGAAAAGAATAAATTGAGGACAGTTTCAATAAAGGGACGCTACAATTGGCCTGTTAACAAATATACATATCTAAGAGAAAATAGAGCGCAGTGGGTTGTTTAAGGATAGAGCCTTCAGCTACTGTCGACACCTTATAAAGCTCCCTAAAGGAAAGGGGAGGGAGCTCTTTAAAATCGGGCTGGAATTAAACCGGTAGAAGACCATGGTTGGGAAGAGGGAGGCGGTCTTGGACTAGTTTCGCTAAAGCTAATCCAGCCAGCGTTCTCGGGGCCTAGCCTCTTCCTCTCTAAATGTTATTGCTATTTCCCCTTCCTTCCCTCACCCCCTTGCAGGGATTAATGTAATTTCGCTCAACCCCCCCCCTCACTCCCCTTCACACGCTAAATGCAGCTCCCTATTACTAATGAATATTCAAATACAATTTCAAAGACAACACATGCTCTATGCATTTAGATTCTCCGTCTTCTTAAAATTAATCCTCATACAAGAGCTAGTTGTAACTGTAGTAAGTGGGACAATTTCTGTGGAGTCGGTTCTCCACCGCTGTAACCATTTCGAAGGTAGTAAATAAACAAGACAGTGTCGACCTGTACGAATCATATATTACCACTTACGGTGGCTCAATGGGCACTGATCTTCAGGTGTGAATATTAGGAATTACCACCTATACAACTTCAGATATTAGATCATTAGTTGTATTGTTAGCCGTTGGATACAGAAAGCTAGTAGCGGATTGTTGGGTGTCGGCTAATGAATGGTTTCTTAATTCTTCATATAAAGAATTAGCAGATTTCCATTAAGGAATATATACATCCATCGATCCTACCTAGTAGATGACGAAAATGAGGTCCGTTCAAAACTGTATAGATATATTTGTCTGTTACCGCTCTAGCGGTCGCAATTTTTGTTTGATCGTTACCAAACTCGATATTTAGTCGTTTTATTTAAAAAGAAAGATCAAGTTCGTTAACGACTGAAATCGGACTAGGGGAGGGCGGTTTAGAGGTGGAGAATTTTGAAAATTCGAAATATCTCCGTTACTATAAGTCGGATCGAAAAAGTGTATAGAATACATCTTACTGCAAATTAAATGCACTATAAATATTGCTATATATTTATTCTCTGTCTTGAAGATTAACCGAGATATTTGCCTTTTTCTGTTTTAAGCCATCAGTAAACCTCCACTTCTGGTAGTATTACATAAACAATACTCTGTTATATAAGAAACCATATTATTCGAAGCCTAAATACCATATATTCTTTTCATTAAACTTTTCCATTGTGAGATATGTGCAAATACGTTCTGTTGACCCCCCCCATTCTTTTGTTTTTGGATTACTAAAATTTGAGTGATTGAGATAAAACTGATTCTGATTCATTACAAATTAAATTACAGCACTAGCTTTAGTAAATTGTTTTCAATAAAATTAATATGTTATATTCAGATATATTTCATTACTTGTTTGTCTTTCCGGTCTATCTATGCAGCGCTACGAGGCTGGCCGGCCTGTTTGTTTACAATTCAACCGCTTTCCGTTGAAGAGATTATTAACTTGCATTGTAAATTTGCTGAGCATTTACAGTAGTGTTACTATTGTAAACCTTCGCGTGGGAAATCTGCTTAGTTTACGCAGCCCCTGCGTAGTAAAGAATTATTCACACCAATCAGCAATAAATAAGGAGTTGTTATTAGGTGCGCTGTAAAATAAAATCAAGTACTAGAGAAACTGTTTATTTATTTTTTTAATTTCAATGCCTTCATAGGAATTTTTTTTTTTTGAAATTTCGCTAAAAGTTTGATTTAATTCCTATTAGCTGATTGACTCATTTGCGTAATCAGACGAGCCAGACATAGTTTTAGACAACAATTGGATGGCCCAAACAAACTGTTTCAGTTTAATTCGAAAATGAATTACTATAATTTTTTCCTAGTTGTATAATTCCTACTATCTCTAGGTTGTGATATAAATATACAATATATATATTATAATTTCATATCATTATCAAGCTCGACATTTATGCGTTTCAAGATAAAATTAAGTTTGTTAATGGGTACAATCAGACCAGGAGTTGTAGGAGATTAGAGAGGCCTTTAAATAAAGTGTCTCAAATATCTCCATAAAATGAGTTGACTTAAAAATAAAAAAAATGTAATTGGCTTAAACATATAAAAATTGTTGTATTACTAATACTTTTTGTAATGTGAGTTGTAATGGTTCTTGTCAAGCACATTTTTTTTTCCTAACTACAATTTTAGCTGTTTTATATGTTGTTTTTTGGTGTGTATTCAAGCTCCAATAACGCCCACGCCTAGTCATGCAATGTTCATTTAAAGCTTGAATAGCACTAAAAGTGCAGCTCAAGTTTCAGGCCATGATTACAAAGGGATCCAACTCTGGGCGTAAACGATATGATATGACGGGATTTGGGTTTCATTCCAACAAGCGGGAAATATGCTTAGTTGACGAAACTTCTGGAGATAATTTTTTTTACATTGAGGTCTGACTCATTTCACTTGCTTTGTATCAGTGATTCTATTTTACCCCCGAAATAGGTAAATTAACCCTAGAATGGTAGTGATATTATTTCCCACTTATTGGTACTGATACGTAAATTTTACGTGTGCAGTTGGTAATTGGTGAAATTATTCAAAATTTGTTAAAGTTTGTGACTATTTTTTTGTTTTATTAAAACGTACACTTATCTTTAACTTATATCTACGTTAATATCTAATAATGTGCACGACATTCCTTTCAGGCGCTTTGTTCGAAACACGTTCCGGAGGTTGTGTGCTCCATTAATATCCATTCTTACTAAGCACAACCCGCCTTCTACATTTATTGTCACTGATCTGTCAACATTGTGTGGTTGAGAGGTTTTAGGTTTTTCTTTTTGCTTCTGTGTTTCTTCTCTTTCTTCGATTGCCTTGATGTTTTCTAAAATTTTCTCACTCTCATCGCTATCTAGCCCACTCTGTGTTGCAATTATTTCTGAAGGCTCAACCTCCTCATCACTTGGAGATTACTCCGGATCATCATCGCTCTCCTATCCATAACCATCTATTTCATAATTGTCATTGTCCCCATCTGAGTCATCGGAGAGTTCTTTCAACAAATTTCTGATTTCTTCATCCAATGAATATTTTTTCTCCATTTTTCCGAAACTATAAACAGATTATTTATACTCTTTTTATACATCTTTGACTTTTTTATATTGAAAAAAAAAGTTAAAAACATTAAGAGAAAATTAATTAGAATATAAAAATAAATTGGAAGAAAATAAATTGAGAATAATATTTACTAAGTTATGGCATAAAAACCGGTTATTAGTAGCGATACGTAAATTTTACGTGCCAAAAAGTTGCGGTTAATAGTATTGATACGTAAATATTACGTGTCGTTTTTATTTCAAAAAATAGTATTGGACGAGTGGGAAGGTTCACTTAGCTGCACTTGGCGGAGGTGAAGGACAACTGTCTGGAGGGCTCATAGCTGAAGGGTGGGAGTGGTGGCGTCGTTAACGACCATTTGATAAAAGTTCAAACCAGATCATACGTAATTTTTACGTTCACTACCATTCTAGGGTTAATCAAACCAAGCATTGGTGACCATGCTTGAAAAGGACGGCCCCCTCTTGCTGGAATGGACACCGTCTTTTCCTCACAACGTGCAAACCTTGTGAACCCTTAAGAAAGTTAGTGAAAACAATTTCACAAAGGTGTTGGCACTGAAGGCCATTCCGTGCATCCACATTGCGAGCTATACATTAAAAGTAGTTATTACTGTGAACAGTAACCGTCAACTTGATTCACAAATGTGCCTATAAGAAGCAAACACTTTCCCTGGGTTGGAATAAATTCCTACGGACGTGTAGCGATTCGTCAGATCCATTTTTGTTTAAATTAACAGCTTTCATAAATTATAATCAATATTATTTCATATTTCTTGTTTGCTAGGTACCATTAAAGGAATTGTGACTTTTGTAATAATATCAAAAGACCTTGTCTTACTACATTAATATTACAAATGTTAGGAAATGAAATTATTATTATTATTATCATTAATAATGACTTTAATTTACTCACACAAATATTTGCAGATATATTTCCTTCACTTTAAATACGATGTTAATAATGCAGGTAGAACAAGACATACCTGAAAAAATAAAACAAAAAAGAATTAAAGAATGTAGCACATATTGAACGAATAGAAGAATTCTCTATAAAGTGTATTTGAATTTATCTCACAGCCTGTAAAACATTAGTAGGGCTCATTATAACATTTTTTCACTATTCAGGGTTTGTCTAAAAAAGTAGTGTTTCTTTTTAATTCTGTTGTCCTATGACTGCAGGAGTGAAAAATAAGGCCTGCGAGTCATTTGTTGATGAGGTTCCATGATTAAAATAAATCACTGAGGGTTTTTTTTTTAATAATAATTGTTTTCTCAAAAATTCCAAAATAGTGGAGACATGGGATGGAAGTTAAAATTTGGGTATTTCCGTTATCCCCTTTCAAAAATCATATGATCCTTGAAATATGGTGGACTTAATAAGCCAAAAATATATACGTAAGTATTTATGGCTAGGTTTCAGAGAACTTGAGTGAACTTGTGATTTGTAATTTGGCCCTTTGTTAATGTAATTTTTCCTATACACCCAGAAGGTTATATGATTTTTTATTTTCACTACCCTCTCTTCAGATGCTATCCCTTTTAAAAGACAATATATAAAAACATAATTTAACACATCTCTTAATAGTTCTTTTGCTTTATATTGTATTACTAGGTGCCTACATCTACGATATATTTATTAAATACAATTATAAATTTCTACTTAAATTTCTGAAGTGCTCGTTTCCCTTTTACATTACGTTGCGACTGTCCTCACTGAGGTAGATGGTACTGAGAGGTTCCCGAGGTAGGTTAAGTCAGCTGATTAAAAATCGATTATTTACAAGTCAATCTTGAACTCGATTATCGATAATTTAAAGTCGATTAATTTAAGATAAAATGTTGTAGATTATATAATTGAGGAATTTGATTTCTGTAGGTAGCATTTATAATTATATTTAATTAATATATCATAGATGTAGGCACCTACTAATACAACATATAGCAAAAAAATTATTAAGAAATGTATTAAATTAATGTTATTAATAATTTTTTATATATTTTTCTTTTAAAAGGGATAGCCCCTGAAGAGGTGGCAAATAAGCCACGAAACATGTAGGGCAGTTTCAATAAAGTTTGCACCGAAAAAATTGTTTTTATTGGAAACGCTTGCCATAAAATTTGAAGAATATATAAATCACATTATCTGTTGGCAGAAAATAAGAATTTTCTATTTAATAGTGTCAATTAAATATTTGTTGCAGCAAGGTTGTAGTCGTGCTTTATTAAAAAAAATGTATGCTACAAAAACGCTCCAAATCTATCTGAACAATGGGACAAGGCTATTTTTATGGCAAGTACAAAGTCAGAGAGGGGCTCAGGTTGGCCGTGCAAGTTAAGGCGTTGAACTTATTCTCGCGTGGTAGACCTAGATTGGGGGATTCGATTCCCGCCCAGGGCGGTAGAAATTTATTTAGTGACGGACTCATTAAATAAACTCCTTAGGCCCACCCTGACTAGAATAAAGTGGTAACCAGTAGATAACCCGTCCTGATTAGCCATAAATAAGTAAATAAAGTGGACTTAAATAATAATAAACGAAGTCAGAGAGTCAAATTGTTAAGTTGCATATATCCCCCTAATTTCGAACACTACTATACCTACGCCCCTGTGTGCTCCGGTTGATTGGATTATCGAATTTAATACAGGCTGTTTGTGTAAGTAGGAAGAGTGAATATCCGTAGGCCTATTGCTATGTGTGGATTAGGGAGGCAGAGGTCCAGCATTAATCAGGAATGGATCATTGGATAGGGCTCCCCTATCACTCTGCTCTGGCCTCCCCTCCCACTCACCAGTCGCGGTAAATATTGGCCCTGAATATTTGTCCAACGATTAGGTTGAGAGGCCAGCAGGCGAACACAATTCCCCACAAACTTTCTACTCTCATCTCCCATCATCATACACAGCCCATGGATATATAGGTCAGGCGGGCAACTCTTTGCCTTTAAGCCTGTTCTTCCCCGGCCCATTTAACTAGACATAGCTTAAGTGGAATCAGCTATTGAGGTTGTAATCGTGATGAGATTTCGCGCCAAATGTCTTCAAATGTCTATCAATGTAACCAGAAGATGACGAAAATGAGGTCCGTTTAAAATTATATATATATTTGTCTGTTTACGCTATAGCGGTCGTGATTTTTTTAACGTTACCAGACGTGATATTTAAATCTTTTATGTGAAAGGAAAGATCAAGTTTGTTAATGGCTAAAATCCGACAAGGGGAGGGGGATTTAGAGGAGGGATTTCCGAAAATTCCAAATATCTCCCTTACTATACGTCGGATCGAAAAATTGTAAATCTTATTGCAAATTAAATGTACTGTAAATATTGTAATACGCATTTATTATCTATCTTAAATATTAACCAAGATATTTGCATTTTTCAGTTATGAGCCTATAATCTGGTATATCATGAATCACTTTATTAAAAGGTTAAATACCAAACAATGTTTTCATTGAACTTTTACTTTGTGAGATATATGCAAATACGTTCTGTGAACCCCCCCCCCTTCTTTCATTCTTGGATTACTAAAATTTGATTGATTAAAATAAAACTGATTCTCGTTCATTACAAATTAAAGCACTAGCATTAGGAAATTGTTTTCAATAAAATTAATATATTATATTCAATAAAGATAGAATATAATATTATAAATATAGATATTCAAATAAAGGGTTAGAACCTCCAATATAAATGATACTATTGTCATACCTATCGGTAGAGACCGTCGTCACTGGCTGATGGTTGAGTACCGCTGGCACGCGCTTTCGATGCGCTGGCATCATCTTCAAGCCTGCCAATTGTTGTACTTGACATGCTTGAAGATGATGCCATCGCATCGAAAGCGCTTGCCAGCGGTACTCAACCATCAGCCAGTGACGACGGTCTCTACCGATAGGTATGACAAAAATATAGATATATTTCATTAATTATTTGTCTTTCCGGTCTATCTATCCATTCGGCGCTACGAGGTTGGCTGGACTCTTCGTTTACAAATGAGCCGCTTTCCGTTTTAGAGATTATTATAAATCAACATATTGGTAACACGACACCACCTTGAATACTAAGTGAATAAATACAAATGGTAATAAGAAATCATCCCCTCATGGCGGGAAGCGTTTGAAATTAAAAAAAAACCACGTCAGCCAACCCTCCTTCCACCGGAAAGAAAAACAATTACTGAAATATATCAGATTATCACTTATTAATTTTATTGAAAACTATTTACTATATCTAGTACTTTAATTTATAATGAATCAGAATAATTTTTATCTCAATCCATTGACTTCCAGTGGTCCAAGAACTTAAGAAGGGGGGGGGTCAAGATAACATATTTACATTTGTCTCGTGTAATAAAGGTCTCTTGAAAACAATTTAAAGTATTTAAGCTTCGAATAATGAGGTTTATTACGTAACAGAGTATTGTTTATGTAACATGAGTAGGAGTAGGGGTTTACTGAAAGTGGAAAACTATAAAATCCATAGAACTCGGTTTATAATCATGATACAGAAAATATGTATAGAAAAATATTTATAGACCATTCAATTTAATACGATTGATTCTATACAATGTTTTGATCCGACGTATAGTAACGGAGATATTTCGAATTTTCGAAATTTCTCCCTTTAAATCCCCCCCTCCCACTATTTGGATTCCAGCCATTAACGAACTTGATTTGTCTTTTTACCAAAATCGTTTAAACATCAAGATTGGTAACGATCAAACAAACATTACGACCGCTAGAGCGTTAACAGATACATATATATATATATATATATATATATATATATATATAATCTTGAACGGACCTCATTTTCACCATCTCCTGGGTAGGATCGATGGACATTTGAAGAAATTTTTCGAAAATGAGTACGACCTCAATAGATCATTTCCCTTGAGGGAAATCTGCTAAAAAGTATGGAAACGTATTTTTTTCTTTAAACGTATTTTTTTTTTCTTTAAACGTTTCAAAAGTGTATTTTTGAGCATCAAAATTATCGTAACTGCAAGCAATTAAATCGTCAATTATTAAGTGAAATCTGAAAAGAATGTTAAAAATATAATAGACCAACGAAAAATTTGGTTGCAAAAAATTGTTATATGCCTCTGTTTAAATGGTATGATAGGAGCCATTAGGGGAACCATGGTGGAGTGGGCAGAGCCATAGGAAGAATGAGGAAAAGCCCTTGAAGAGAGAGAGCAATCAGCCAGGAAACGTTCAGGAAAATTGTTTTATTTCCAGCTCTCCACTATTACTCTAATGAAAGACAAATAAACTTAGCTTGATTGGAGGACACGAATGAATATTAATTGATTCAAAAATTCCATCAGCTTCCTTGTAGGAATGGAGATGAAATGTGGAAAAAGTGTATTTTTTTAAAAATTACGTTGTTTACAGTTCTAAATATAGAGCTGGTGTCATAACACCATATCAGTTTACATCACGTCATTTACTTTGGCCAATAAAAATGAGTGTATTCCTCTATTCCTGTATAGAAATGAACCGAACTAAACTAACATCGTAATATAACCTATACAAAAATACGATCTTAAAACTCAGACCACACTCTCATTTACTCAATACGCAACCCTACTATACACGAGCCGCACACAGAATACATTAGACCAAATATTTTGGTAATTATACATTTAAATCTGTACATAAGCATAGACTGGATAATAGCACATTCAGGAAATATACACAATGGAGAGTCACCATCACAAATGCACACAATTTCTAACGGATCATGGAAAGACAGGACATTATTTAACCACTTCAGACCCACTGTCCAATATATTGGACAAGCCAATTTCAATGCTATATCTCCATGGATTGATATTCTTTGGCAGGAAAATCGATTTTAATAAAGATTTTACGTATTAACCTTTCATTTGTGAAGCCTTTTTCTTGTTTATACCTGTTGTAGTGGCATTTCTAGAGCTTTGAACATCCAATTTATGATATTGCTCTTTCACCTATTAAAACCATGACTAAATAAACGTCTCATAGATTTAATTTTGCATGTATATAAGTGAAAAAATTATTTTTAAGTAGCCAGAAGCCTCTAGAAGTCATGTTTGTTAAGAATTTTTTTTTCCCCTTGTTATTGTATTTTCTAATAAATATGGATGTCCAACATATTGGACATCAGGTCTTAAGTGTTGCATTTCACTAATACCTCTATTCTTTGGAGGAATTTACTTATTGACTTTTATGATTATTATTTTGATGTGATAAACAATATTTTAGATCTTTTAAATTTTAAAATGCAAATTGCTGAAAGTTTTACCTCAGAAATAGAAAGAAAAAAACAGGAAGAACTAGTCTTGAAGAATCTAGTAGTGAAGAACCCCTTGCAAATAAAGCAAGAGCTGATGTGAGACCAAATTCTGATGTTAGGAATGATGGATTTGAGCATTTTCCAGATATTGATGATAAAAGAGATGCAAGTAGATCCAAAATGAAAGGTTGCACAAAAAAAACTAAATTTTATTGTGTAAATGCAAATGGCACTTTAGCATTATAAAAGAAAGGAATTGTTTTATATTATTTATCACAGTTAAATTTTTTTCAATATTTATTATTTGTAACTTTCTATGATGTAAATTCGTTTATTATCAATTAAAAAAATATTACTAAAGTGTATTTTATTTATTTATCCAAATCCTTATCAGTAGAATAATTTGTAAAAAATATGCCTGTTGAGACCCGATGTCCAATATATTGGACACAATTTAAAATTGTCAATAAAATTACAATTAGGAAATAAGGATTTTTTCACTATTTTTCTCATGTTTCTGTAAACATATAGAACGTCAAAAAAATGTTTTTAGTCAAAATATTTGAGTTGGGTCTGAAGGGGTTAAAATTCAAGACAATGTCAAATTTGCTTGCGACACCCAGACAACACAACTCATGATAGCGATGTGAGTTAGAGCGTTGCCTATAATCTCACATGGTAAACCTAGAGTGGCGAGTTTAATTTCCGCCTGGGCAACAAGGAATTTATTTAGTGACGAACTCATTAAATAAAATCCTTAGTCCCACCCTGGCTAGAAAAGGGTGGTAACCTGTAGATAACCCCAATAACCCATATCAAAAGCCCAATTAGTCGTAGCAGCATAAAGTGGACGTTAATAAATAATAATAATAATAACGAAAGTTTTTACTTATACTCTATGACTGTCCAACATATAATCAAAATAGATCAAACTTCATAATGAACATAATTTTAAAAGCACGTAATTGACCAGAACTATCTCATATATACAATAAATATAATAAGAACTCATAAAGTTTATCAAAAGTATAGATATGGATGTAGCAAAAATACATTAGAAAATAAAGTTGATTATGAGAGAAGAGAATTATAATTCAATATATTTGCCTTACTTACATTAAAACAGAAAGAAACAGTAACATCAGTTGAGTTTAACTTTGTTTTTCATTTTCATTTATTGATTTTATATTAATTATCATATTTCATTATTTTATTTTTATTATTTCATTATATTTTTATTTTAATTATTAATTTTATTATATTTGATTATATGGTAATAACCCACTAAATAATTTATACTGTAAAAATGTATTTAAAATTACTTATGCGTGTAATATGCCATTTGGCAATAGAATAGGTACTCAAATAAATAAACTTCACATGAGGAGGAAACAAAAAGTCCGTCACGCAGGGGCTGCGTAAACTAAGCAGATTTCCCACGTAAAGTTATACAATAGAGAAATCTCCATACGAGTGCCGAACAGTTATGGAAACGGCCGAACTAGCTTTCGGCGGACACGAAAAGAAGCGACCACAGCTCGTCAATTACACTTAATAAAAATGCAAATACCTCGGTTAATATTCAAGATAGGAATAAATGTATATAACAATATTTATAGTAAATTTACTTTGCAATAATATTGGTTCTATACAATTGTTCCATCCGACGTATAATAACAGAGATATTTCGAATTTTCGAAAATCCTACCCTCTAAACCATCCCTTCCACTGGTCCGATTTCAGCCGTTAACGAACTTGGTTTTCCTTTTTACATAAAACGATTAAATAACGAGTTTGGTGATCATTAAACGTAAAATTTCGACCGCTAGGTTGTTAACAGACAAATATATATATATATATATATATATATATATATATATATATATATATATATATATATAGAGAGAGAGAGAGAGAGATTATTGAAGGGACCTCAGTTTATTCATCTCCTAGGTTGGATCTATGGACATTTGAAGAAAGTTTTTTGAAAATCGCGTCATGAGTACGACCTCAATAGCGGGGGGAAATCTGCTAATAAACTGAAAGGTAGTAGATAGAGTGCTGATATTCGGAAGTAGAAAGGGCGTAGTGTAAAATGTTACAGAATGAGAGGAAAGTGAGAAGTTACTCAAGTGCGAAGCTGCTAGAAAATAATAGTAGGCGAGAGAACTGAAATAGATAGTGTTTATTGCGTAACCTGGGGGAAATTTGCCAGGGGTGAGCCCGGAAAATACGAAGCTCAGAGGTATTCGAGTGCTGAGCTAAATCACCTTTCCTGGCATTCCCAAAATAAATTATACAGGTTATTTGTTCTATGGTGCATTTTTCAATCCCGTCAAAAAAGGAACTTAGGTGGCTGGCTTAACACTCTTACACCCCTCCCGACATAACTCCACTTAAATTAGGGCTGCTCTGTGACACATCAATTCAAACCTCCACCTTTCTCCGTTAGTCAAAAAGTCTGCAATATCAGACACTTTACATAAATTGAGAACTTTTTATTTATTTATACAGAAGCACCCGCATCTTGGCGATTTGGCTCAAAGTTTCACAATGTAAAATGAAAACAAAATTATAGAAAAATAACAAAAAATGAAACAACAAATAAAAAATTAAATACAACAAATAATCATTAAATACTAGTAATAAAGACAATTAATAAACATTAGACTAGTAATAAAGACAACAATTTAAAATGGTTTTAATAAAAAAAAATTACATTATTCCTATATACTAGTACATTTATATTATTTTTTTTTTAATTTTATTTATTTAGTTTTGTGTCCCACAGCGATGGTGGTTGGCATTATTAGGATGATATATTTACTCCTTCATGTGCTTACCTTTTTTGTACTTTTATATTATGGAAAATATATCCTTAATATCTGATTCTTTCTCATATCCGTGCTTTGTCTAAAGAATATAATAAACGTTAACCCTTTTAAATCTTTTTAGGTATGCTGTAGACTTATTCTATTTTGTATTATATGTTTTTGTAAGTGTTAATGTGTTTTAGGTATGTTAGTATTTGTGAAATATATTGGCTGCTGTCAGTTAATAGTTCTGTCATTTCGTGCGTTATGTGAAGGTTTTCTCTTTGGATGCAGTCTGTCAGAATGTGCTTTATCGTAAGGTGTTTGTTGCAGTATTTGCATATATGGTTATCAGTCCTTGTCATTAAGTGTCTATGTGTGACCGATCCTGAGTTGAGAACTAAAGTGGGCTAGTTTTAGATTGTGAATTAATACTTTTTAAACAGTAAGTCAATTTTAAATTAAATTAGTACTAAAACACATATTTCAAAAATTAGCATTAGAGCGATCTAGATATTATTTATTTGAGATGCTGCTACAATAATGAAACATCTTTTAACATGTCAGAATACAATTTTACAAAATTAAATAAATAATAAAAATTTACAAAACTAACTTTTACAAATGCACAAAGAGAATCACTTTATTGTACAAATTTTTATACAGTTTGTGGGGCTGCTCAATTACATTGAGATGCTGAAGCACACAGCAACTGAAGTCAATCCCTAGGACAACAGTAAAACAATACATATTGTATTTAGTCAGCTCAATAACTAAAATATTAACTAAAATAATCACAGTCAGCAACCTAAAAGGTGAATGTCACTAGATATATAATTAGAAACATCATTATTGTACTAACAAGATTCGTCGATCTATAATAAGATCACTGGTCAAAGAAAAATTAAAATATATGGTGGGAAATAATCCCTAAAGTATCAATAATGATACCCTCGACCAAGGTTTGCAGAACCTTCTTGTCTATTCCCACCTCGTCAAAAAATGTCTGGGTACGTTTAGGGACCGTTCCTCGGGCACCGAACCACAAGCCTATCACCAGAAAATCCCGCTCCCCAAATGATTCCCTAAATTTTTCCGAGTAAAATTTAGTACATTTGTCGTAAATATTTTTCTTTTCCTGGTGGTTCTTCTCCGCTTGATCAGGGTCGTTGCTCTCGTCCCTTATCGTTGGGTCCAGGATGTAGGCAAATTTACAATTCTCCTTGAAGGCAATGATGTCCGCGTACCTCGTTGACCCTGCGTCATCGACAGCGTACACCTCTTCAAAGCATGTAAAATTCTTTGCTTTCAGGAGCTCCATGATAGCGTGCTTTACCCGGTGATGTCGCCTCGTGATCAGCAACATGTTATGTGGACAATTCCCGACCACATGGGCCGGTGTTTCGGTCTCCCTGCCACCATAGAATGGACAAAACTAATATAAATTGTTAGTATATTTACAACATGAAAAAAATAAAATAAAAATAAGAAATAAATAAATAAAACTAAAACTATAAAGAGTTAAACTTGCAATATATAATTTTCATAATGGTAAATAATAGCTTTTATATTTCATCGAATAATCCATTATTTCTGAAATACTCAAAAACATCATATATAAATTGGCTAGTAGTTCCCTCAAATTTCTGGGCCATGGGTGGAGCGATCTAGAGGTTAGAGTTAGCCATTCAATTTTAAAAACAAAATAAAAATTCCCTCCCTCATAAAACATTTTAACATGTGCTTAGTGCTTTTGGCACAAATCTCTTCATTACTAAAACAAAACTTAACAAACTTATTTATTTACAAGAATGAGAAAATGACTTCGGAGCTGTGATAGTGCTTGTAATATATTGAATATGATTATAGTCCTTGTAATATATTGAAACGCTGAAAACAATAACTTCAAAATGGAAGATAGCAATCCAAGTTATAAGTAATAAGATAACATTTTTAAAAAAACGGAACAAGACATACATACACTCATCCAGAAACTAACTTTTTAGAAACAGACAAATATATAACTACATATAAGAGGAACTAGATTAGAAGAAGCTCATCGCCAGTCAGAGACGTACTAGTAGGAATAAAAACGATCCTACTTGCTTAAAAAAGTAAGTTGACAATTATGTAAATTTTAAAATACATTTATTTAAAAATGCACAATTGATTAATAATTATTCGCATCCAATAATGTCAAATGAATAACGCAGTAAGGGATAATTTTGCAATTCCTTTTAGCAGATTTTCCTTGAGGGAAATAACCTATTGAGATTTTACTTATGACACGATTTTCGAAAAATGACCTCAAATGTCTATCGGCTCTAACCAGTAAATGACAAAATTGTTGAGGTATGTTAGAAATTATTTATATACAAAAATGGCGACCGCTAGAGATTCATAGAAGTTCATTATTGACTGAAATCGGACCAGTAGGTGGGGAGAGGGGGTTTAGAGTAGAGATTCGAAAATTTCAAATATCTCCGTCATTTAAAGTCATTTAAAATTAATGGAGATATTTCCATTTTCCAGTTTTCAGCCTTCAGTAAACCCCCACTTCTACCCTTGTTAAATAAACAATACTCTTTTATATAATAAACCACATCATTCTAAGCTTAAATACCAAATAATGTTTTCCAGAGACCTTTATTAAACGAGATAGATGCAAATATGTTCTCCCCCCACCCCCCCCCCGTCTTAAATTCTTGGACTGCTGAAATTTGATTGATTGAGATAAAAATTATTCTTATTCATTGTAAATTACATTTCTTTTTCATTTACTTTTTACACGCTCCCCGTCGGGAGGTATCTTTTTTGTTGCAGATGTTCAACATCTTTATTTAGTTCTGCCAGATGCCGCCCTTGGAACTCAATTCATGTGCTCAGAAGATATGGCGTCGCTGAAAAGGCTAAACGCTAACTAAAGATCTGGAAGGACATTAGACTTTCGTGTTACATGAAACGTTTATCTAATGAGTGAAAAATCGCTTCGTTGGAAAACCTAATTAGCTAATTAGCCTGAAGGAAATTCTGCTAAACGAAGGGAACTTGTGATGTGTATGACTCAAGCAACTTGTTAATTCATCTGTGAATCCTTTACGTTAAGTATCAAGAAACTGTATAGAAGTTCTTGCAAATTAAATTTGAAATAGGCAGCCAGTTGTATTAGCATATGGAGGGAGCAATTCTGAATTCAGTGTTTAGGTTTTTGCATAAACCTCTCTTCCAAATGGGCCTCCTTTTGGTGAAAATCTTAAATATGCGATTTGAATTTTTCATTTAGAACTTCGTTCTGGGAAGTGAGTGAACACAATAAAACAATATTTTTTCAGATATTCAAGTATGCTAAGAATTAATAATTAATGCTGTTTTATTAAATAACTAATTACGTTCTTTAATATTTTAACCTTAGATTTTTACTTTATTATCATTTATTTTGAACTTAATAGGCATTGTTGTTATTGAAATTGTGTGTTGACAGGACACTGACGATGATGCGATAAGTCGAAGTCCTTTGGCGATGTAATAAATGATTATTTTTGAAGATTGGCCCTTTTATTCAATCGACCTGCAAAAATCAATTTATTTAATTTAACGTAGAATATTTTTTTAGTAAAAAGGAAAATTAATAGTATTATTAAGCTTAAAAGGCGACCTTAATAAAAAACAAGAGGTAACCTTAATATAAAGAAATTAAGAGGTAACTTTAATATAAAAAGTATTAGTAAAATGATATATGTAAAAAACACATCCTACACATTGAAAACACAAACGTTGAACGATCTCAATCAAATTGCCATAAATACAGAATTTTGCATTAAGTATTTTTCATCTCGTCAACAGCTGTCGAATACCTGATCCTTGGTTTCCTCAAATTTGTATTTTCTTATTTATCTTTTACATATTTCTAATCATAATTTTTCATAGACCCATCCCACCTATAGACATGGCTTTTTTAGCTTGAAATGAAATGTGAAATGGACTTATTTCCATTAAGTGTTAACGTAACATTGTAGGTTACATCAAACATTATTGTTTTCTAATATTACGTATATCAATTGACTTCTTTACAAATTATTGAATAGCATTTATACTTACATAATAAATTCGTTACAAAATTAATTCAAATTCCATGGATGCACTCTATAAAATCAACCAATTTAAATAATTATATATAATAAATTTATTTTTTTAACAATCTTCATATATAATGTACATTTTTTAATTTATTTGACAGTCAAATTCGTTAAAGGATGACAAGCTTTATAAACTGCTCAAAAATGAATAGGGATATTGGCTGTTTTGTGGTATATATGGGGCCTAGCATATTTTTTTTTATTATAAATATCATTAATATTTATTAGAAATTATTGTCTTTTTCCTCCATAAAAAAGAAATTTAATTAAGATCGGTTTAATTAAAATTAATAGAATAAGAAAAAATAACCAATATCCCTATTCAATTTTTGAGCAGTATATATGGTGAGAAACTAGTCCCAACATAAAGAGAGAATGTACCTGATTATAATTTCTTTTTTAATCGAGTATTCTAACATATATTTGGAAGTTTTATTTCATATTTTTGAACAATTTTAACAGCATTCATCTTGTGTATACTTCAGACATATGTTGGCACATTTGTAAACAAAGAATATTTTTTAAAAGATTTAACAATCTCGGACAAACCGTCAAAGAATTTTACTCCTGAAAATGATATTCTTTTCTCGAAGTAATTATGATTTTGGTTGGGGGTTCGAAGGATATTCTTGTATGTTGTTTTATGATTATGTGTTATACTATTTCTGTAAAATAAGTTCATATTTTTTTTTCACCAAAATATTGTTTGGTACATATGTATTGAGGGTAAAGTAACTATTTTTGATTCCTTAAAAAGTGGCCGACAGGAGTCTCTCTACTTTCTGTTGAATATAAACCTTATTGCTCAAATCTGGAATTTGAATATTAATATGATGTTAATATAATTATTTAAAGTGGTTGATTTTATAAAGTGCATTAAGGGAATTTAAATTAATTTTATAACGATTTTATTATAAACTCAACCGCAAAAAAAAACCGGACACTTAGATTTAGTCTTATAATTTTGTTAAATATTTAATATATGTGTATATTAATCTTTTTTAATTAAAATAATTGGTTAATCTATAGGTTATTTAAACAAAATCTGCCAAAAGTGAATAATTTTTATTGATTATTTACAAAATAAAAAAAATGATAAATTAACACATTTAAAAAAAAAAAATGATTCTTCATTTTTATTACAGTGAATGGTAGACTTCGCTACCCCAAGCGTTTCGGCAATGTAACGTAAGCTCCGGCCTTCCATCGAAGTTTGAAAGACCCATTGTTCTGGACCGAAATAAAAATAAAACATTAATTAAAGAAAATGCTTGGTTAATAATTAAAGATGTTTAAATGTGCGAAAAACTACTTACAGTTTAGAATAGATCAACTTCACGACAAATAAATCTAATCTGAGTTTTATCTAATTGTTTACTAATCCTGAAGGGATTAGTTCAATGGACTTAGACACTACATTCTCTGTAATAACTAGAATACCCAAATAAAGAAACACATTGCTGAAAGTTAGCTTTTAATACGACAAATATGAAGTGTCCCGTTTTTTTTGCGGTTGAGTGTATAAGTATAAATGTTATTCAATAGCTTGTAAAGAAATCAATTAAGATAATACTAGAAAACAAAAAACGTTTGATGTAACCTAATATGTTATGTTAATACTTAATGGAAATAAATACATTTCACATGTCATTTCAAGCCAAAAATGCGACATCTAAAGGTGGGATGAGCCTATGAAAAAGGATGATTAGAAATATGTAAACGATAAATAAGAAATATGATATTAATATTTATTTATATTATTAATATATTATGAATTTTTAAGTTACCCCAATACTTAAATAGGAATTTATGCGTTCAATGCTATTAGTTAACCGACTATGGAACTATCTATGCTATATTAGGAATAGAGTTTCCATTGGAACATATTTCTTAAATCATTTAAGTATCAAGCAAAGTGATTTTAGTTCCTTTTCTTCAGTCTAGGATTTTCTCACCAGTCAATCCTAAAAACATTGTCAAGGAGACTGGTAAAATGTCTCAATTATTCACTGAGACGTTCATAGCTAGCTTATAAGTCATTAACCAGTCACATGATCCTTTATAGCACCGAAACAATTTAGTTGGCGTATCAGGAAATTTAATGGATATTCAAACGGCGTTGAAGCCATTTATATATATATATATATATATATATATATATATATATATATATATATATATATATATATATATACAACACATGACAAGCTTCAAGAATTTTGAGACCAAAATAAAACCCATTTCCGCCCGTCTTTGAGACGTTCAGAAATGGTATATCTTGTTTTCCCACTTCCCGTTCCATTGTGAACTGAATGTTGGGTTGTATTAAGTTGAGAAAGCAATAATAATTTAGAGTGATTATAGCCGACTGGAACAAGCACTGGAGTGGAAGTCTTCCAGAAGTGAATTTGAACTCCAATTACCATTGGGGATGTTACATACAGTATAGTGTTGATGTAGGAGCTTCGAAACATGACAGCCCATACTGTTTACCTAACCCCACCTCCTCAACATTAATTGCTCAATTTTGCCAAGAATCGTTCCTCCATTCAACACCACCCCTCCCAACACTTATCATCTAAACTCATTTAGTTATCCTGATAATTTGTAACTGAAGTAGTTTATTTATTTATACAGGAGCACCTGAAACTGGGCGATTTGCCTCAAAATTTAACAATTTAAAATAAAAACAAAATTATAGAATAATAATAAAATACTAAACCAACAAATAAAAATTAAACACAATAAATAAACATTAAATACAAGTAATAAAAACAACAAATACATATTAGACTAGTAATAAAGGCAACAATTTAAAATGGTTTTAATAGAAAAATTATGTAATTTCTGTATACTAGTACAAATATATTATTTAAAATTGTTCAAAATTATATTAAATTCTCACTAAGTCAAAATCAAAAAGGAGAGAGTTGAATTTTCTAAAACAAATTCAATTTTTTAAGGTGATTTAGTGTATTGTCAATATGTGGCCTCCTGTCTGTAAGAAGTTCGAACATTTTTTATTATGATTATTACTATAGTTATTATTTTTTTTTTGTGGCAACCTCAGAAAAACATAGGAGAATCTTAAAATAAAAAAGCCCGTCAGGCCCTGCGTTAACTAAGCAGATTTCCCACGTATTTGCATTTATCTTAAAAAGCGAAATTTCAATGAAAACAATATTTGGTATTTAAGTTTCAAATAAAGTGTTTCATTATATAACAGACTATTGTTTATGTGGCATGAGTAGGAGTGGGGGTTTACTGAAGGCTGAAAACTAAATCAAGCAAATATCTCAGTTAATATAGAAGTTAGATAAGAAATATATGATAACATTTATAGAAAATTATATTTGCAATAAGATAGATTCTATTCCATTTTTTGATCAGACTCATATAACGGAGATATTTCGAATTAAAAAATTTCTCCCCCGCTAACTCCCCCTCTGGTCTGATGTAACCCGTTAACGAACTTGATCTTTCTTTTTACATAAAATGATCATATATAAAGTTTGGAAAAGATAAGACAAAAATTGGTAACTAATTTTCGTCATCTACTATGTAGGATCCATGGAAGTTGGGAGAAATTTTTCGAAAGTCTCGTTTTATGTACAACTTCAATAGCTGATTTTCCTTAAGAGAAATCTGCTAAAAAAATGGAATTGACAACAAGCCACACCCCTTATATTGTACCAGCGATGTAGTACAAGTACATAGTAGAGCTTTGTTTTTTTCAAGTAGTTTACCCTCTAATGATGAAGGAAAATTAATACAAAAGAATTTAATACAACGTCCAGAAGTTAATTTGTGTTCTGCCATGTTAATGAGAATCGTTAACATCCGATGTACTGTTAATTCTGAACAAGATCTTAGGATGGGCGATATTCTGGAATTGTGCTTAATATGGTACAGGGAAATAAATTTGCCTTCAATTCCAAATTTAGGAACTCTAGTCTCCCTTCACCACTCTGATAGCCAAAGAGTATTTATATTCCTTATCGACGGAAATGAGCAAATATTTATAATAAAATAAAGGAAAGGAAAAAAAAATCACCCTCAAAAACAAGCAAAATAAAAGTCAGTAAGTATTTTCATTTTTATAGTAGGAAAATTTTGCTTCCGGTACCGGGAATCGAACCCGAGCCTCCTGGGTGAAAGCCAGGTATCCTAGCCACTAGACCATACCGGATTGGTTGTGCTATGTTTCAATTACTAAACTCTTCCGTGTTACTGATATATTAATTTATTTCCATGTAGTTACACAAGGTACACATTTATAAATCAAACTGTTCCAAAAATGCAATTTTCATTTTTATTTTATCACATTTTATAGGTCAACTCTAAGAATGTCTTTTCATCTTTCTACACTGGTTCTTAATCATTACACGTTTTAAATTATTTATTTTAAAAAAAATATTCCAGTACGAAACAGAATATATTACAAACTCTGGAAGAAATCACCTGTACTACATGTTATAATGAAACTAACTTTAAAATAAACTGATAACATTTATGAAAAATTATAAACATGATGCCTAAAGTATTCCATTATTTCCATGTAAAAATAGTAACCCAGTTTTAAAAATGTTTGCAAATAGGCAAGTTAAAATTCTATAGATTACTTCAGGATTCTTCTCAGCCCAATTCATGAGCTAACATCGCATATTTTTCAACAATAATAATGGAATTAATATCAAATTTTATGTTAATTTTATAAAAGATGCCTTAGATTCAAAATAAAAAATTTAAGCCTTTTACAATTAATTCAATTTGGAAAACAAAACACTGTATTTAAATTAGCAAACTTAGTTATTTAAGTTTTTTGCACAAATGCATACAGTGTTTAAAATCGTTTAACTTATGCAGTTAGTATTAATATAATATTAATATTACCATAAACTGTATACTTAATTTGACTCATGAAGCTGAATAAAAATTTAAGACATTATGTGCTTTATTGCATGAGCTAATTTTAATAATGTATTTTTTCAATGATAATGTTTTATGCATTTATATTCCAGTAACTGTTTACTGTAAATGATAAATGAAATATATATATTTTTTTCAATTTTAATATATTTAAAATATAATTGGACTTTTTTTTTTTACCAGTAATAGAGGTAACTAAAACATTATCTAACCATAGCAAATTTCCAAACTTGATCATACCAAAAAAAAAGTTATCTTCCGGTACCGGGAATCGAACCCGAGCCTCCTGGGTGAGAGCCAGGTATCCTAGCCACTAGACCATACCGGACTGGTTGCTACTATACCTCACTGATTTAAGCACATTTTAAAGATTAATAACTTCTTTTATTTTCTGCCCTACATGTTTCAAAGTACACATACCACCTCTTAATGGGATATTGCTTTAACTGCAAATCTCAATAATCAGTATTTTAAATAAACCATAAAACAATACTTTTTTATATCGGTTTATCAGTAAATTCATAAACTTAGTTCTAAGTTAACAACTGATAGAACAAACAAAATAGAATACAAATGATATTACTACTTATAAAATATTTATTTTACTCATATGACAAAGTGCTGAGTCATTATCTCTGAACAAAATTAGGTTTTTTGGCCAAAGAAATGATTAAGAACATATTTATAACAAGTTTATTACACACTCACACGCACGCACGTACGCACACACATATATAACTGCCTGTTATCTCTATAGCAGTCGCAATTTTTTTTTATCATTACTAATAATACTCCATATTCAAACGCTTTATATAATATTAAAGTTAAAGGTCGTTAAGGGGTAAAATCGGGTCATGGTAAGGAAGCGAGAAATTCGAAAATTTGGAATATAATATTCGGACATAGGTCGGGTTGAAAATTTTTATTAAACCTATATTATGTATTTTATTGAAAATTTTATTGAGCAAATATAATCCTTTATAAATTTTATTATCTACATTTTTTTTTTTTCTCTATTTTGAATATTAACAGTGATATTAGGGTTTTTTTTATCTTTCTGCCTACAATGAACTCCCACTCCTACTAATGTCATCTTAACAATAAGCCGTCACACCATGATCTAGTTAAGTTTAAATATCAAATATTGTTATCATTAGGTTTTATGGTGTGTGTGATTCTTGGAGATACTTATGTTTCGACGCTATTAATTGGGATATTAGGTTCTACATGAAAAAATGTTTATTTGATTTATAAAAAAATCTATATTTAACCGTTTCGTTCTACACTAAAGTTTAGAGTCGTCAATAGCTGAAATCGGACCGGAAATAGGATTATCTGTGTTATCATATCGAAAAATGTTATAGAACCAATCTTTGTTAAACAATTAATGCTTATGCATTAATATTAATGTTAATGAAGTAGTTTTAACGAGGTTAAGAATTGGCCATTCACGACTGACTCACACTTAGAAGACGAACCCTACTGCCAGCACTGTAACTGTAGACTTACTATAAAACACTCGTATACTTACTGACTGCTATTTAAGGACTCACATAGACATACCATACACTTTGACTAAATTACTACATGACCATAGCCAGTATATAAACCGTGTATTACACTACTTGAAGAATAACAACATTCTCAAAAAATTATAATGTAGGGCAATACTGAAAACATTTGCAGAAATTAGCATACTAACGTAAATATAATAAAGTGAGTATATATGTTAAATAACTGATAAGTGATTATATCTGTTAAATAATTATATTATTATATGTTATAGTAATGTTGTTATATGTTATAATAATTATAAATAATTATAATAAGTGATTATATATGTTAAATAACTGATTCGTTGCTAAATCGCTCCAGTCGCGAAATGCTATTATCTTCTGAATAAATAATAAAATAATGTTAAGTCAGAATCTGAGTAAACTGAGAGGAATTTTCAAGCAGTGGTACGACGAACTATTGATATACCGGTATCTTCTCACCATATATTTTCTATTTTTAAGTAGGTGCAATTAGATAGGTGTTTACTGAGGGCTGAAAACATAAAAACCTTTCACGCAGGGGCTGCGCAAACTAAGCAGATTTCACTCGTGAAGTTTAGTAATAGATAAATCTACATACTGGTAACACAACACCACTGTGAATAAATACAAACGGAAATAAGAAATGTTTCATCCAATTTCAATAACCTGCCGACAGGAAGCGTTAGGTTAGAAATGTAAACAAACAGGTCTGCCCGCCTCACCCCGGAAAGAAAAACAATTACTGAAATATATCACAATATAACATATTAATTTTATTGAGAACTATTTACTATATCTAGTACTGTAATTAATAATGAGTCAGAATAATTGTTTTCTCAATCAATCAAATTTTAGTAGTCCAAAACCTTAAGACGGGGGGGGGGGCGTCACCAGGACATATTTGTATGTACCTCGTATAATAAAGGTCTCTTCAATTCAATTTTTGGCACATAAACTTCGAATAATGTGAGTAATTATGTAGCAGAGTATTGTTTATGTAACATGGGTAGAAGTGGCGGTTTGGTGATGACTGAAAACTGAAAAATACAAATGTCTCGGTTAATATTCAAGATAGTGAATAAATGTATATAACAATATTTATAGTACATTTAATTTTCAATAAGATTGGTTCTATACAATTTTTCGATCTGAGCTATGGTAACGGAGATATTTTGAATTTTCGAAAATCTTTCCCTCTAAACCCCCCCCCTCCCCCTTGCCCGATTTCAGCCGTTAACGAACTAGAGTTCCCTCAAGGGAAATCTGCTAAAAGTACGAATTACTCGTTAAATATTTCAGTTACGAAAAAAAACTAATTTTACGTATTCTGCTATTATTCCATTGATCGGCGGGTCCTCTACTCATGTCGAAAGATACAGAAATAATAAAAGAAATATACAACTAAACGTCGGACATTAAACTGGAAAAAAATTGAGAGGGTATAATTTCCTGTTAAAAGAGGAGTGAGACAAAACGATCGTTTATCTCCAATTTAGGTCATTTTAGTGTCACAGCTTGTCCTATGGTTCCTGAATTAGTCAGAGCTGAAATAATTCTCCGTAAGTGGATAAGCAACCTTCATTTTTTGAGGATATTCTGTTTTTTTTTTTCCTCAAAACGGATGAACATAAAAACATCCATTATAATAAATAATAGTTCAGGAAGATTTTTTTTACCTTCCTTTTACGATGTGAAGAATGTATTGTAATCCCGGAAATTTCAGGATTCAGTTTTAAACGAAATTAACAATTTAATCTCTACGTTTCTGCGTGTGGCCAGCATTAGAAATTTGAAATTCAATCAATGTGATTCTTGAAACATCTAATTGTGTACAACCCTTTTAGTAGATATCCTATAAGGGAAGGCTGGTAGTTATCATGCAAAATCTCGGTAAATAATGGAGGTAGTATGGAACATAATAACAAAATATATAGAACATTAAATTTGCAATAGAATTGGTCATATACATTGTTAATGTTAGAACTGACGTATAATAACAGAGATATGTTGATTTTTAGAAAACCCCTCCCATTTCAGCAATAAACGAACTTGATGTTTATTATTGCATAAAACGATTAAATATCGAGTTTGGTAACGAACAAACAAAATTGTGGCTGTTAGACGGTTAATATGTATATATAGTTTTGAACGCCATTTTTGTCATCGCCTGTGTATGATAAATGGGCATCTGAGGTTATGTTTCGTAAATAGCATCATGAGAACTGCTTCAATAACAAGATTTTTTTTTTTTTTTTTTTTTTTTTTTAAAAAATTGTTAATCGAAAATTGAGGAATGTCAAAATAACTATTACTGATTATTAAAAATGCAAATATCACGGTTAATATTCAAAATAAGGAAAAAATGTTCATAACGATGTTTATACCAAATTAAAAAATAGGAAAGGTTACACCCTCCCAGCTCTCAAAAATGACCAGATTTCTGGCATAAACGAACATGTTCAGTAGTATTACATACAATTTTCTAATATCGTGTTTGGAAAAGACCAAATAAAAATTGAGACCGCTGGAGCGTTCATAGAAAAATATATTTTTATTCTTCTGGACCCAATATTTTTACATGTTCTTCATAGTTTAATAATGAAAGGGTCACCAACGGACATTTTTCGACTCTTATTAACGGAGATATTTCGAATTATAAAATTCTCTATGTACGTATTAGTCAGTTAAAACTCTAGTGGTAGCAACTTTTGTTTGATCGTTATCAAATTCGATATTTAAATGTTTTATGTAGAAATGAATATCAAGTTCGTTATCAGTTAAAATCGGACCTGAGGGAGGGTGGGGGGTGGTATAGAGGACGAAATATCTCCGTTGTTATGCGTCGGATCGAAAATAAGTATAGAATTAATCTTTTTATTATTATTTATTAATGTCCACTTTTTGCAATTCAGGCTAATTGGGACGGGTTATCTACAGGCGACCACCCTTTTCTAGCCAGGGTGGAACTTAAGATATTATTTAATGAATTTCTAGAATTAATCTTATTGCAAATGTAATTTCCTATAAATGGTATTATATACTTTTTTTTCAATATCTTGATTATTAACCAAGATATTTGCATTTTATTATTCGGTCTTCAGTAAACACCCACTCCTACTCATGTCATATTAACAATAAAAAGGTATATTGTGAAGCACATTATTTAAAGCCTAAATACCAAATATTGTTCTTATTGAACTATTATCGCTGGTCGGAAAGAAGACTGTCACATCTCGAAAACCCCTGATTTTTCAAGAGAAGCCCCCAAAGATTTATTTTAAAATTTCTTATTGAATTTCTTCTAAAAAAAATTTTAATGCGTTCAAACTTTGTAAATAGTATCTTTATGTCTAGTTCTATCATCCAATGATATATTTCCTGATTTATTATTTTTGAGATGCCACCAAAATTTAAAAATTTAGAGATATGACGGTATTGTCCTAAATTCTTTCCATTTATTTATAAAAAAATGAGCATTTACTTACAGATTTATAATACAAGGTTTTATTTCGAAATATCACACTATCATTAATAAGCAAATATATTTAACAGTTTTTACCTTAAAAAGAAGAGTGTCACATTAAAAGATAAAACTCTATTGCACAATAAGGAATTAACACCACTGGAATACACACTGTGATATTTCAAGTTATGACAGTTTTGAAAAAGACAAAGTAGATGTTCACTCAACAACTAACTGGCTCAAACTGAAATGTGACACTGCTGCATTACCTTCCCTTGCTAATCATACTTGTGACTATTGAGTGAAGAGCTCTCTTGCGAAATTTACAATAAACAGAGATGTAACAGTCTTGCCTTGAGAAACAACAATTCATTCAGAGCTAATTTAGGTACTAATACAAAAATCTCACTTTTTTGAAATGTGACAGTCTTCTTCCCGACCAGCGTTATGTTTTGAGATAAGTGCAAATACGTGACGTACGTGGAAAATCGGCTTAGTTAACGCAGCTTGACGGACTTTTTATTGGTAAACCTAACTACTAAACTATAAAGAACATATATTTGAACGGAACTCATTTTAGTCAACTCCCGGGTAGGACCGATGGACATTTGAAGAAAATCCCGTCCCTCTATAGCAAATTCCTTCAAGGGATACCTTCTAAAAAAATAATAAGAGTGTATTATCGGCGCTTGGGCTATAGAGGGGATGTTATGGGAGGAGGGGGTGTCTGCACACCTCTAAGCCCCAGTAGGAGTAACAATCCCATGGAAAGAAATCGGCTTACATTAGGGATTCTCCAGCCTTAATACCTAACTTTCCATCTCATAAAACTCCCCCACCCCTCTCTTCCTTCTTCCTTCCCTCTCTCTCTTCGATGCCTCTCTAACTCAAGATATCTAAGCTATAAGCTTAGCACTACGATTAAATATTCTTCATTTGTCATTCTTAACATTAACTTAAGGATTTTAGCAGATTTCCCTTAAGGGATATAAACTGTCCGTCACGCAGGGGCTACGTAAACTAAGCAGATTTCCTTCGTTTGCCACGTATTTGCATTTATCTCAAAAAGTAAACGTTGAGAATAATATTTGGTATTTATGCCCCAAATAATGTGCTTCATAATATAACAGCATGTTGTTAAAATTACATGAGTAGGAGGGGGGGGAGGGGTTCACTGAAACCAAAAACTATAAAATACAAGTATCTAAAAAATAAATACAAGGTTAATAATCATGATAACGAAAAAAAGGAAATGACAACAATTATAAAATATTACATGTGCAATAAGAATAGTTCTATACAATTTTTCGAACCGAATCATAATAAAGGAGATATTAAGAATTTTCAACCCCCACCCCCCCCCTCCTACTGGTCGGATTTCACCCATTAATGAACTTCTTCTTTCTTTTTACATAAAACGATTAAATATCGAGTTTGGTAACGATTAAACTAAAATTGTGACCGCTAGAGTGGTAACTGACAAATCTATATAGATATATCTCTATATATATATAAATATATATATATATATATACAAGCTCAGATACCCGGCTTCGCTCGGGAATTCATTTGAGGCTGAATGATGATGGTATATTTTTGGCAAGGCTTTACTTTGCACAATATTTTGACATTTACCCGTCCCAGTGTTTAGGGTTAACACCCGTCGTTTCTGTGGATTTGTTAATAATAAAATTATTTTTTTATGTAAGACTTCACTGTCCTGGATATTGTCATATTTCCCGTTGAGCCCCCGTGTTGAGCAAATTTCTCTAAATAACAAAATAAACAACTTTTGTTATGTGCATATTTGCCGAAACCCCCATAGGAAATCACTATTTTTAATTTCAGACCTCCCTTATAACACCCACTCCTGCCCGTCCCTAGAAATGTTAGTATGGCTTATTATAAGGAAAGCGTTAGTGCTAATTCACATACCGAGTTTGGTTTAGTTCGGTTTAGTCTTTTGTGCCAAATAAAATTGTGGACTCCCGCTATAGTTTTTAGCGTATAACTCATTTATACTTCCGTATACGGCAAAAGTGCATATAACAAAAGTTACTCTAAATAAGAACATGAACAACTTTTGTTATGTGCATATTTGCAGAAAAAGCAATAGGAAACGAAATATCGCTATTTTTAATTTCAGGCCTCCCTTATAACCCCCACTCCTGCCCGTCCCTAGAAATGTTAGTATGGTTTGTTATAAGGAAGGCGTTAGTACTAATTCACATACCGAGTTTGGTTTAGTTCGGTTGAGTCTTTTGTGCCCAATAAAATTGTGGACTCCCTCTATAGTTTTTAGCGTATAACTCATTTATACCTCCATATACGGCAAAAGTGCATATAACAAAAGTTACTTTAAATTATAAAATAAACAACTTTTGTTATGTGCGTATTTGCCGAAAAACCAATAGGAAACGAAATGTCGATATTTTTAATTTCAGGCCTCCCTTATAACCCCCACTCCTGTTCGTCTCAGAGAATATTAATATAGCCTAAAGTCTAAATTGGGCTAGTAGTAATATACATACTAAGTTTCATAAAATTTTATTTGGCACAAAAAACTAAACCTAACTCGGTATGTAAATTAGCACTAGCGCCTTCCTTATAATAAGCCATACTAACATTTCTAGGGACAAGCAGGAGTGGGGGTTATAAGGGTGGCCTAAAATTAAAAATAGTGATATTTCGTTTCCTATTCGGGTTTCGGGAAATATGCACATAACAAAAGTTGTTTACTTGGTTATTTAGAGAAATTTGCTCAACAGTTCTTTTCAATGTGAACTACCAGGTTCCACACCTGGAAAAATTAATTCAAATGTATGTTAATATTTTAAATCTATACATAATGCACAGGAAACGGGAAATATGACAATATGGAGGACAGTGAAGTTATACATAAAAAATTAATTTTATTATTAACAAATCCACGGAACGACGGGTATTAACCCTAAACACTGGGACGGGTAAATGTCAAAATATTGTGCAAAGTAAACCCTTGCCAAAAAAATTACCATCACCATTCAGCCTCAAATGAATTCCCGAGCGAAGCCGGGTATCTGAGCTAGTAATATATAATATAAATATCTCCGTTCTTATGAGTCGAATCGATAATGTTTATGTAACAAATCTTGTTACACAATAAATTTTCCATCCATTTTAAATCTTCGTAAGTATTGTATGTTGTAGACATATTTTGTATGTGTTTTTTTTTTTTATACTATTTATATTTCTGTATGTATTGGTAAATGTCTAAATGTTTTAGATGTGTTAGTATGCGTGGAATATATGGGCTACTGTCAGTTAGTAGTTCTGTCATGTCGTAGGGTATGTCAAGGTTTTTTCGTCGGATGCAGTTAGTATGTGTTTTATTGATAGGTGTCTGTTGCAGTATTTGCATATAGGGTTGTCAGTCATTGTCATTAAGGGGCTATGCGACAGGTATGTGTGGCCGATCCTGAGTCTGGCAAGAACAACTTCCTCCCGTCTAGTACTCCAATGGCTCGATGGCACCTCCTAAATTGTACTCTTGATACTGCGGAGGTGATTTCTGAATAATAGGTTTATGATTATTAATCGATTTGTAACCTGACTTAAATTAATGATAAACGAACTTTTTTACGAGCTTATTTAAAAGAAGCCATTGAATGTCATGAATGAGCATTACCTACTTAATTCTGATTTGGTATTCTGGAAGGCCGAAGTGACTTCTAAGGTATATAGAGGAAAGAAATGGCTACGCTTCCACTGTAAAAATTTATTAAAATGACAGAGTGCTTTTGATGGCACACAAAAACAATAATTAATTATCTCTATTAAAATATTTTAGATAAACGGTAAAATAGATAACATATAACAATAAAAACTATTCTGAGTTGGTATTCTGGCAGGTGGAAATGACTTCTAATGTAGGTAGGATGAAAAAGGCTACGCTTCCACTATGACAATTTACCCCTTATCTAAAATATTTTAATAGAGATGTAATTATTATTTTTGTGTGTCAACAGGGCACTGGCGATGATGCACAGCATCGAAAGCGCTCTGCCGCTTTAATAAATTGTCATAGTGAAAGCGTAGCCAATTTTTTCATCCTACCTACAATAAAAACTATCTTTCTTAGAACTAAATAACACATAAAACATTTCATGCATCAACAGGCAATTTTTTTATTAAATTAAGTAAGTACAGGTAGGACAATAAAACTATCTAAAAGACTTAAAATAGACTATTTATTAAATTGCTATTAATTGCATTAATAAAAATTGCCTGTTGATGTATAAAAAGTTGTATATGTTATTTAGTTCTAAGAAAGATAGTTATTATTGTAATATGTTTTTTTATCTATTTTACCCTTTATCTAAAATATTTTAAAAGAGATAAGTAATTATTGTTTTTGTGTGTCAACAGAACACTGATGATGAAGCACTGCATCGAATGCGCTCTGTCATTTTAATAAATTGTTACAGTGGAAGCGTAGCCATTTCTTTCATCCTACCTATATTACATACTTAAGTTAAGATAGAAGAACTGACAAGCCTTCAATCACTATTATAATAAGGCAATATAATATTATATGGATCGTGAAGTGAAATAATAGCTCTCCGAAAGTTAAAATGGCACAGTAGGCGAGAGTTAGTTCATGGAGTAATGGTGGGAAAATATCAGCAATTTTGTTGAGTGCGTGAAGCCGGTTTCGTGCTTGCATGCACCCGCCTTCTGCTGTGGAACATTGGTGATTTTTCATCGGGACTGATTGATGGAAAGCAGGAGGGATATGCCCGGTTGGTTTTAGCCGATAAGGAACCAGTTCTTTCCCTTGCATTACACCAGCTATAGCACTCATCCCAGACCAACTACCCTCCCCATATTTCACTTTGCACCCTTTCGCACGAGCAGCGCCGTGCCACGGGCATGCAGCTTCCCCACTCACCCTTATACACACTGCAATTTTTTCAGAGTAAAGTTACTTTGGTCTCTGAATTAATGAATATCTAGAGCCAAGAGAATTAAAACTAGACTTGGAACATGAAGGCGGTCAAAGCGAATCTGAAGAGGAAAAAAGTCCGTCACGCGGGGGCTGCATAAACTAAGCACATTTCCCAAGTGAAGTTATACAATAGAGAAATTTCATGAGAGTCGAACAGTTACGGAAACGGCCGAACTAGCTTTTGATAGACGCTCACGACCCGAAGTTAGCCGAACTCATTTCGTCCGTTACAATTAATAAAAATGCAAATATCTCGGTTAATATTCAAGAAAGAGAATAGATGTGTAGAACATTATTTATAGTAAATTTAATTTGCAATATGATTGGTTGTATACAATGTTTTGATCCAACGTATAGTAACCGAGATATTTCGAATTTCCAATATTCTTCACCGGAAAGAAAAACATTTACTGTATTACATATTTGAATATAATATTTTAATTATATTGAAAACCATTTACTTTATCTAGTACTGTAATTAAATTAATAAATCAGAATAATTTTTGTTGGGGGGGGGGGAGGTCACCAGAAGATATTGGCATGTATCTCGAATAATAAAGGTCTCTTAAAAACAACATTTGGTTTTTAAAATTCGAATATTGTGGTTTATTATATAACAGAGTTGTTTATATATATTGTTTGTGTAACATGAGTAGAAGTGGGGGTGTGTGAAGGCTGAAAACCGAAAAATGCAAATATCTCGGTTAATCTTCGAGGAAGAGAATAAATATATATATAACGATATTTATAGTACATTTTCTTTGCAATAAGAATGATTCTACATAATTTTTCCATCCGACTTATAGTAACAGAGATATTTTGAAAATCCACAACCTCTAAACCCCCTCCCCCACCACACCGCCTCCAACAGGGCCAATTACAGTCATTAACGAACATCATCTTCCTTTTAAAAAAAAAAAACAAAAAAAAAAATAAACCAATTAACATCGAGTTTGGTGACGATCAAACAAAAATTGTGACCGCTAGAGCGCTAACAAACATGAGAGTTAACAGACATATATATATATATATATATATATATATATATATATATATATATAGAGAGAGAGAGAGAGAGAGAGAGAGAGAGAGAGAATTTCGAACGGACCTTATTTTCGTCATCTGCAGATTAGGATCGATGGACATTTAAAGTAATTGTTCAAAAATGGCGTAATGAGTACGCCATCAATAGCTGATTTCCTTTAAGGAGAATCTGCTAAAATAAATTCTAATACAATGATTAAATTTCTTTCAAAATATCAAGTAGTTGATTGGCTCCAACAGAACTTGAGTTAGTTCGTAGTGTTTTCTAATAGATGGTGCTAGTAATGGGGTTTTCCAATTGATGGCATGACTCCTCTTCCCCTTTGTCCTTCTGTCATTGGGATTTGTACTTAGATTATGTCATTCGGTTGATGAGTAAATAACTAATAGTTATATTTAGCCAATCAGATATACCCGTATTTGACCGATTCTTCCTACCGGATAATGTTCTTGCGAGTTTTCCTTCGTTACTTTGACATGAAGAAAGTTTGCTCTAACTGAGCAAACTTGTCGGAAGTGGTTTGCTCGGTTTATAAGTGGTTATTTTGAGCTGATAGACAACGAACGGCCTGGGCAGCCAAAATTATTTGAAGATGAAGAATATGTTTTTTAAAATCACTTTTGTAAAATGAAACATCAATTTTCTAAAAACAATCGCTACGATTTCAATCGAACTCCCAATGTTTCAGTGGATGCTTATTAATTATAACTGTTTGATGAGTTGTAGCAATTCAACTAATAGGAAACTAAGTACGGTGATTATTCATATATTGCCTCCGGCACAACCCCTTCTCCTGGTCGTCCCTAAAAATTTTTATATCACTTATAATCATGGAAGACTTAATGCTGATGCATATGCCGACTTTTGTTAAGATAGGGTCAATTGCTAGTTCCCAAATTGTTGACTCCAGCTTTAGATTTTAGTGTATATCTCGGTTAACCTTTGTTATACGGCAAAAGTATATACAACTAAAGTTAATTTAAATAACACAATAGAAAACTTTTGTTATGTGCATATTTGCCGAAAAACCAGTAGGAAACGAAATACCGCTATTTCTAATTTCAGGCCTATCTTATACCCCCTATTCTTCTTTGACTCAGAGAATATTAGTTTTGCCTATAGTCTATGTTGGGTTAATTGTAATATACGTACCATGTTTCATAAAATTGAATTCAGCTGTTTAAGCGTGAAAAGGTAACAAACACACAACGCCACAAATCGAAGATATCGTATCTATGGAATGCGAAACGAAAATTGATAATGAAATTTCGAGAAAAAATCAATGTACATACAGAGGTTACAATTATATATATATATATATATATATATATATATATATATATATATATATATATATATATATATATATAATATGCCCCCCCGTTAAAATCGCCAATTGCATAAAAAATAAAAGGCTAAGACTAGGTGTGCCATTATTGTTACCCCTAATGAATCTTTTAAGTCCATATTCAACCTCTTATCCTTTTCCAGTACTTCTCCAGTGACCATAACTTTGGAATTTCCAATAGAATGCCCTACATTTAATGATGGATTCTTGTAGAAAATCAAATTTGAAAACGAATTTATATCTATGAATGTTTTGATTTGACTCATTCTTTAGCCGTAAAATGCAAAAAAAATTATTTCAGAAACGGCTTTTTATTGTATTGTTGTTACGGGGGGAACTTGGGATACCCTGTATATCGATTTTGGTAACTATCAACCAAAAATTGTGGACGGTAGAGCGTTAATAGACATACATCTATGTATGTATATCAAAACATTTGGTTCAGTCGTTTATGCGTGAAAAGGTAACAAACAGACTCCAAAGCCACAAATTGCAGATATCTTGTCTGTAGCATATGAAACGAAAAAGTACCGTGAAATTTCGAGAAAAAAAAATCAATGTACAGATAGACGTTACAATTATATATATATATATATATATATATATATATATATATATACTAGCTCAGATACCAGGCTTCGCCCGGGAATTCATTTGAGGCTGAATGGTGATGGTATTTTTTAGCAGGCTATACATTGCACAATATTTTGACATTTACCCGTCCCAGTGTTTAGGATTGATACCCGTCGTTGCCGGTGATTTCCTAATAATAGAATTATTTGTTCGATAATTCTTCAGAGTCTTCCATATATTTATATTTCCCGTCTCTTATACATGTAAATATGGTGAATTTTTATTTCAGGCCTCCCTTATAACCCCCCTCTCGTTCGAACCGAAAAATTTCAATATAACTTATAATCATGGAAGAATTATTGCTAATTGACATACCGAGTTTTGTTAAGTTCGGTTTAGCCGTTAGTGCCCGCTAAAGTTTTAACGTATAACTCATTTATACTTAGGTATACGACAAAAGTGTATATAACAAAAGTTACTCCAAATAACAAAATAAACAACTTTTGTCATGTTTATATTTGCGGAAAAACCAATAGGAAACGAAATATCGCTATTTTTAATTTCAGGCTTCCCTTATAACCCCCACTCCTGCCCGTCCATAGAAATGTTGGTATGGCTTATTATATTGAAGGTCTCACTGCTAATACACATACCGAGTTTCATTTAGTTAGGTGGAGTCTTTTTTGGCAAATAATATTGTTGACTCCCGCTATAATTTTTAGCGTATAACGCATTTAAACTTCGGTATACGACAAAAGTGTATATAACAAAAGTTACTTTAAATAACAAAATAAACAACTTTTGTTATGTGCATATTTGCCGAAAAACCAATAGAAAACGAAATATCGCTATTTTTAATTTCAGGCTTCCCTTATAACCCCCACTCCTATTCGTCTCAAAGAAAATTAATATAGCCTAAAGTCTAAGTTGGGTTAGTAGTAATATACATACCAAGTTTCATAAAATTCGGTTCAGTCGTTTATGCGTGAAAAGGTAACAAACAAACAAACAAACATACACGAAAGAAACGAAATGCAGATATGGTGTCTGTGACATGTGAAACGAAAAGTTATCGTGAAATTTCTCGAAAAAAATCAATGTACAGACAGAGGTTACAATTTTATATATATATATATATATATATAGATATATATATATACAGACACACACACACATACGATGCATGTTATTGGGTTTGTCTTAGCTTAAAACTGGTATTAATTCCCTTGTCGAATATACTGATTCCTTGATCTACCGATTTCTGAAACATTATAACGGCAAAAATCTTGGTTTAAAATAATATAAAACTCTGATTATGAAGAAAATACTTAGAGCTTTGAGACAAAAAAAATCTAATTGAATGGGCTCTAACATAAAATATTCCCCATTGAACAATAAAGAGGGAGGTGGATTGTAGGTCGGTCAGCAGGTGTACTCCGACAACCGTAACCATTCCAACCCACCGCCTCACTTCTATTAATTTGTTTTCCACTCTAATAATTTAAAACAGAGGTTTTAATTATCTTTTCCAGTATAAGAATGGCTAGGGCTCCCATAATTATTTTTCTTTTTAACGTATGAAATATATATAATATAGAGAAAACTGCACGCTAAGGGTTTCGTGACCAATTTTATTCATTTAAAGCGAAATTCTTCGGGATATAAGGGAAATACCATTTCTATGACCAAGAAGTAACTACTCAGGAACAGTGGTAGATGGAGGAATTTTATATTTGATAGCGCTAATATTTAACAAATGCTATTAATTTGAATAAAAGAACTTGATTTATCGTTGCTTTTGTACGTTCTAGAACACCTAGATTTATGATTATCAAGGTATTCAGGTATTGGCCGTGTCATGTTAATATGTACAAACGTTTCGCTAGTCATGGTACTATCTTCTTGAGGGTTTGTGAACGGAAAACGAGTGTCTCCTCTTCTATCCAATGTATTTATACTCGTCTAGTCCGGTTCCGGCGATGAAGTCAGAGTACACACGAGTCAGGGGTGTCGCGCCTGATCTGTGAGATCGCTGATAGCTTTCATATTCTATTGCCAGACACCCTTTGCGAAGGGACTGGTGCCGTGCTTCCTATCTTCCAAGAGGGGGTGCCAGGGGGCATAGCCAGACTAGTAAAGACCTTCAAGCATTTTATATAGAGTTGTCAGATTACGATCAATCTCCTAGATACAGCGCGACCTCTCTTGTAACTATTTGTGTTTATTTTATAATTATTTTCCTTCTTTGTAAATCGATCTAAAACAATGCATTAAAACATTAATTAAGTTAATTAAATACTAAATTAACTAAGTAAATTAAAATATTTTATAGCAATAATAATGATAGTAAATTTATTTTGTTAAACAGGAGGGAGAAGATCTGTGAGATACAGCGCGACCTCTTTTGTTTTAAATTAATACAAAATTAATTTATACTTGCGATTTTAAATTTTAAATTTTATTTGATGCAGAACAAAAATGTCTTCCACAAGCATTTTTTATGATGTTACAAATGATGAAGATGTGAAGAAAATACATGAAGATGTGAAGAAGACACGGATGAAGAAAGTGGTGGTGTACATCACATTCCTCCTGCTGTAGAATATGAAGTAGGAGATGAAGAAGATCTGGATACAGGTGAAGAAGAAAAAAATTGAAGAAAGACAAGGTAATTCGGAAATATAAACTCAGAAGAATGAAAAGTAATGAATCTACAAAGAAAAAAGCCTGCTCTGTCAATAAAGAAGACTGATTGTGTATATATGTATATTATACTTGTTTCCTATCATTTCTATTACTTTAATTAATGTTTTTGCCATAAAATAAATTTATTCGTAAGTAACAGTATTTTACTTTAATTTCCTTCAAATGTTGCAGTCTAAGGTTATACTATTACTGGGATTGAAATGCGATCTGACAGAAACAGCGCGACTACTTTTGTAGCAAAGCTGGGCGCGACTACTGGAGTGTTAAATAAAGCTGAAGAAGCTAGGAGGATGTCTAGAAGAACGTCTACATTATCTCAGAACTAGGCATAGGTACATGAGCAAGCAGTAGTTTTTCCTTTCCTCTACACTCTATTTCCGCCATTATTTCAGTAATAGTTATTTTAATATTCCTCATTTTATTTTTTACAGATTGTTAAAACAAAATCTTGTTATTCAAGCTGTACTCATGATTCTATTTTCGAAAAATGTCTTCAAATGCCCAGCGATCTAACTCAGGCGATGACACAAATGACGTTCAGAACTGTACATATATTTTTATCTGTTCACGCTGTAGCGGTCGCAAGTTTTGTTTGTTCTTTACCAAACTTGATATTTTTTGCATAGACGTTTTATGCAAAAATAAAAATCAAGTTCGTTTATTGTTAAAATCGGACCAGCGGGATGGGGTTTTCGAAAATTCAAAATATCTCCGTTATTATAAGTCAGTTCAAATATTGTATAGGAACAATCATATTGAAAATTTAATGATCGGTAAATATTGTTTCACTGTCTTTATTATTTACCGAGATATTTACATTTTTTGTTTACCAGCTTCCAACAAACCCCACTCCTACTCATGTCACATTAACAACAAGCTGTTATATTATGAACCACTTTATTTGAAGCTTACATACGAAATAATGACTTCTCTGAACTTTTACTTTGTTAGATACGTGGAAATACGTTATGTAATCACGTCATGAATTAAGATTTTCAGGTCTTGATCCGAACTTGTTTATTTGATCTGGACCATAATCAATATTTAACTGTTTTATTCAAATCTCATATTCATATTCATTAATGGCTGAAACCCGAATAGGACCCGGGGGAGGGGGGTCGTAATTTCATAATATCGCCTTTTTATAAGTTGGGTCGAAAAATGTACTAGAACCAATCTTGTTAAAATGTTAATTCTATACAATTGTGGCTCTACAGAATTATTCGTAACTTATATCTTAAGAGAGTTATTCAAATTTTCTTGTTTTCAGAAAAAAAAACATTTCTACTCATTTTTCTTAAAAATAAAAATTATATGGTGAGAAGAGATTAGTTGTGTTTTAGACCAGCACGTGGGAGATCTACTAAGTTTACGCAGCCCCTGCGTAACGGACGTTTTTGCTTATTTGGTCTTATATTCGACTGAGATGAAGCTATCACAGAATAAAATAATTTCACGGGCCACTAATGTACATAATAGCATAAACAAAGATTCAGCAAGAGAATAAAGAACTAATTTATTCGTTGTAATTTTCAGTTCAATAACTGCGTAATACTGAAAAACAAACAACTAAAAATGAAATCATGAAGTACCTTCCAGACAATAGTGAGTAAAACACACAGAAACTGACTTATATTTTCTGAATTTCACTTACCAATTTATTTATGATTCATTTCCAGTGAATAGACATTATAGCAAAGTCTTTCTTTTTCGTTCGAATTCTTTCTTGAAATTTTAACTAAAACTCCACGCTCCTGAGGTAGAAATAAAACTAATATTTTCCAGAAAAGAATTACTTAGGAATGAAATAAAAATGTAAGGCTTTTCATTCCATAACAGCGTACATTACCTAGAAGAACACAATCTTGGTAAGTAAATTCCTAGACGGGTTTCTTTTAAAAAAGAATTCACTTTAGTTTACATTTCTCCAACCTTCAGTGCAATTTATAAACCAAATATAAGTTAAAAGTCAAATAATATGGAAGGTTACAATATTTGATTATAGAAATTTCAGGAGTCATGATTCATTTTGATTACATTTACTGGCGATAGATTTTAACATACGTGTAATGAATGATCATGAAATTTCTTAGTAAGGAATAAATTCACACTGCTGCTCCGACAATATATTTACAGACAGCACTTGCAAATACAAATAAATATTACTTAGGAAAATATTCTACCAATTAATATGACCTTGAAAATTAACTAATAGAATTTAAATATTTTAATTTCAACAAACTAAATTGATATTAACAAAACATTAATTGTCGACAAAAGCGAATTTCCAAAATATCTTGAGGAGGAAATGAATATTGATTACCTTTTAGAAAGGCTAATTCCAGTTTTCTTGTTTTTCTCATCAAGGGGGAATATGATAAACATTTATCTTAGAACATACCATGCGACCTTCTATAATATGAGTATAACACTTCTGTCTTTAGAATGATGGACAGTAGATACAGCTATTTAGTAAATAAGGCTTTCTATATCTCAAAATGTTGTTGGGCGGCAGGCGCTGTGAAAAGCTTATGCCTTTAACTTCAAAGCTCCTTTGCTGTTTACTTTACAGCTGAGGAGGAACTGCAACCAGAGTAAATTGTTCTGAAGAAAAATTGACGTATTCATTTTTGGGGAAACCCGATGTCAATCGATACTATCTAATGGATAACGAAAATGAGGTCCCTTCACAATATACATACTTACATACATGGGGTGTGTGTGTGTGTGTGTGTGTATATATATATATATATATATATATATCTGATAGGGACCAGTTTAGCGGTCATAATTTTTGTTTGATCGTCACCAAACTCGATGTATATGTGTTTCGTGCAAAACAAAAGATCAACTTCGTCAACGGCTGAAATTGGACCACTGGGTAGGGGGTTGAAAGAGGGGGTTTTCGAAATAACTCTGTTTTTATAAGTCGGATTCAAATATTGTAGACAATCCATCTTATTGCAAATTGCATTTCCTACAAATATAGTCGTATAGATTTTTTCTCTCTATCTTCTATATTAACCGAGATATTTGGAGTTTATCGAATTCAGCCTTCAGTAAACCCCACTCCTACTCATGTCACATAATCTATACTCAGTTATACGGGATGATTACTGGGAATCACCGCATGTTCTTGACTTGCGTAGTATACAAGGAATGTCGTTCGGCGACGGCCAGAAGTTGTTGCGCTGTGGAGGGGGGAGTGTGCAGTTTCAGTTGTAGCCGAGATGTGGAACCTTGAGCATCGTACGTTTGTCATGCGACTGTTTTGCGCAAATGGTGAATCAGTCACTCAGACTCAGCGAGATTTTCGTGTACATCTTTCTGTGGGGATTTTTGAAATCTGTAGTTTACATAGAAATACCACAAACAATACAGAAACTTAATGAAGCTATTCGCCAGGAAATCAACGCCAGTCCTTGAGATATGTTAGCAAAATCCGTAGTAAGTTTTAAAGAACGCCTTCAACACTGTATCCAAACAGAAGGCGGCCACCTTTGAGATTTAATTTTTAAACGCTAAATTGTAAGTAATTTTATTCTGAAATTGCATATTGAGTACACTGTCTTTCCACTCATAAATACATTTTTGCTCTGAATTGCCTGAGTACTCGTTATTTGAAAAACATGCGTTTCTCGGTAATCACCCTGCATAATGAATCACTTATTTGAACATGAAGTACCAAATATTGTTCCCAACAGATATTTACATGATGACTTCCTTGGAAATAGGTTGTGTAATGACCTCATCAATTAAGATTTGCTTATTTCATCTATAGTATACTCAGTATAGAACTGTTTAAACGTTCATATTAGTTAATGGACGAACTCGGAACTGGGATAGTGGGAGAGGGGGTGTCCAGAATTTCAAATTTATTATTTATTATGAGTCAGATCGAAATAATAGGAATAGATGGAAATGAAAAAGCAGATTTAGCAGCCAGGGAAGTCCACAAACTCGACTCCATCACCCCAACAACAATTAGTTGTTGGGGTGATGGACATCTGCAGAACTCTATCAACCATTTAAAGAAAAAAATGATAAAAACTGGCAACACATGTGGAACGAAACCCAAAAAAATAAACTAAAAACTATTAAAACCACCATCCGTCCATGGAAATATTCGACAAGAGACAACAGAGGAGATGATGTTGTATTAGGAAGACTCCGAATAGGGCACACAAGATTTACGCATGGATATCTTATTATAAAAGATCAACCCCCGAGAAGTGTATCACAGACTTTACTATCTTCCACATATTAGTAGAATGTCGTAAGTATACAGATATTAGAAACAAATGCAATATTTCCAATGATATAGAAGTGGCCCTTGGAGATGACCTGAAAGAACTAGATAAATTGTTTAATTTTGTAAAAAATACGAATTTATACAAAGAAATTTAAAGTGCAAGTTTTGTGTATCCTCGTTTATAATGTTAACATGGCAATATGGGTGAGGACACCAAAACGTGAGTTATAGATATTACAGGGCGATGATAACCTGTTAGTTGTTTGTCCTAAAACCCTACGAAACAACAAGATCGAAAGATTGTATAGAACCAATCTTGTTAAAGTATTGATGCTCTACAATTGTCGTTCAATGCTTTTTTTCGTAACTCAAATATTAAGCGAGTTATTCGTGCATTGTTTTTTTCACCCTAAAGTAACTGCCCCCCCCCCTCACCCCATCTATTATATTCATCGATAGAAATAGAGAATATGCGGTGAGATGAAATCAAAGGGCTGGGAAATCCGCTTAGTTTACGCAGCCTCTGCGTGGCGGACTTTTGAAACAGTGTGTGGGGTATGTGAGCTGCGATTATATTACGACTGTTGGCATTGTGTTCGTTACTCACATCAAACATTAGGATCAGAGCTGATAAACAAATGTCGTTCACGCATCAACAGTTAAAGGGAGAATTACATTAGAGCTTGAACATAGATAAGATAACGTTAATTATCGCTGGTTTAAATAACAGATATGGAATCTGTTCTGTGTGGCGGGTTGTGTGTCCGATGGGAGGCATGCAAGTTGACTGGCTGGCTTCCGTGAGGCACGATCCCCAGAGCTAGGCAGGTCCAGCCCTCGGCCTAAATATTAAACAGAGCCACTTCGACACTGATAATGGGGACTAGTTGGAATTATGAGCTCTCGTGCTGGCGAAACCTTCCTCCTAAATCAATGGTTCTAGGTTGAGCCGCTACACCTAGATATCCCAAGCCCATCCGCTATCTCGATCGAATATACCCCCCCCCCCCGGTATTTGAGTAGCGAGGAACCTTTAGATGGCGGATATACAGGTCAACATCTTAAAATATCCCCGATTATTCTTACTATCTCTATAGCCACGAATGGGAGAGAGAAGTACATCGACTCTCGAATTCACATTATTTAGGACTAGCGACATCTTGCATTTGCATTTCTAGATCTAAAAAAAGCCCGTCACGCAGGGGCTGCGTAAACTAAGCAGATTGAAGTATTTGAATTTATCTCAAAAAGAGAAGGAGAGTTTCGGGATGTGATGGGATGTCGGCAGTATAGGTAAGGAATAAGAAAGGACTTAGGACACCCCCCTGTGGTACACCTGCCAGCTGGGGGAATAAGGATGAGACTGAGGAACCAAATGAAACTTGGAAATATCTGTCGGCAAGATACGATTTAAGGATGAGGTAGTATGTGAAAGGGAGGGTATTTTTTAATTTGAACAATAAACCTTTGTGCCACACCTTATCAAAAGCTTGGGATATGTCAAAGAAGACTCCACTGCAGTACTTCTTGTTTTCGAATGAGGAAGCGATAATATCAACTATTCTGTGGCATTGCTGGACTGTGGAGTGGGATTGTCGGAAACCAAATTGATGGGGAGGAAGTATGGGGTCAAGGAGGGGATATAGACGTTTAAGGATGAGCTTTTCAAGGATTTTTCCCATTATGGGAAGGAGTGCAATGGGACGATAGGAAGAAGCGAGTTGTGACGGTTTTCTAGGTTTAGGGATCATATGGATGACGGAGAATTTCCAGAGTAGAGGGAAGTAGGTTGTTCTGAGGACAGCATTCATTAGAAGAAATGCTTCAAAAATCGCGTCATGAGTACGACCTCAATAGCTGATTTCCCTTAAGGAAAAACTACTAAAAACGTATATGACAATATTTATAGAACATTTAATTTTCAATAAGAACTGATCTATACACTTTTCGATTCCGACGTATAATAACGGAGATATTTGGAATTTTCAAGATTTTCCTCCACCTACCCCCCCCACCCCCCGGGCTGAAATCGGACCAGTAATTTTAAGGGGTTACATGCAGTTAAAAATTTCAATTAAATCGAATATATATATATATATATATATATATTCTTTATTTTTATATAAATTCAATACTTCAACAAAACGTTTTCCGAAAAAATAGAAAATAGACCATTCATGATGCTTTCATGATTGATAAATAGCTTTCTTGTATTGATTTGAATAAACAAGATTACCCTGCCTGACCTCCAAACGTTCGGACAGCTATTAAATCAATCTATGAAGATCGCAGTTCTGATAATCTGCTATCAAGATGTGTCGGAGGTTTCAATCAAATAACGAGAGCAACAATCAGATTTTGTGGAAAACTAGTCCAAAAAGTCTAATATTGGTCAAATGGTCGAAAATATTACTGCATACTTTTTTTCGTGATTGTATGCAAGGTTTTTTTACTTTTGTCAAATGGAATTCAAATAAGTGTTAGTCAAAAAACGCACGAGTATGCTGAAACAAATAGATATGGACATCAACAACCAAACCAATATCTCCAGAAGGTGCAATAGTGAGAATATACTATATAACTAATCTGGACGTGAGGAAAAAGGTCTATTATATTTATATGACATATGAGTAAAGATGACTTTATTAAAGTAACTTACAATGTCCTTAAGTGGGAAATCAGTTATTGAGGTACGATCGGTTTTTTTGGCACGATTTACGAAAAATGTCCTTCGATCTTATTCACAAAGAAAATGAGGTCCGTTCAAAATCATATATATATATATATATATATATATATATATATATATATATATATATATATATATATATATCTGTTACCGCTCTAGCGGTCGCAATTTGACGTATTGTTACCAAACTCAATATAAAAGTGATGCTATGAATCAAGTTTGTTAAATTAAATTAAAAAATAGGAAGTATTTCCGTTATTATACGTCTGATAGAAAACTAAAGGTATAAAACCAATCTTATTCGAAATTTAATTGCCTATAACTGTTTCTATGTATATATTCTCTCTAGTATGAATATGTACCGAGATATTTGGATTTTCTTTTTAGTTTTCAGCCTTCAGCCTTCCCCTCCTCATGTCATAATAAGAATAAACTGATATAACGTGAACCTCTTTTTTCTAAACTTAATCACCATATATTGTTTTCATGGGATCTTTATTATACGGGGTATGTGCAAGTTCGTTGTACGATGACTTCATCAATTAAGAGTTTACGTTATTTTCTGGAAAACGTTTGTTTGATCAATGCCATACTCGATAATAAACCGTTTTAGTCTACACGAAAGATCATATTATTTTCAGAAATCGGTGGATTCGAAAATTCAAAATATCAGCGTTCAGAGTCGGCTCGAAAAAATGTATACAGCCAATCTTGAATATTGATCCTCTACAATTGTTGCTGTATGCATTTTTTCCTAACTTAAATAATATGCCAGCAATTCGTACTTTCAGGAAATGAAATCACTACTATGTCTTACCAGCACGCAGCATATGAAATTCCTTCCTGCATGTAACCCCTTAAATTACTGGTCCAATTTCAGCCAGGGGGGAGGGGTTTAGTGGAGGAAAAATTTGAAAATTCCAAATATCTCCGTTATTATTTGTCGGACTCGAAAAAGTGTATGAAATAGTTCTTATGAAAAATTAAATGTTCTACATTATTGTTATATTTATTTTTTAAACTATCTTGATTATAAACCGAGATATTTGAATGTTTAATTTTACATCAGTAAAGCCTCACTCCTCCTTATGCCATTTTAACAATAAGCTGGTATATCATGAAGCCCTTTATTTGAAGCCTAAATACCTAATATTGTTCTCATTGACCTTTTACTTTATGAGATATATGCAAATACGTGAAGCATTAGGGAAATCTGCTTAGTTTACGTAGCCCCTGCGGGACAGACTGAAAGCTATTTGTTCAAAAATCGTTGCCACTTTATTAAAAAAAAAACACTCGATTATTGGTAACAAAATATAAACAAACATTCCTCAAAATTCTTATGACCCTCTCCGACATAAACAAACTTTTTTATAGGCAGGCTTTTGTATACCTGATATGTTATGTATTGACGTCCAATTTGTGCTACATTGGCGAATTTGGACTGGTTATCAAAAGGTTACTGTCCTTTTCTAACCAGGGTGGGGCTTTGGATTTTATTTGATGAGTCATTAAATAAATTCCATTTCCCAGGTGGGCCTTAATAAAGAATTATATTAAAATATATCATTATGGTAATAGACTAAAATATGTGTTAACATAATTAACTCAAGGGAATATCATTCACCTTATTCAATCTTTTGAGATGAAATTCCGCGTCTAGAAAAATTCCCCTCTATAAAACTATATTGAACAGAATTTATTTAATCATTTTTCTATTATATTTTTCCTTAATTGAGCCATTAAAACAGGCAATGAGTGATTGTATAAATAGGTAGAAAATTCCTGAAAATGATCTGCATACAGTTTCGCCGAAGCTCTTAAATTTAATTCCAAAGTATAATAAACCCAATAGCTGGCTTATAATATAGAAAGAAGATTTTTCAGAAGAGAAGTCGGAGAACACTTAGGAATCTGGTTTTTTTTCTTAGTCTTATAAAAATCAGGGCCTTCACTCCCTTCACTAACGAGCCCCTCCCAGCCCCCTGATCCCATCCCTCTAGTCCTAGTTTATTTTTTTTATATCTACACCTGACTAAAGACCAAAGAAAAAAAAATCATGCAAGAGGAAAAGACTGTCCTTTGAAAACTCCTAAGAAAAATGTACAAGCACGAAAGAAAATCGGCCAACTCCTGAGTGAAGTTATCAAGTTGAACCGTCAGTTGTACTCACATTCCAAACTAGTGAATATTACGGGCAATCTCCTAATAGCACAAGTCAAAAATTAAGCTAGGAGAAAATGATATACGAGTACTCGTATGTATGTACGTGCGTGTGTGTGTGTGTGTGTGATTCTTATATACATCACAAAAATGTATACAAGAATCTTAATTAAAATTGAGTTACCTATAAATGTTGTTTTATACATATTTTATCTATTATGAATATTAACGGAAATATTTAGATTTTTTAGTTTTCAGCCAACTCCTATTCATGTCATATTTACAGTAAGCCGTTATATCAGGAACGACTTTCTTCTAAGCCTAAATACCAAATACTGCATTTGTTGATTAGATTCATTGTGTGACAACGTCATCAATTAAGATTTTATGTTTTGTCTCAAAAATGTTTATTTGACCTATACCATTCTCTATATTTAACCGTTTATGCAACTCTTAAGTTTGTAGTCGTTAATGGTTGCAATGCGGCTTGGAACAATGGGAATAAAGTTTGGGGGAGGATAAGAAAATTCTATCTCCGTATAATGAGTCGGATCGTAAAATATTACAGAATCAATCATGTTAAAGTATTGATGCTCTACAATTTTCGTTCAATGCATTTTTTCGTAACTCAAATATTTAGCGAGTTATTTGTAGAATCTTTTTTTCTGTCTAAAGCCCACCCTTTTATACTCATCGGTTTCTTAAATAGAAATAGAGAATATGTGGTGAGATGAGATCAGAAGTGCTGGTA
>CM032233.1:92802500-92887500 GCA_019009955.1 Riptortus pedestris
TCCCTTTTTTCTATTTTTTATTATGTGGATATTCTCTTTTATTTTTCGTTTAGTATTACTTATTACTTTATCAATTAATTTAACTCTTTCAAAACTGAAGGTGTTTTTCATGGAGATAGAATGATTCGTCAAAGCGGTTTTATTGCTATATTTTCATTATTGTCTATACTTTTTACGTGTTGTTTTAACCTTTTAATCAGCAGCTGCGAGAATTCACCAATATATAATATAATTCGAACTGATGCATTGATAATAAGTGATGAACGTGAGTGATGTGAGTAACACGGGCCTTTTCCAGCCACTCCCGAATTCTAGTAGTTGAACTTTCCATGCCACGTAAAATCATTCTTTATTATACGGGCTGGCAGGAGTTGTGTTTAGAGTCGACTGTAAGGCTCAGTCGGCCAGAAGAGGGCGGAGCAACAGAATACTGAATAAATCACAGTAATTGGATTAAAGGATGGCTAAGGAGGTAGCTAACCTCTCAGCGGTTTATGAAGATATAAATTTGAAAATGGGTAAGAGTGTGGCTTGGGGTAGAGACAATGATTTAGAGGCCGATCTAATTCGGCGAAGCTAAAGCTTTCTCTCAACCCTTTAACACCCTCCCTTCCACGCCACTCTCCTCTTAAAATCCCTAGCTCACCTTAACATAATCAGTATAGCATAAAACCATCCCTTTCACTATCCCATTGGAATTTCGACAAATCGTCTTTCCTGCAATAAAACGATAGCTCCACTTAATGACCCATTTCTCTTGATCATCCGGTCACAAAGATATTTAAACCTATTGCCCGTCAATAGCCTTTGAATGGACAACATAACATTTTAGCAGATTTTCCTTTAGGGAAATCAGCTATTGAGGTCTTACTCATGATGCGATTTTCGAAAAATTTCTTCAAATGTCCATCGATCCTTCCCAGGAGATGACGAAAAAGAGGTCCGTTCAAAATTATATATATATATATATATATATATATATATATATATATATATATATATATATATATATATGTGTGTGTGTGTGTGTGTGTGTGTGTGTGTGTGTGTGTGTGTGTGTGTGTGTGCAATTTTCAGAGCAAACTCTAGCGGTCGCAATTTTTGTTTGATCGTTACCAAACTTAATATCGAATCGTTTTATGTAAAATGAAAGATTAAGTTCGCTAATGGCTGAAATTGGACCAGTGGGAGGGGGGTATAGAGGGAAGGGGATTTTAGGAAATTCGAAACACCTCCGTTATTATGGCGTCGGATCGAAAAGGTGTATTTTTTTCACCCCACGTAAACTTCTATCGAAATTTCCTGAAACTAACTAGCCTAATACCATAGGTATTTTTTTCGCGAGAGAATTATAGGACTCTTCGTTTATAATGGAAGGAGAATACAAAATACATGAACAAATGTAAAGTTTATATATTATTTTATTGGTTAATTTATAACAAATTTATTATTATTTTTTTTATGTTAACAAACAAAATATGATTATTTTCACTGTCAAATCAGTTAATTAAATAGGACCAAATTATTACTACAACGTTATAATTAAAGTAACTAAAATAAAATTAGGTAACAAATATATATCTTAGGAAGAAAGGCTATATAAAATGTGAGATAATTACATTTTTGTGTCATATTAACACGAGGCAAACCTTATCTATGTTTGTGACTAAATTTATTCCTTTTTTTTCTGAATAACCGAACGCGCGTATATTTTTAAGATTTGTGTAGCAATCGTAACAAATAATATTTGTAAAAATATATTCTGTACTTAGTTTGCAGTAATTTACTCTTCATCAAATCATAGATTGTATACGAAAAATAAATTTGAAAAACCAACTAGCATCCATATAATTGAAAAGTAGGTTACTTGTTTTGTTTTTTTTGTACGAAGTAAAGGAAGTATTGTAATAGCAAGAAAACAGATTGGATAGAATTATCAGAAAAGACTAGTTTTGACGTGACGTATTGCTGAAGAACGACTAGCCTTAGTATGCTGATAAATTTCTATAATTCCATTATTAAATGCCGGACTAATACTTATTACAATTGACTGAATGCTAAGTTTAAATGTAAGACTCATGCTTTTATTAATCAGGCTCCGTACTAATTAGAAATTTTCGTTATTATAAGTTATACGAGGGCTGGCGTAAGGGATGTAAGAAAATGTTTTTCTCTGGTAGTGTTACTCAATAAGGATTTATTAATGGATGGGATCAAGGTTTGTATTAAAGAAAATGTATAGGACGGGCTAAAGCCGTGCCGGCGGTCTGAGGCTCATTTCAATGGAGGCCAGGATTAACCCCACACAAATAACGCTCTGTACGAGATTAATAAATCGAAATACACTAGAGTCTCCTTAATCCAAGGTTTCATAATCCAAGTCTCCAATAATCCCACTATATCTCCAATATTCATTCGCACACTGCCTCCCAGCAGGGGGATGAATAATCAGCCACCCCCTCCCCTAAATTATAAAATCCATTATATTCCTTAAATCGATATTTTTATTTAACATTTTGGTGTTTAGCAGGGGTTTCTCAAAGGATATCAGCTATTGACGTGATTGTTTCGTGACGCGATTTAATATATATATATATATATATATATATATATATATATATATATATATATATATATATATATATACACAAAATAAAAATATAAAAATAAATGCAGCAGCACACAGCAATAATAGTTGCATAATAACAATAACACAGAATCTATGGTACAACATAAGAATAAGTTTAAGTATTACAATTTATCATTTAAACAACGCACAACACAACAATAATTAGTTGTAATATAATAAAATAACAATAACATTGTAACTCTAATATAACATGAAAATAGCTTTAATAAACTACAACAATTGTGATAACATACAGCAATAACAAATGTAACATAGTAGAATAGCAATAATTGTAACAAAACACAACAATAATTAGTTGTAGCATTATAAAATAACAATAACATTGTAACTTTAATATAACATGAAAATAGCTTTAATAAACTACAACAATTGTGATAACATACAGCAATAACAAATGTATCATAATAGAAGAGCAATAATTGCAACAACAAACAACAATAATTAGTTGTAGCATAATAATAAATTACACAACAATAACAATGTAACTTTAATATAACTTGAACATACCTTCAACATAATATAACAATAACTGTGATAACACATAGCAATAACAAATGTAACATAGTGAAATATTAGTGAAATAGTGACAATATTATACCAATTTTATTATTACATAATTATCTTTAGTCTTGGTAAGTAGAATTAACACAAACACTATCTATTACACTCTAATAACAATGTGCAATATATATATATATATATATATATATATATATATATATATATATATATATAAAGTAGTACCTGTACTTTTTAGATCTGAAGAAGAGAAAATAAATATTCTCGAAATATTGGAATGAACTAAGATTTTTTCACCAACACTGACCAAAACTCCAAAAAACAACAACAACATATATACATACATATATATATATATATATATATTTACACAGGGTGCCACAATTGAAATATCTTTTAACTGTTATGGATATCCTTTATTATTATATAAATAATAATAATAATAATAAAGGATATCACAAAACTGCAGGATACCAAAGTAATAGTTCTTATCAAGACCTGCCAAAGTGTGTAATTTATTTATTCCAAAAAAAAATAGTTTTAAGTATCACAAAGCGGTCTGAAATCGGAGTTACCACTGTACCCCACATTTTTAAAAACAACTAAAAAAAAATAGAGAAACGCGTGAATGTTTGTTTCGTTGAGTATTTGGCAATAAAATGGTGGCCAATGCTGTTCCTATTTTCAATGTCACAACTATAGATTAGAAGTCTACCAATCTCAAACGTAACTTTTTTTGTTTTTGAGTAAATGTAGTTTTATCCGCAACTGCAGATAAAAATATTTTACTTACCTAGCGATCAAAGCATTTTCTGCATTAGGTCAAGAATTTTTAATCGAATCTGTTGGAAAATGCTACAATTACTGAATAATAAAAAAAGTCATGTTCGAGGGCGGTAGACGTCAATTCTTCACTTGTGTCATTGAAAATAAGAGCGACTTTGGTCTCCACTTTATCACTAAATACTAAGTGAAACAAAAATACGCGCGTTTCTTTATTTTTCTAGGAGTTTTCAAAAATTTATTATTTACTTTTGGGATACAGAAGTAACGCCGACTAAAGAGTGCGCGGCTAAAGAGTTGAAACTAAACTCTTTGAGATTAATAAATGTCGCGATTGAAAGGTCTTGGTGGGAGCTATGACTTTGGTGCTCTTCAACGTTGCGAAATCTCTATTGGTTTAAAAAATATTTCCATTGTCGCTCGCATATCCGGGTCGCCCTGTATTTATATAATTTCCTATTTCTTTTGGTCGACAAAGTAGAGTTTTAGTCGACCCCGCTTATGACTCGAGGGATTCAGAGTTTTACATAATGAGTGATCAACTCGACGCAAAAGCGCCGTTAACCTAGGAGGGCCTGGGTATTGTGAGTTGTCTCCAGAAGACTGACAGGCCCCATTATTAAATCATATCACCAGAGGCCAGTTTGCTTGTCCATGGGGACAAACTGACGTTGTGTCAAGGTGATTTACTCACTAGACTCACGCCGTGACAACAACGCGCTTGTGGTAGCGGGCCGGTATACTACCTCAGTGGTCATCATTGATTTATGGAAATGATATACATACATGCATATATATATATATATATATATATATATATATATATATACAGGGTGGAGCAAAGGAAACGAATGTTGAATGAATGTTGGCAGGTTGCACATACAATGCAGTTTCAGTCGCTATGGAGGGTAGACCATCGTGTGTTCGTTGTCGGACATGTGATATCGAGATATGGTAATGTTTACTGGCCCCCTCGCTCACCCGATTAGTCGATGTGCGACTTATTTTTGTGGATGAAATCAAAAGTATACATGAACGAGCCTCGCACAAACGATGACCGGCAGAATTCCATGCCTCAGGAAATTAGAGCCTTTCCGAATGAAATGTTGGAGAGAGCCATGCGTTACTTTCGGGAGAGGATCCAAATTTGTATCCAGCATGAAGAACGTCATCTTCATGTCACTATTTTTCGAGCCTAATTAAAGTAAGTATATTTAAAAACTGCATTAAAAAATCTATCACTGAATGCTTGTTTTCGTTACTTTTATCAAACCGTGTCCCAGTCATTCATAAGTGAAAAGCGTGCGTTTCTTCTCCTCCACCCTGTATATGTGTGTGTGTGTGTGTGTGTGTGTGTGTGTGTGTGCATATAGATAGATAGACTTTGCCATTTTGTGGCGCAGTATAAGATTTTATATAGTAATTAGTTTTGTTGTTTTTTTTAATTTAGATAGTTTAATAGTGTTTTCTCTTGACAAACGCTAATATTTTTTTGGATGGCTATTAACTTAATTTTTTGGCGGACAAAGCTTTTTATTGATCCTGACAAATCAAGAAATGTTGTATATTAAAACATTCTTAGAGTTGTTCAATGATGGAGTTACACTATTGAAAAACCTGTAATGGCCCTCCTCGCTCATTAGAAAAAACGAAAAGAAGACAATGGAAAATAATAACAAAAACATAAGATGGATATAGTATTTCCTTGATGTTTCCTGGGAGCGTGATGAGTGTCTACCGAGTACGCTATCACGATAAAATGTCACTATCACGCAACCCTTAATTTATTTCCAGTGAGGCCCTCCTTAAGTGACTTCCAGCATAACAAATGGACGGACAAGTTAAATCCCAAATTAGGGGAAAAGAAATATACAATTACGTACTAAATTATAGTTGGGAAAATATCGTAAAAAAAAAGTATTTCTGAAAGAAATGTTCTTGTGAATTCTACAATTGTCTTAAAGCCAAAATAACATGCATGGCATGTTGTACAGTCAAGGTCTATTCTAGAGTATTAGCAGATTTGTGAAAAAAACAGATTTCCCACACTCATGACCTCATCGTAGTGAAAAAAAACTGAAAATAGAAATAGAAATTTACGATTGACATGGGATATTTAGAGTCTAGAATGATTTAGGAATACATTATGAATAACATGGTTAGTATTTGAGTGGGAAATATATATATATATATATATATATATATATATATATATATATATATATATATAGAAGAAATATTTTAATATAACTAATTTATGACAATATTCTTTATATAGAATTTTCAATCCGACTCATAATATAGATCTTCCAATCTTTTATTTGACCTCCATCTAAACACCCACTCCTCCTGAATATTTTATATTTTAAGTTGCTTCACATTACGATTTGAAGTTATCGCCGTTGAGTTTTCTGGGCCTTAACAAGCAAAATTATTCATTACCCAGAAGGTAAATAAATGCTTTGTGTTTGTGTGGGCTAGTGAGAGAGAGAGGGTAGCACTTATTTCATCTATATTGTGCAACCATTGTGTTCTATCGGAAGCTGCTCTTTTCGTATTGCAATACTCACTGAAATCCATAAGATGCTTGATGTCTTCAAAATAGAATTTTCTGGCCCTTCCTCTTCCCCTTTGCCCTAGGGCCTTACCTTCAAATATATTAGTAATGAAGTCGTTGTGCCTTATGACATGCCCAAGAAGTTTCACTCTCCTTTTTTCCATGGCCTTGATAAGACTTCTGCTCAAGGTCATGCGTATATATTGTGTAGAGCGCCAAAAAGAATGATTTTCTTGTGTGAGCCCCCCCCCCCATAATAAGGAACCCGTAAGCACGGCCAATATTTAAACAAATTTAAATGATTAGGGCTTTGACTAGTAAATTCCCTTTGCCATGGATTTTTTTTTCTACTTCGACTATTAGCTAATAGTAAAGGTTAATTGGCAGCTGGAACAATTAGTATTTGACTCATACAGAATTCTCTACGAAGCGCTAGTTCACAGGCAAATCAATCTTCTCGGTTCTAGCTCTGTTCTTTAATCATTCAAAAGCAATTACACTTTGAAGGGGAATTTATCACAAGTATAACAGGTATCTGAGGAAATATTAACTGTAATTTATCGAGGAGAAAGTATATTATACATCCCCATTGCGGACCCGTACGGTTAATTAAATTCTAAGCGTACGGGGAAAATGTTTGTTTACGCATATTCCAGGCTGTTTAGATTTCATCTTTCAGTTTGTTTCTTTTCAACATTACATTACGGGCAATGTTTATGGCAATTTCGTAGTTTGAAGATTTAATATGAGAAAGGTATGGAGAAAATGTTAGTCCAGGTCAAACAACATATGTAATTCAAAACTTTGGGAATATTTCATATGAACCCTGTACAAAACGTACAGTTGTTATAATGGACTTTAAAAATTAACTATTAAATTAACTTTTTATGAAAGGAAAAGGAATTTTATTGAAATAGTTAACTAAACATCATAGGATACGTCAAATACTTATGCGTGCTATAAAAAAGGAACTAGTATCATGCAATTAGTTTATCTACATATTTTTAAATAGCATTGTATACCTATGCAATACAATACATTCCTTATAAAATTAGCATAAATTCTATTAATACATTTTATAAAAGCTAACAATTTAATAATTATATATAATAATTAAATATTGTTCACAATATTAATAGTAGTCTTAATAACTTATGATATGCATTTTTAATTATAATAAATATTAAAAGTAAAAATAATTGATAAATAAATAAATAATACTAAACGAAAAATAAAAGAGAATATTTACATAATAAAAAATAGAAAAAAATCATTTAACAAAAACTAAAATACTTCAATCATATATTCTATAACATTTTATCTTAAAATAATCCATTTTAAATAATGACAATAAGTAATTGAGATTATCTTTGACGTGTAAATAATCGATCTGTAGTCAGCTTCAATCGATCTGTAGACCTCCCGAGTGAGGAAGGGACTGTCGCAACGAAGGGAAGAGGCAACGAACACTTCAGAAAAGTAATTAGCAATCTACAATTAAACTTAATAAATATATCATGTAATTAGGCATTTATTATTACAGTATCTTGCGAAAAATTATCATTGGGTTTTGTTAAATTAATGTTATTATTATTTGTGAGAAGGGATGAGTCCTGAAGAGGTGGTATTTAAGCCAGGAAACATATAGGGCAGTATGAATAACGTTTGCTCTGAAAAAATGTTTTTTTTTTATTCGTGACCCTTACCGTGAAACCATGAAGAACATATATTTTTTATGATTTAAATTATTACTTTTTCTGTTTTTTTTTTTATTATTGCTTTGTTATTTGTCTCAGATTCATTAAATGGTGACGTGCTTTATAGAAGTGAAGGAACTTCTCTCCACCTTAGACAATGTGACTGGTCATAAATTATTTTTTGACCGATTTTTATTGCAAATATTTTGTAAATTTATTTAATAATTGAAGATTTTTGATAGTATTTATCTCGTGTAAAGAAACGCCCATCAGACAACTGGAACAAAGAATGTTTTATATAATTAAGAAATATATTCGAGTTGTGCATCAAAAACTCCTGAAAACGAAACGCTTTTCTCGAACTATTTATTTATTTTTGGATCGGGGTTTGAAGCATTCAAAAATATTGTTTCCCTCATCAACTTGCTACAGAAGATGCACTGCCACGTTGTTGCCTGCTGTTACACAAGTTTGTAGGGATTGGCACTGTTGTTTTAGCAGATTTCTCTTAAAGGCTAAGCTATTGAGGTTGTACTCATGAGGCGATTTCCGAAAATTTTCTTCAAATGTCCATCCATCCTACCTAGTAGATGAAAAAAATGAGGTCCGTTCAAAATTTTATATATATATTTGTCTGTTAACGCTCTAGCGCTCTCAATTTTTCTCTTGTCGTTGCCAAACTCGATATATAAGCGTTTTATGTAAAAAAAAATTCAACAATTACTGAAATCCGACCAGTGGGAGGGGGGGGGGGGGGTTAGAGGGGAAAAATGTCGAAAATTATCTCCGTTATTATATAATCATTATTATTCGTAAGATCGAGAAATTACATAGAACCAATCTTATTTCAAATGTAATGTTCTATAAATAAGTGCATTTTTTTTCACTATAATGATTATTAACCAAGATACTTGCATTTTATAGTTTTGGGCCTTCAGTAACCCCCCCCCCCCCTCCTACTCATTTCATATTAACAATAAGATGTTCTATTATAAAGCACATTATTTGAAGCATAAATACCAAATATGGTTCTTATTGAACTTTTGAATTTTGAGATAAATACAAATTCGTGACAAACGTGGGAAATCTGCATAGTTTACGCAGCTCCTGCTTGACGAAATTTTGTCTATATTAGAAATCTATAGCTCTAGTGAAAATGCCTCATTCAAAACAGAATAAGAGGGATGTTAATGAACTGTTTTTAGTTTTATTTATTTTCATGATATAACCGCCCACTTACTAGCTAATAAGGAACGTGACAAGATATTATATTTTGTCTTCCATTGTGCTCATCGGACTGAGTCAACCAGGGATATCAATTACATTCATTGTTTCCCCGAAGTTTGTCATTCTATATTTTCCCGACTCCTTTGTTTCTTTTAAGGCCAGGTTGTATTTTTCTTACCATATTATCAGTACATTGAATAAATGTTAATAAAATAATGTTAGGAAAAATACGCACATACATAATTTACTGAAAACTATGAGGTCAATCCCCCACCCGGGTAAATATGACCTTTCACAATAGGGCGGATTATAACGAATATTGAAGCTTTGAATTCAAAAATAAAAAGTTATATGAAAGAAATTATTTTTAGTCGCGTTGCGATAAATTAATTATAGCGAGAATACTGCAGACAAAGCTGTAGCCTGACTCATTTTTTACATCACGAAATCAGGAATTTAATTTTCTATGTTGCTTCGTAACCAACCATGCTCGAAAAGGACAACCATTGTTATTTCTTTTAACAAATCCTTAGTAGTATAACAATGTAACAATTGTTCTATTGCTAAGTAATAAAGTATCCTATTGGTTGTATTCTGTTCATTTGAAAATTATTAAAACAAATAATTATGCATAAGACTTATTCATATGCGATGAAACTGTGTTCCCATGATCTATTTTTTAGTTTTATGTACAGCTCTCTCAGTTAATTATTGTATTATTGTGTGTGACTTTGTACCCACCCATACATGCTCTCTCTCTCTCTCTCTCTCTCTCTCTCTCTCTCTATATATATATATATATATATATATATATATATATATATATATACACGCAATGACAACTTGAACGGTCATTCATTTATACTGAATGACTAATGATATTTTACGATTTGCAATTTTTTTTTTATTTTACGTCCAATTTATGCTACTAGGCTAATCTGGACGGGTTATCTACAGGTTACCATCCTTTTCTAGCCAACGAGGAGTTTATTCAATGAGTCCGTCAATAAATAAAGTTCTACTGCCCAGGGCGGGATTCGAACCCACCACTCTAGGTATGCGCCATGCGAGATTAGGACCAACGCCCTAACTCGCACGGCCAACCCGAGCCCCGTTTTGCAATTTATTACACTTTATAATGTGTTACATACATTTATTTTTGTATTCTTATTTTGATATTTGAAGTAATTTTGAAAGTAGGCGGTCTTTTTTTTATATTAATTATTTGCATACAATGAGTAATATATAATATACTATATTTTCATTAACTTGATTTGTATTTTCATTTATCAATATTTATGTAGGAACCGTATTCAAACGTGTGTGTGTGTGTGTGTGTGTGTGTGTGTGTGTATACAATATTTTTTAATTGAAATAAAACTAATATATTATATACTTTTTTAAGGTAAATTCAATAAAAAAAAATAAAATAACTACCAATTTATACAGCCACACACACGCGCGCGCGCACACACACACAACATATACTGTTTTCATACACTCATGAAGGATATGTTAATATTGATCAATACTTGAAATTTAAATATGTTTCGTTCCCATATGTATATTTCGATTAGGCAACTATGCTGGCATTTTAGTTGTCACTAAATAATCAACAAGCGTAAGAAAAAAGTCTCGTTTCATGATAATCATCTAAACAAACTACATGAAGAACTCTCGAAAATTAGCTTTCCAGTCACTAGAGCCAATTTATCGACTTCACAGCTAAGCGACTTAGGAAGGTAAGTGGAACAATTTAATTGAAAATAGTATATGGGGAGAGCTGGGCCGGGTATAGGCTCACTCCTAATGGTGATAATTCTGTTTGCAAGTCGGGCTGGTCCCTATCTTGACCGAAGCACAAACAAACTGCTGCCTGGCCCTTATCTGGCTCGGCCGAAACAAGAAAGCCGCTCCCCATTCTTTCACGTCCACCCCACCTACGGCTGAAAACAGTTTGCTCCTCGTCTCTTTTACAAATGAACGGAATCAACCCCTTTTCAGCTCGTTTCTCTTTTTCTCAGGGCGCCCCAAAACAAAACGGTAGCCCAGTATCTCCAAACTCATATTTCCCCTTCAAGTAATGTGTTTCGTTTAAGGTTGTGCTAATGCATTATATTACCCATTGGGAATTGCACAGGAGAACGAAATATAAACCTTGGACTGCATTTTAATCTCTGCGATAAGTAAGACCAATAAACCTCTTCTTATTCTCTTCATCTCTTCCATTCTTTCTATTCTTCTACCCAATATTCAAATATACTTCACATTTTAGCAGAGTTTTCCCCTAGGGAAATCAGCTATTGAGGTCTTACTCATGACGCGATTTTCGAAAAATTTCCTCAGATGTACATCGTCAAAGGAGATGAATATAAGGTATATTCAAAATTATATATACATATATATATATATATATATATATATATATATAAACGCTCTAGCGGTCACAATTTTTGTTTGATCATTACCAAACTCGATATTTAAACGTTTTATGTAAAACTAAATATCATGGCTGAAATCCATTAACGAGGGGACTTTAGAGGGGGAATTTCTAAAACTATTAATATCTCCTTTATTATGCGTCTGATCAAAAAGACGTATAGATCCAATCATATTGCAAATGTAATGTTATATAAATGTTGTAATGAATGTTTTATTCACTACCTTGATTACTAACCAAAATATTTGCATTTTTCAGTTTTCGGCCATAAGTAAACGCAGACTCATACTCATGCCATATTAACGAAAATCTATTATATTATGAAGCACTTTATTTGAAGCTAAATAATAAATATTGTTCTCATCTAACTTATACTTTTAAAGATAAATGCAAATACTTGACGAACGTGGGAAATCTTCTTAGTTAACGCAGCCCCTGCGAGGCGGACGTTTTGTATTATATTTTTTCCTGATGAGGCACCAAATAATAGTGTGGAGTAATAAAAACGATTTTATTACTCATTTGAGGTTGTCATTTTTTTGTTCAAACAGATTACTTAAGAGTTTACTTACAATTTTAGTATATAATGCTAGTCCCCTCTTACCCTCGTAAAACGAACCATCCGGAATGGGGAGGTCGTTGAAACTGAGATATCTGGTTAGGGAGTAAATTTCTCTCTCAGAAATATATTTATCATCGGAAATGGTAAATTTAGAAAATAGCTAATTTTTATGTTCAGATATTTTCTTAATATGTTAATCGTCGTTTCATAATATGGTAAGAGCCAATATTAGCAGATTTCCTTCAAGGGAAATCAGCTATTGAGGTCGTACTCATGACGCGATTTTCGAAAATGTTTCTTCAAATATCCATCAATCCTACCCGGGAAATGACGAAAATAAGGACCGTTCAAAATTATATATATATATATATATATATATATATATTTCTTTATTTGTCTGTGAACGCTCTAGCAGTCGTAATTTTGTTTTATCGTTAGCAAACTCGATTTTTAATCGTTTTATGAAAAAAGAAAGATCCAGTTCGTTAATGGCTGAAATCAGAGCAGAGGGAGGGAGGTTAAGAGGAGGGATTTTTGAAAATTCGAAATATCTCCGTTATTACACGTCTGATCAAAAACGTGTATAAAACCAATCGTATTGCAAATTAAATGTACTATAAATATTGTTATATACATTTATACTCTATCTTGAATATTAACCAAGATATTTGCATTTTTATTAAGTGTGTGCCGATAGCGGAGGAGATGAGATTCCGCCGAAAGTTTGAACGGCCGTTTCCGTAACTTTTTGACTCTCGTGAATTGGTTTAGAGGCTCTAGTAAGCTTCTACTTTGTGAGATATATGCAAATACGTCCTGGTGATACCCCCCCCCTTGCTTTAGTACCTGGACTACTAAAATTTGAGTGATTGCGATAACAATTATTCTGATTCATTATAAATTACAGTACTAGATATAGAAAATAGTTTTCAATTAATTTAATATGTTATATTTAGATATATTTCAGTAATTGTTTTTCTTTCCAGTGAAGAATATGTCTATCTATCTGTTCAGCTCTGAGTGATTGGCAGACCTGTTTGTTTACAATACAGAAGCCGTTTCCGTTGGGAGCTTATTAAAATTAACTGAAACATGTCTCATTGCCGTTTATATTTATTCACGATGGTTTTAAGTGTTACCAGTATGCAGATTTCTTCACGTGGGAACTCTGCTTACTTTACGCAGCCCCTGCGTGACGGACTTTCATTTCAAAATTCTCTGATTGCTATTGAAACACAAATCAGCAAATTTCTCTTTGCTTCTGGGGTAAAGAAAAATATGGATAATGTAGGTCTTGTTTACTAGAGAAACCCCCCTATAATTTAAGTCATGAAATACTTTTTGGTTTGATGCGTAGGGATTTATGAAATGGAAAGGACTTGGCCTCTTCCCCCAAGAGGACTGTTCCGTGTGGTTGGTAATCCACATACATTTTACTCATTTATATACAGGCTGCATACCAACTCCCCTAGACTCTACAATGTTTGACATATTGATTTGATTTTTCGTGGGAGTTTTGTCGATATTCCATCTTCCACCACTGCATCAAACTTAAATGGAGCCTGGCATTACTCATGGCCAATTCTTACGGAATATAAAATTCTAAAACAATTATGTCCTGCGTTTGGTTTTAATCGCAATTAAAGCCAAGACTTAGGTTTTTCAAAATAAATCTTAAATTACATCCTGAGAAACATTAAAAAATTTTAATATAAAAGTTAAAAATTTAGTTTTTAAAGATGAAGTCGCACAAAACGCTATAGATTAAATGCTAACGGAAATACTGTGGTGCACACACAAACTAACCTTCACATTTGGGTGAGAACGATTTTTCCCATCTTATATCCCTTATGTTTCAGCGGAATAATTCAGTTGAAACAATTCGACTGCAGTTCAAAACATATTCGCGTTATTCATGTTTTTTTAGTAGATTTCCCTTAAAGGAAATCAGCTATTGAGGTCGTACTCAAGACGCGATTTTCGTAATTTTTCTTCAAATGTCCATCGATTGTACCCAGGAGATTACGAAAATGAGGACCGATCAGAACACTACTCAACCGCACTATTTTTGTCGTATCTTTACCAAACTTGATAAATAATCGTTTTATACAAAAAAAAAAAGATCAGGTTTGTTAACGACTGAAATCAGACCAGGGGGAGGGGGGTTTTAAGAGGGGGAAAATTTTGAAAATTCTAAATATCTCCGTTATTATGCGTCGGATCGAAAAATTGTATAGATTGCAAATGTATGGTTCTATAAATGTGGTTATGTACATTTTTTCATTATTAACCGAGATATGTGCATTTATTAGTTTTCCGCCTTCAGTAAACCCCCACTCCTACTCGTGCCATATAAACAATAACCAGTTATATTATGAAGCACTTTATTTAAAGCCTAAATACCAAATATGTTTCTCATTGAACATTTACTTTTTGAGATAAATGCAAATACGTGGCGCACATGGGAAATCTGCTTAGTTATTTATTTCGTCTCCCTATGAATTTTATTTAAAAAAAAACAAGAATTCACGTAACAAAAAAATGTCCGCAGGGGCTGAGTAAACTAAGCAGATTTCCTCCGCGAAGGTTTACAATTGATAAATCTACATACTGGTAACACTACCATGAATGTTAAGTGTATAAATTCAAAGGGTAACGAGAAATCCTTCAGTCAATTTACTAGTTAATGATCTCTACAACGGAAAACGGTGAATTATGTACAGGCCAGCCAACCTCGTAGAGCTGAATAGATAGATCGGAAAGAAAAAAAATACTGAAATTATATCATAACGTATCGTATAAATTTTATTGAAAATTATTTATTATAATTAGTGCTGCCATTTATAATGAATCAGAATAATTTTTATCTCAATCACTGAAATTTTAGTAATCTAAGAATAAAAGAAGAAGAAGGGAGGGGGGGGGGGTTAGACAGAACGTATTTGCGTATATATCACAAATTAAAAGGTTAATGAAAACAATATTTGATATTTAAGCTTTAAATAATGTGTTTCATTATATAACTGAGTATTGTTTATGTAAAATTAGTAGAAGTGGGGGTTTGCTGAAGGCTGAAAACTGAAAATTGCAAATATCTCGGTTAATATTCAAGACAGATAATAAATATTTAGCAATATTTATAGTACATTTGATCTGCATTAAGATTGTATCTATACACTTTTTCGATCCGACTTACAGTTACAGAGATATTTCGAATTTTCGAAATTCCTCATCAATAAAGCCCCCCACTCTTTGTCCGATTTCAGCCGTTAACGAACTTGATCTTTTGTTTTACATAAAACGACTAGATATCGAGTTTGGTAACGATTAAACAATATTTGCGACCGCTAGAGTGGTAACAGACAAATATAGACCTCCCTTGGCCTGGTGGCTAGTTACTCAGCCATGTTGGTGAGTAATGTTAACACTCTAAAAAACAAAGTACTTAAATTCTCAATAAAAACTATAGCCTGACTGCTTAGGCTTTTTCACAAATTGTTCAGAACTGCATCGGGTCTACTGGTAAAAGTCCATCCAGGTTTAGCTGGTGGCGGTTCCTTGGGGTGGCCCAGAGATGGCAGCACCATAGGAGGCGACTTGACAGGCTAGAGTTGTGCTTGGAGGAATTGTTTTTTTTTTTTATGTTTTTCTTTGTTTTTTATTGAAGATGGAACAATGATAATAGTTGTAATATTATATAATAACTTTTGAAACATAATATAATAGTCATAATATAGTATAATCAACAAATGATAATAAACCATAGACATACCAATTGCTTAACTGATATACAGACATATAAGGCTGTGACCATGCTGAATGTAAAACTTAAGGAAGGTTGAAACCAGTGTTCTTTGTGTAAAAAGTGCAATATCAAATGTACTGTAGTATTTAAGTAACTCTAGACTTCTAATGTACAAATGACATAAACACCACTCTGTTACACTGTATTTAAGTAACAATGGGCAATATATATTAAAGTAGTACTTGTTTACGGCCCTGAAGAAGAGAAAATAAAAGTCTCGAAATATTGGCCTAGACTAAAACTTCTTTCAACATTGACTACAAACCTCAACAAACAACCACACCTCTCTTTCTCTCTCTCTCTCTCTCTCTCTCTCTCTCTCTCTCTCTATATATATATATATATATATTTATATATATATATATATTGTATATATACATATACACACGTGAATTACGGCAATATATCTCCGAAAAATAGTAGTAGATACAATATTATGACTCACGAAAACCAAATCAATTTTCAGAAATTGTAGAGTCTAGAGGTAAGGAATATGTATATTATAATTAATATGTTTTCAAATTGATGTAACTCTGAAATCCAAGAAATTCCTTTCAGCAAATTATAGAAAAATGAAAAGTGATAAAATGTTAACTGTTATTTATTAACGTCCGATTTGTGCTAATTGGGACGTGTTAATTACAGGTTACCGCCCTTTTCTAGCCAGGGCGGTATTAGGGGTTTTATTTAACGAGTATGTCACAAAATAAATTCCTATTGCCCAGGATAGGATCGAACTCGCGACTCTAGATTCACCAAGCGAGATTAAGAATACTGCCTTAACTCACGTGGCTAACATGAGCCCCACACCAAGTGATAAAAGTCCGTCACGCAGGGGCTGCGTAAACTAAGCAGATTTCCCACGTGAAGTTTTACAATAAAGAAATCTGCATACTTATAACACTTAACACCACCGTCAGTAAATACAATTGGTATTGAGAAATCTTTCAGTTAATTTTAATAAGCTCCCAACGGAAAGAGATTCTGAATTGAAAACAAACAGGACTGCCAACCACTCAGAGTTAACAGATAGATAAACATATTCTTTACTGGAAAGAAAAATAATTACTGATACATATCTGAATATAACATTTTAATTTCATTGCAAACTATTTACTATGTCTAGCACTGTAATTTATAATGATTCACAATAATTTATATTTTAATAACTCAAATTTTAGTAGTCCAACAACTAAAGAAGGGGGTGGGTCGACAGAACGTATTTGCATATTTCTTACGAAGTAAAAGCTTACACGAGTCTCTACACGAATTTCACGAGAGCCGAACAGTTACGGAAACGGTCAAACCAATTTTCGGCAAAATTTCACAAACAGAACCGAGGAATGCCGATTTCAAGTCGCCCGTTATCCCCACACACTAGATAAAAATGCAAATATCTCGGTTAAGATTCAAGATATAGAATAAATATATATAATAATATTTATATTAAATTTAATTTGCAATAAGGTTAGTTCTGTACAAGGTTATCCCACGTGTAGTAACGAAGATATTTCGAATTTTCAAAAGTTCCTTCCTATGACTGTACCGATTTCAGACATTAACGAACTTTCTATTTGCATAAAACTAGTAAATATCGAGTTTGGTAGCAATCAAACAATAATTGCGACCGCTATAGCAGTAACAGATATATATATATATATATATATATATATATATATATATATATATATATATATATATACAATTTTGAACGGACCTCAGCTTCGGCATCTCCTTAAGGGAAATCTGCTAAAACGAGTTCAAAACTCACTGGCCATACATATTTTCTGAGACGGTGATATATTTTATGACTTTTCCTTTCCGTATCCTGTTGCTGTAGTTTTTTCCAGGAATTGTGACATATTTCCTTTTTAACATCTGTTCCTCCTTTGACAGAGCCTATTCCTCCGGCGGAAAGGCTAATAATATTTAATATGGTTGTTCTTGGAAGGGGTTGAAGGTTGTTGGGTATGCGCCAGGACTGGAGAGGCAGAAGAATATTGAGAAGCTGGAATGGGCTCAGAGCTACCATATTGGTGCGCTATGAATTATGTAATGATGGCCTACTTGTCTGGATGAAGGAGGTACTCAATAAACAGGGGGCTGTTGAGACTCTCCTAATTACCCCATTCGGCAACAAGTGGCAAATTTATACCTACGAGGTGCTTACCCTGCTCGGAGTAGAAAATTTACACTCTGATGCCTCAGTTTGCTCCCCCATCAAAATTCAATAATCTGCCATCCGGATAATAGAAAAAATAAAATTAAATGCGTCACGCAAGGGGCTGCGTAAACTAGGAGAATTTCCCTCACTACTAGTCTCATTTCGCTATATATTCTCCATTTATAAAGAAAAATCCGGTAGGCAGAAGAAGGGGTGTACTGATGAAAGAAAACAAGAAAGTACGAACTATTCACTTAATGTTTGAGTTACGAAAAAATATTGTGAGCAACGATTGTAGATCATCAGAGATAACAGGATTACCGAAATTTTTCTTTAAATGTCTATCGATCCTACGTTAGAGATAACGAAAATGAGGTCCGTGTATAAAACTATATATATATATATATATATATATATATATATATATATATATATATATATATTTCTGTTACCGATCAAGCGGTCGCAATTATTGTTTAATCATTACAAAACTCATTTAGTCGTTTTATGTAAAAAGAAAGACCAAGTTCGTTAACGGCTGAAATTGGACAAGGGGGAGGATTTTCAAAAATTCCAGATATCTCCGTTAATATACTTTGGATCGCATAGAACCAATCTTATTGAAAATTAAATGTACTATAATTATTGTTATATACATTTATTCTCTATCTTGAATATCACCGAGATATTGCATGTTTCAGCCTTCAGCCTTCAGCAAACCCCCACTTCTACTAATGTTACATAAAAAATACTCTATTATATAATAAATCACATTATTCGAAGCTTAAATATCAAATATTGTATTCAAGAGACCTTTATTATACGAGATACATGCAAATATGTCCTGGTATCCTCCCCCCCGGTTTTTGGATTACTTAATTTGATTGATTGAGATAAAAATTATTCTGATTCATTATAAATTACAGAATAAGCTATAGTAAATCATTTTCAATAAAATTAATACGTTATATTCAGATATATTTCAGTAATTGTTTTTCTTTCCTGTTGGAAGTTGGCAGAACTGTTTGTTTACATTTCAGACGCTTCCCTTTGGGAGGTTTCTTATTATCTTTTGTATTTATTCACTTAATATTTACGGTGGTATTGTGTTACCAGTATGTAGATTTATCTATTGTTAAACTTCACGTGGGTAATCTGCATAGTTTACGCAGCCCTTGCGTGACGGACTTTTTTCTATAATAGTCTTCGTTCCGACTCATAATAAATGAGACATTTTTGTATTCCCCCTGGAACCACCCTCTATTCCTGGTCCAATTTAGCCATTACTGAATATGATCGTTGGTGTTGAATTGAATATCGAGTATGGAATAGATCTTGTAAATATTTTCGTGTCAAGAAATATAATCTTAATTGATGTAACCATCACACAACTTATTTGTGTGCATCTCTTAAAGATCTGTTGAATATATATTTGGTATTTATGTTTCGAATAAGACGTTTCATGATATATTCGGTTATTCTTAATGTTTAGAGTGTGGTGTCTAAAAAATGGGGAAGAGTTACAAATATTTAAGACTTGCTAATAATAATATTTTGGCTCTTAGGCCCATGAAAAAATTTAATCATTTTACTTGAGTGCGTAATTCACTCATTAAACGTAAGCTAATACTTTGTATAGCTAATCTTCAATTTCCTCTCTATACAGTGCAGGTCTGATGAAAAAGTGTTGGCCACTAGTCAATTACCCTCACCTAAAAGAAAATTAATTTTCCAAAATTTTGACATCAAACGAGTCTATTGGCCAATTAGCTACACCTGGCCCATTATAAAATTCTACAGGGCTCAAATAATAAAAGTCTGACAAGCAGGGCCTGCGTAAACTAAGCGGATTTCCCACGTATTTGCATTTATGACAAAAAAATTAAAGTTCAATGAGATCTATATTTGGTATTTATGCTTCAAATAATGCGTTCCTTAATTTAACATCTTATTGTCAATACAACATTAGTAGGAGTGGGTGTTTACAATAGGCCAAATACTAGAAAATGCAAATATCTCGTTTAATAATCAAGATAGTGAAAATACTTAAATAACAAATTTTATAGAACATTACATTTGCAATAAGATTGGTTTCCCCTAAGGGAAATCTGCTAAAAGGAAGTAGTGTTAAATATTCGTTTAACTATCCGCGCGTATAAAATAAGTTGCTTTGATCAAAGGAAATTTATTTGTCAGTAACTAAATTTCATAAAGGCAGAATCTTTAGTCTACCAATCAGTTCTTCCCTTAGGGCAATTTGAATGCTAAAGCCCATAAAAAAGGATACATACCTTTCATATAAACTTTACAGGGATCTAATTTTCATTTTTCTTGGAAACCTTAGTAATTCCTTGGAATCATAATAAAAATATTTGACTTTCTAATTGCTCCTCTCTAAAGGAAGACAAATATTTAAAAAGTAAAATAATCACCTTTGACCATTTACTTGTCTGGAAAAGCAAAAACGTTAACTCAATGTTAGAAAATGCCGCCTCACTTCATGTTTATTTATAAGAAAATATTTAGAGATGTTAAATATATTATAATTTATACTAAAATGTATCTATAATTTAAGAGTTTAGATTAAAGTCAAGGGAGGCAATGATTAAAGTTTGCAAAACAGTATTAGGTAATCGCAAGTTGTTGTCCGGAGGGTAAGTTATTTTGAAACATGGGATTGCAGGCATGCTGGAGAGTTAGAAGTAACGCCGAATCTAATGGAGATGTTCAGCATATTTGATGTCATGTGGGTCAACAAATAATGATTACTATGGAGGTTAGATCAAGTTGAAGGAATAGGCTGTTCGAAAAAAAGTTCGATTCGCAGGGGCTTCGTAAAAGCAGATTTCCCATTTGCATGATATAGCATACTTGAACTTGTATTTCACATATTCTCCCTTTCCGTGTAACAAAACCGACGATTAAAAGGGGCGGGGGTGGGGGAAGGGGTTAGTACCCAAGGCTGAAAAATAGGAAATACGAATAATTCTATTAGTCTTTGAGTTACCAAAAAATTGTAGAGTGTCAATATTTTAAGAAAATTGATTCTATAACATTTTATGGTACCGGATATATTTGGAATGTTTGAACCCTCCCTCTAAACACCCGCTATTGCAGATCTGATTTCAGCCACTACCAAATATGGTCTTTAGTGTTGACAGAAATTACTAAATATCGAGTAAGGTATAAATCAAATAAACGAATGTAGAGCTAGAACATAACATCTTAGTTGATGACATCATCACACAACGAATATGCATGTATCTCACATAATAAAGGTCTTTTGTAAGCAATAATTTCCATATAAGCTTTGAACAAAGTGGTGCATGATATTATTAAAAGCTTATTGTAAATATGGCATCAAAAAATAAAGTCCATCTTAACTAAGCAGATTTCCCACTTATTTGCATTTGCCTCAAGAAGTAAAAGTTCAATGAGAACAATATTTGGTATTTATACTTACAATAATCTCCTTCGTTATATAACGGCTAATTGTTAATATAGCTTGAGTAGGAGTGGGGGTTTACTGAGGCCCGAAAACTAAAAAATGCAAATATCTAGGTTAATAATCAAGATAGAGGAAAAACATACATAATAACATTTATAGAACATTACATTTGCAATAATATAGATTTTGTAAAAGTATTCGATCCGACGCATAACAACAGAGATATTAAGAATAGGATTGCTTTTTATCCAGCTCCTGAGTGAAGGACTTTTTGTTTTTGCTACTCAAAAATTGTTTTAAAAACAACTTTTAAAGCGAAAATCTATGCTGTAAAACATTTTTCTTTATTTTTTATTTATTTATACAGGAGCACCCGCATCTTGGCGATTTGGCTCAAAGTTTCACAATGTAAAATGAAAACAAAATTATAGAAAAATAATAAAAACTGAAACAACAAATAAAAAATTAAATACAACAAATAATCATTAAATACTAGTAATAAAGACAATTAATAAACATAAGACATAAACCAACATAAATAATCATTAGGCTAGTAATAAAGTCAACAATTTAAAATGGTTTTAATAAAAAAATTATGTTATTCCTATATACTAGGAACACATTCTTTTATACTAGTAAAACATTTAAAGTAGGTTGAGATTTATTATCAATAATAAAGAAATGTTCCATATGATTTTTTTTTAACTCTTGTGGTTAAAAAAAAATTCTACATGAGTAGACAACAGAATATAATATTAATTAACGGATAAGAAGATGGAAATAAAATAGAAAATTAATTTACAATATGCAAATAGGCCATTATTTTACTAATTATAGTAAGTGTATTTCACAATAGGGAATTTTTAAAATACATAAATATTAAACGTCATGATTGCTTTATGTTATCGGTCTATTCATGACAAGTTCATCACAATAGTATCTGCGAGGAACAATTTTCAAATTCCTTGTTATATTATTAAATTCCTTCACAATATGCTATCACATTGACTGATGTTGGTGGGTTTACTCGAATCGCTTTTACCTATCTGTCAAATCAATCAAACTAGAAGGAAAATGGCCCAGAAGCATTTACGTCAATTGGTGAACTCTAGCAGGATGAATTTTTTATTGATTCCAACTACAGTTTACCGTTTTTAGGCCCTTACGGGAAAGCCGCTATTGTGACTGTACTCGTGGCACGGTTTTCGAAAAATTTCCTCAGTCCATCGATGGTCCCAAAGAGATGATGAAAATGTGGTCCGCTCAAGTATATATATATATATATATATATATATATATATATATATATATATATATATGTCTGTGTGTATGTGTGTGTGTGTGTGTGTGTGTGTGTATTTGTCTGTTACCGCTCTAGCGGTCGTACTTTTGGTTTAATCGTTATCAAACTCGATGTTTAATCGTTTTATGTAACAGAAAAGATCAAGTTCGTTAATGGCTGAAATACGACTAGTGGGAGAGGGGGTTTAGACGGGAGGAATTTCTAAAATTGGCCAGTTCAAAGTTTATATATATATATATATATATATATATATATATATATACACATACATGTCTGTTCCTCTAGTGGTCACAATTTATGTTTTATCGTCCCCAAACTCAATATATAAGCGATTCATGAAAAACTAAAGATCAAAATCGTTAACGGCTAAAATTGGACTGTGAAAGGAGGGGGGGGGTTAGACGGGGAGAATTGCGAATATTAAAAATAACTCCATTATTATACGTAGGATCGAAAATGGGTATAGAACCAATCATATATTAAATTTTAATGCCTGTACATGTTCTTACATATATACAAACTTTGTCTAATATGAATACTAACCGAAATATTTGGCTTTTGTTAGTTGTGAGCCTGCAGTAAACCCCAACTCCTACTCATGTCATAAATAAAAAAAGTTGTAATAGAATGAACCCCATTATTTGAAGCTAAAATACCATTTTTTTTTTCTTTTTTTTTTTAATAAAACCTTTATTATGCAAATTCCCATGAAATTTCATTGTGTGGTGAAGTCATCAATTAAGGTTATACGTTCTTGTCTAGAAAATGTTAATTTTGTCTATACCATACTCGATATTTAACCGCTACATTGAAGGCTAAAGATCATAGTCAATAATGTCCGTAATTGGTCCAGGAATAGTCTGGGATTACAGGGGGATTCAAAATATCTCTGTTATTATGAGACCTGTCGAAACATAGAACGAATCTTGTTAAACAATTGAGGTTCTAGAATTGTTGTTCATCGCATTATTTCGTAAATGAATTTTTAAGGGAGTAATTCGTAAGTTCTTGTTTTCAGTCGGAATATGTGGTGAGATGTCAATTATTTTGCGTCGGATCGAAAAAGTGTATAGAACCAATCTTATTGAAAATTAAATTTACTATAAATACCTTGAATATTAACCGAAATATTTGCATTTTTGTTTAGTGTGTTGCTGATAATAACTGTTCGGCTCCCGTGAAATTGGTTTAGAGACTCGTTACTACTACTGTTATTAGTAGGCAGATTTCTCTATTGTAAAACTTCACTTGGGAAATCTCCTTAGTTTACGCGTGCCTGCGTGACGGACTTTTTTCGTTGGCATCCTCGGCTACGATTCATCAGAATGGTCTGATGGATTTATAAGAAAAAAAAATCACATCAACCCAAAAGCTCAACAATTTAACCGAATGAGACAATCTGAAGTGCAGACAGTGAGATGAGGGTGTAACTGCTGTTGAAGGTGAGGCAACTTATGTGATGGACAGAGCAACATCCTACTCCACAATGCACGAGAGAAGAGAGACAAAAGCTTATAAACTAACAGAACAAAGCAATAGCTATTCAGTTCAAAACACTCCTAGTGTATGAAGCATAGTCTCGCAAAGATAGCAAGAGTTGTAGGTGGCATAAAGAGTCGAGGGAGGTTAAGGATTTACGTCGATCTCAATGCATAAATTAGACAATATCTCAGTTCAATTCTAATTAGATTATTTGCTCAAAAAAGTGTTTAATTTCGATTTTCCTGATTATGTTGAACGAGAGTGATCAGTTAAGATTTGGAGTGCGTTTGTTTAAAAAAAAAATGGCATTGGTTAATTAGCAATACTTTTTATAGTCGAAAAGTGACCTCATCAGGAATAGTCCACTTCATACAGAAAATTCCGTCACGAAGGAACTATGTAAACTAAGCAGATTTGCCACGTGGTTTTACAATAGATAAATCTACATACTGGTAGCACTTACACCACCCTCAATATTAATGTGAACCTCATGATAACGACCAGCTTTACTAAGCAGTATTGAGAATCGAATTTGTCACATGCTCCGAAACCTAAAAAAAAAATAGCCTCTAAAAATAAAACAATTCAAATGGGAGGGGGGGTAGGGTTTGAAAGGAGGAAATACTAAAATTAAAAATATTTCCATTTTTTTTACATTGAATCGAAACATTGTATAGAACCAATCATATTGCAAATTAAATGTCCCATAAATGTTGTTATAAACATGTTTTCTCAATTTTGAAAGTTAATCGAGATGTTAGCATTTTTTAGTTTTCAGCCTTAAGGGAAATCAGCTATTGAGGTTGTACTCATGACGCAATTTTCGAAAAATTTCTTCAAATATCTATCGATTCTACTTGGGAGATGACGAAAATGAGGTCCGTTCAAAACTATTTATATATATATATATATATATATATATATATATATATATATATATATAATTGTAACCTCTGTCTGTACATTGATTTTTTTCGCGAAATTTCACGATAACTTTTCGTTTCACATATCATAGACACCATATCTGCATTTTGTTTCTTTCGTGTATGTATGTTTGTTTGTTTGTTACCTTTTCAGGAATAAACGGCTGAACTGAATTTTATGAAACTTGGTATGTATATTACTACTAACCCAACTTAGACTTTAGGCTATATTAATTTTCTCTGAGACGAACAGGAGTGGGGGTTATAAGGGTAGCCTGAAATTAAAAATAGCGATATTTCGTTTTCTATTGGTTTTTCGGTAAATATGCACATAACAAAAGTTGTTTATTTTGTTATTTAGAGTAACTTTTGTTATATACACTTTTGTCGTATACCGAAGTTTAAATGCGTTATACGTTAAAACTTTAGCGGGCACTAACGGCTGAACCGAACTTAACTCGGTATGTCAATTAGCATTAATTCTTCCATAATTATAAGTTATATTAAAATTTTTAGGTTCGAACGGTAGGGGGTTATAAGGGAGGCCTGAAATAAAAATTCACCATATTTACATGTATAAGAGACGGGAACTATAAAAATATCGAAGACTGTGAAGAATTATCGAACAAATAATTCTATGATTAGCAAATCACGGGCAACGACGGGTATCAATCCTAAACACTGGGACGTTTAAATGTCAAAATATTGTGCAATGTAAAGCCTGCTAAAAAATACCATCACCATTCAGCCTCAAATGAATATATATATATTCAATGAATATATATATATATATATTTGTCTGTTAACGCTCTAGCGGTCACAATTTTTGTTTAATCATTACCAAACTCGGTATTTAATCGTTTTATGTAAAAATAAAGATCATTAATGGCTGAAATGAGACCTGTTGGAGAGGGGAGGGGCATAGAGGGGGGAATTTCGAAAATACGAAATATCTCTGTTACTACTGTTACGTCGGATCGAAAAAGTGCATTGGAACAATCTTATTGCAAATTTTTTTTATAAATATTGTTATATCCATTTATTTTCTATCTTGAATATTCACCGAGATTTTTGAATTTTTCATTTATCAGTCTTCAGCAAACCCCCACTTCTACTCATGTTACTTAAACAATATTCTTTTATATAATAAACCACATTATTTGAAGCTTAAATACCAAATATTGTTTTCACGAGGCATTTATTACGTGATACAAGGAAGTATGTTCTGGTGAGCCCCCCCCCCAGTCTTAAGTTTTTGGACTACTAAAATTTGATTTATTGAGATAAAAATTATTCTGGTTCATTACAATTTGCAGTACCTGCTATAGTAAATAGTTTTCAATGAAACTAATATGTTTTGTTCAGATATATTTCAGTAATTGTTTTTCTTTACGGTGAAGAATATTTCTATCTAGCTTACCAGTTATGAGCGGTTGGCATACCTGTTTGTTTACAATTCAGACGTTTTCCGTTGGTAGGTTATGACCGAAAGATTTCTTATTGCCGTGTGTATTTATTCACTTAACAGGTTTATTTTTCCTGAATTTGTCTCTTGATATATTTGTAAACTGTATAATTAACGAAGTGTCAAGAATTCTGAAACTGTCAGTGCCTAATAGAGGCCACAAACAATGCTTATTTCCAAATTCAAATCTGTGTTTCTCTTTTAGTAAGTGCAGTGTGTTAAAAAGGCTTAACATTTAAGATAAACATGAGATATTCAGTAAAATTATAGTTTATTGCAAAAATATATTGACAAACATACACAAACATTCTTATTTAGTCGAATGATCCCATTTTTGTATTAAAATTATTCTGGAATATGGTTTAAAAAAAAAAAAAAAGTTTTCCCTACTTAAAAGATCTCTCTCACACACACACACACACACACATAGCGGTTCTTTTTTTTTTTTTTGAAGAGTCCTCATTTTGACAAACACTTGGCAGTATAGGTGGAAATTAGCTAAATATATATTTGAATATTTATTTAAATTTTGAGTGATGTAATTTTTCTCAGCATTCAAGTTGCTATAGCATCAGTTTGATTAATGGGAAAAAATGTAATAGAGTGATGTTCAAACTTCTTATTAAAAGTAAAAATAAAAAAAAATAAAAAAAACTGGAACCTGGAAGTTTATAAGAGGGAAAGAAAAAAACTTTGTGCAAGAACTGATTAAAGATTCAGTAGTTAACATTGATTAATATATAAGAAATGTTGCATGGAGAAGTTTTTAGTAGGCTGGTCCCTTTCTTCAAGCACTTCTAACATTTCTCTTCGGGACTAAATGCAAATAAAGTATTCTCCTAAGTTGCCACTTGTTGCGAGGCGAGTGGATAAATATTCAAAACTAGGGGATCAGTAAACATACCTTTCACTTCCATTCATATTCCTATCCTACTCGCATTCGTCGCTGAATTATTTCGGATCCCCTTTTTAAGCGAATATAGTGAGTCAAAAACAGAACTAGTCAGAAAATTGATATAAAGTCTCGTTCTCTCATTTCATGTTTATGAATTATAGCTGTTGCCCTTCGCTACTTGGATAAGTTGATATAAAAATCGTTTAAGATTGGGTTGAGGTCAGGTTTAAATGACCCATTCTATTCAATCCCTTTCATTATCTACACTTACCGAAAATGTCTTCCCTTCTGTGACAGTAGAATAAAAGTTATTTGCGCTTAATTTTCGTAAGTAAACACCCCCTCCTGTCAGCGGTAGAACAAAATGCCTTTTATAGGTCAATTTTATTATAAAAATAGAAAAAACTTTCACAGTCGTGCTCTGATGTATTGAAAGAGAACTTTGAACCCGTGACCGAAGTCAGGTGTCAATATTTTGAATTTAATATTCCAAGGCAACTATTAAATGCGGATAAATTCATTTCATTCAAGTCAAATTCAATATGTTTTACACGATTGTGAACTATAAAAGACAAAGAATGATCCTTTAATACACAGGATCATGTAAAGAATCGGAATGAAGATATTCCATTTCAGTTTAAAGAGAGAAAAAAACATTGAATCTCGTAGTACTGCTTAAGCCCTAAAAAAGAAGATGATAAGCAAGAAAGTTTTGTTTCGATTTGTTAAATGCTCGAAAACTGAAGAACAATAACCGAAGTTGAACAATTTGGAAGAACGTTCAATAATAATTTCGGTATGGTGTAATCTTGAAGGAGGGGGGGGGGGAGAGTGCCCCCCTTTCCAAATATCTAATCTGAGTGCATTTGCCTTCTTCTCCTAACGCACAAACTTAACCCCTACAACTTCTCTTTTTATTCCCTTTCTAGCCAAGGCACACGAGTATAAGCAAACTTTCTCTTCAAGTTTTAACGTTTCCACCAGTAGGTCCCTATTACCAAATCGCCATCTATCCCCCTTCCAGCCCTTTAAGCTTCTCTTCTTTAATAACCAATAACACAGCTGATCCCAGCAAATCGACATCGATGAAACTTCTTTCAGGCGAATAACTGATAAAGCTCCTGAAAACTTTAAAGACTTTAGTTTCCCCTCTTCCTTTTCCTCTGAAAAAGAAAAAAAATCGATGTACAAAGATTTTATATATATATACATATATATATATATATATATATATATATATATATATATATACACACACACACATATGTAGTATTTACAAGCTACACTAGGTAATTGATCTCGTGAACAGTATATTCACGGACACGGAAGTGAGAATAAGATGATCACAAGGACATGCAGTGGTTTCTTATTTCCTTTTGTATCAGACCATCCAGCAATAAAAGCAGCATAAGCAAAATTCCATTCACACCAGTAAAGATATGAGTGGATGAAATTCGATCGAAGGTCAGAGTTGTTCGATGGCCATCCCTCGGTAGCCTGTAGCCTGCATCAGATGACTAATGATGGACTAATAGACAATATGAGTATCCAGACTACAACATTAATCTACCTTGAATTGAGAATGTAGGCAAGAGGGGGATATATATCTATATATATATATATATATATATATATATATATATGGATGTATGTATGTATATAATATTTCCCCCTCAAATGCTCTACCCCAGTCGTTTCCCTCGTAAGAAGTTAGGTTGGCTAGCGGAGAGTTCCCGTCAATGTGGTTGTCCTTTCCCCTGAGGTTGAGTAGCATTCTCGTTCCTGACGACATAGTTTTGCACCCTCTCTCAACATTTTGTTTTAATTCGTCCTGGGGGGGGGGGAAATGTATCCCCTCCAAATTTAAAGAAAATAAAGAATGACTTTTTGAGTTCTATATATATATATATATATATATATATATATATATATATATATATATATATGTACAACTCATTGTGACGGAGATATTCTGAATTTTCAATTACGTAATCATTAAGGATTGTACGTTCTAAACTATATGACTTTTATTTGATCAACACCACGCTCGATATTTAATGGTTTCGATTTGAAGCACCCTTTCGCCGTTGAATGAATAAATCTTTAATTCAAAAACGGGATGTTTTATTGAAAAATGTTGCTACATAAAAGTGGCCAATCAGATCACCACCAGATTGACGATAAATACAGTTTCAGTAGGAGTATACTCGGTATCAAAAGGGATTTCAGATATCGTTTTTTGAAGTACATAAATGAGGAAGGACGCATTTTTTGGAGTCTTTCAAGAATACTTTTTCGTTATTTCCTTTTAAACACTTTAGTTTTTCAGAATCAAAGTTTGTTTCAAAGATAATTTTTATTTCAATAAAACGTGCCGTTTCTGAAATAACGTTTTGTGCATTTTACGGCTAATGGATACTTCAATTCGAGAGATTCACCGATATAAACTCGTTTTAGAATTTGATTTTCTTGTAGAATCTACCGTAACAATTATGGCATTCCATTGGAAATTTCAATGCTATGGTCGCTGGAGAAATACTGGCGTAGGTTACGTGGTTGAATATGGAAGATATTCTACAGGGGTCATAATTATGTCAAATCCAGTCTTAGCCTTTTTGCAGATTTCCATTAAGGGAAATCAGCTATTGAGGTCGTACTCATGACGGAATTTTCGAAATTTTACTTCAAATGTTCATCGATCCTACCTAGTAGATGACAAAAATGAGGTCTGTTCAAAACTGTATATATATATATATATATATATATATATATATATATATATATATATATATATATATTTGTCTGTTACCACTCTAGCGGTCGTAATTTTTGTTTGATCGTTACTAAACTCGATATTTAGTCGTTTTATGTAAAAAGAAAGATCAAGTTCGTTAACGGCTGAAATCGGACCAGTTGGAGAGGGGGTTTAGAGGGGAGGATTTTCGAAAATTTGAAATATCTCCGTTACTATACGTGGGATCGAAAAATTGTGCAGAATCAATCTTATTGCAAATTAAATTTACTATAAATATTGTTATATACATTTATTCTCTATCTTGAATATAAACCGAGATATTTGCATTATTTTTTAAATCTGGGTGGCTAACGGACGAGAGTGACTTTCCCGCCAAAATGCTAGTTCGGCCGTTTCCTTAACTGCTCGGCTCTCTTGAAAGTTCTCTATTGTAAATCTTCACGTGGGAAATCTGCTTAGTTTACGCAGCCCCTGCGTGGCAGACTTTTATTAGGCTCTCAATGCAAAATTTAAAATATTGCTCGTTTAGGGCAAAATTCAACCGTGGCGAGCGGGGAGGGGTAAGAGAGGGACAATTTTTAAAATTCTATATATCTCCGTTATTCTACGTCGGATTGAAACAGTTTATAGTACCAATATTATTGTACATTTAATTGCCTATAAATTTTGTAATTCACATATTCTCTAGCATGAATACTAACCGAGATATTTGGAACTTTTTGTTTTCAGCCTTTAGTAAACCCCCACTCCTGCTCATGTCATTTAAACAATAAGCAGTTATAACATGAATCTATTTATTCTAACCTTAAATACCAAATATTGTTTTCATGAGATCTTTGATTTAGGAGATACATGGGAATTCGTTGAGTGACAACGTAATCAATTGAGGTTTTACGTAATTGTCTCAAAATTGTTCATTTGATCTATACCATACTCGATATTTAACCGTCTCAGTCAACAATAAATATCATATTTTTGAATATCAGAAATCTGAACAGGAATTTGGGGAGGAGGATTATACAAGGGGGGTAATTCAACATTCGAAAATTCAACATTTCTGAGTTAAAATGAGTCGGTTCGAAAAATTTTATAGAACCAATCCTGTGCAAATATTGATGCTCTGCTATAGTTTAAGTATTCATTTTTTCGTGAATCAAGTATTAAGCGAGTAATTCGTATTTTTTTTCTGTCTGTATATGAGCTGAGATGTGATCGCTAGCTAGTCATACCAGCACGTGGTAAATAGGCTAAGTTTTCGCAACGCCTGCGTGACGGATTTATTTCTTTTGAGTATCTCAGTTACTTAACGTCTCATGCTCAGCCCATGTTTACGTAGGCTTCTTACTAAAGGAGAAATAGAGAGGAGATTATGATTCCGGATCAACAGTGTGCCGTTCCAAACACTGGCATATCCACCTAGTTTGTGCAGCCCATGCATGTCGGGGTTTTAGCAGATTTCCCTTAAGAGGAAATCAGCTATTGAGGTCGTACTCATGACGCGATTATCGAAAAATTTCTTCAAATGTCCATCGATCCTACCCAGGAGTTGACGAAAATGATGTCCGTTCAAAATAATATATATATATATATATATATATATATGTATATATATATATATATATATATATATATATAGATATATATACAGTTGTCTGTTAACATTCTGGTGGTCGACATTTTTGTTTAATCGTCACCAAACTTGGTATTTAATCGTTTTATGTAAAAAGGACGTTCAAGTTCGTTAACTGCTGAAATCGGACGATCAGGTGGGGGGGGGGTATAGAGGGGTAATTTCAAAATATCTCTGTTAGTATAGGTCGGATCGAAAAATTATATAGAATAAATCTTATTGCAAATTAAATTTTCTACAAATATTGTTATATACATTCATTCTCTACCTTGAATATTAACCGAGATATTTGCATTTTTATTAACGGACGAGCTATGGCCACTTCTATTCGATCCCGCCGATAGCTAGTTCCGCCGTTTTCGTAACTGTTCGGCACTCCCATGGAGATTTCTCTATTGTATAACTTTACGTGGGAAATCTGCTTAGTTTACGTAGCCCCTGCGTGACGAACCTTTTCATCTGATGGCTGGTATTGCATGTCCCTATTCAAAGAAAGCGTGAAGAAAGAGGAGGAAACGTAAGATTTTCTTCAAGTTGAGAAGAGGTGCCCTAGAATACTAGGGGATATAATTAAAAGGGAGGGATATAAGTCCAGAATAAATAATGTCAAAAGGCAGCGGGAGCAGGGGGAAGGCGTCCTAGATTCAGAGTAAATGAATGGGAGGGGGGGGGGCTCTGCAGAGGATTGGCTCGACAAGGTGCAGTACTCGCTCCACTAATAATCATTCTTATTTCATTGAATATTTCCAGAACATTACTAACTAATGATATACAAATTCTTGATTCGTACCGTTATCAATTTAGGTTTTATGTCATTATTTCATCAATACATTGGAGTTTTGTGCAACCCAAAAAGGTCAATGGCTGAAATCGGAGCAGGAAGAGGACGGCGGGGGCGGGGAGGGGTAGAGGGCCAAGCGAAAATTCGTGGTTATGATTCAAAATGGCCCAGAAATCACTTATAGTAGTGTAAAATAAAATGATACGAACATATTTGCTATTTAAGATTCAAATTTAAGATTTGAGATTCATATCGTATATGTGACATGTGTAGAAGTGGGGGTTTGCTAAAGGGCTGAAAACTGAAAAATACTCAAATCTCGGTTAATATTAAAAAAAAAATAGATAAAGAAATGTATGTAACAATAGTTATAGGACATTTAATTTGCAATAAGATTGGATCTATACAATTTTTCGACCTGACGTAAGAAACAATAATATTTCGGATTTTCGAAAATACTCCCCTCTAAACCCCTTCCTACTGGTCCGATTTTAGCCATTAACGAACTTGATCTTTCTTTTTACATAAAACGATTAAATATCGAGTTTGGTAACGATCAAACCAAAATTGCGACTACTAACAGAATATATATATATATATATATATATATATATATATATATATATATATATATATATATATATATATATATTTACACTCAACCGCAAAAAACCGGACACTTAGATTTAGTCTTATAATTCTGTTAAATACTTAATATATATGTATATTAATCTTTTTAAATAAAATAATTGGTTAATCTATAGGTTATTTTAACAAAATCTGCCAAAAGTGAATAATTTTTATTGATTATTTACAAAAAAATACAAAATAAAAAAAAACAAAAAGATAAATTAACACATTTAAAAAAAAAAAATATTCTTCATTTTTATTACAGTGAATGGTAGACTTCGCTACCCCAAGCGTTTCGGCAATGTAACGTAAGCTCCGGCCTTCCATCTAAGTTTGAAAGACCCATTATTCTGGACCGAAATAAAACATTAATTAAAGAAAATGCTTGGTTAATAATTAAAGATGTGCGAAAAACTACTTACAGTTTAGAATAGATCAACTTCACGACAAATAAATCTAATCTGAGTTTTATCTAATTGTTTACTAATCCTGAAGGGATTAGTTCAATGGACTTAGACTCTAAATTCTCTGTAATAACTAGAATACCCACATAAAGAAAATTGCTGAAAATTAGCTTTTAATACGACAAAAATGAAGTGTCCGGTTTTTTTTTGCGGTTGAGTGTATATAGGAATTTTGTCGGACATAATTTTTGTCATCTTCGATGTAGAATCATTGACGATTTGGAGAATCTTTTTGAATTTGACCTCTGGAATACTACGTAAATATCAAAATTTCCTTTTGGAGGGATATCTGTTAATAAACATAGCTGTTACATATGATATGTTTATTTATTGTCATTAGCTAAACTTTGGCTTCTCATCCAATGATAATAATTCATGGCTTATCAAATATTTTCTGTTCTTGATTACATAATTTTTTTCCTCATAGGATTGTTTTTATAATGAAGAATCAGGAGATGGGTAGTATTTTCTACTTTACCATTCAAATGATAGCACATTTCCTTTTAAAACGCATAATACAAAAGTACGGTGGATATTTTAAACTAAGCATAATTATCCGCCTTTTGGGAGTAATTATCTGGGCTTCTTAATTAAACTGAAACGAAACAGAGGACTGATATAAGAAAGAGAGGGAGAGGCTGACAGAGAGGACCCAGTTGTGTCACTAAAGAGAAGCAAATACATTACAGGTTACAGCTCTTTGTATTAAACCAGTGTGTATAATTTAATTAAAGTCAGTTTTAATTAATTAAAATACGAAGAAGGGATATGAGCGGAGGGAGTGTAATGGGAGAAAAAGCCCTGCCGAATGTATGTTTTCATTTCGTTTGTTTATCAATTAATGAGGTGTGCATCAAGCGTGCATCCAATATATATAGGGTGAGTCACGGGAACCAAGTGATTTTGAAATAATAATAAAATCTCTATTTCATATCTAAGTTAAATTTTATCAATATAATATCGTACCTAAGAACATAGCATTTTAGTTTTAATAAATCTTTTCATGAACGGAAAATTACCTCTGGCATGTGTTGGCCGTTTTCATTGATGCATTGTTGAAGTCGGTAAAAAGTCCGTCACGCAGGGGCTGCGTAAACTAAGCAGATTTCCCACGTGAAGTTTTACAATAGAGAAATCTGCCTAATAACAACTGTAGTAGTAAGAAAACTCTAAACCTATTCACGAGGGCCGAATAGTTACGAAAACGGGTGCCAGAGCTCACGGCGGAAAGTCCGAGCATAGACTGCTGCCGAGCACATGCAGAATACAAATGCAAATATCTCAGTTAATATTCAAGATACAGAATAAATGTATAGAACAATATTTATAGTAAATTTAATTTGCAATAAGATTGATTCTGTAATTTTATTCGATCCGACGTATAGTAAAGGAGATATTTTGAACTTTCGAAATTCTCCCTCTAAACCCCCCTCCCACTCGTCCGATTTCAGTCATTAATGAATTTGATCTTCTTTTTTACATAAAACAATTAAATTCCGAGTTTGGTAACGATCAAACAAATATTGCCGCTAGAGCGTTAACAGACAAATATATATATATATATATATATATATATATATATATATATATATATATATACAGTTTTGAACGGACCTCATTTTCGTCATCTACTAGGTAGGATCGATGGACATTTGAAGAAAAATCTCGAAACTTCCATCATGAGTACAACCTCAATAGCTGATTTCCCTTAGGGGAAATCTGCTAATAAAATTAGCCTGAACTCTTTCCAGCAGGTCTGCATTGATTTGAGTGATTTTTTGACGGATCGCTTCCTCTAATTCTTCTAAAGTACGAGGCTTGCTTTCGTAGACACGTGACTTAAGAAATCCCCTTGGAAAAAAATCGCATGTGGACAGTTCAGGTGAGCGTGGAGGCCATAAAACGTCGCCATGTCTTGAAATGAGATGGTTAGGAAACAGATTGCGGAGAACCGCCACGGACGCTCTGGCGGTGTGTGTCGTAGCCCCATCTTGTTGAAACTATAAATGTTTATGATCTATACCTCTTCTTCGTAACTGCGGAATGAAAAAGGTGTTCACCATATTAATGTAACGCTGAGAAGTTACTGTAACTGTAGCACCATTTTCTTCAAAGAAATAGGGGCCAGTTCAGGCTAATTTTATTTATCGGCTTCAACAATGCATCAATGAAAACGGCCAACACATCCCAGAGGTAATTTTCCGTTCATGAAGAAATTTATTAAAACTAAAATGCTATGTACGATATTATATTAATAAAATTTAACTTAGATATGAAACAGAGATTTCATTATGATTTCAAAATCACTTGGTCCCCGTGGCTCACTCTTTATTTATTAAACTGTGAACATTCTTTATTCAATATTTACGGTGAACCATATTACCTTCAAAAAAAATTCAAAAAGCCTTAGCCACTCTGATAACTCGTTAAAACTGGATAATTTAAAAATGGTCAAGGGTGTTTTACTTAATGATCCAGAGGATATTCACTTTCAAAGTTTCTATACTACTTAGTACCACTGGACAATTTTTATGTACTGTGGCGTCTTCAGTCATTCCCTTGCTATTCATTTATTTCTTTGTAAATTGTTAACATATAGTTTAAGCAAGGGGTGGAGGGAATATAATCTAGAATAGTTAAAATAAGTAAATGAATTAAGGAGAATATAAAAACAAAATGATAACTAATATATATATATATATATATATATATATATATATAAATGAATAAAAAAGTCGCATTTGCATTTACCTCGTAACGTAAAAGTTCAATGAGGTCAATATTTGGTACTTAGGCTTCAAATTATGTGCTTCTTAATATAACAGCTTATTGTTAATATCACATGAGAAGGGGTAGAAATTTACTGAAGCCCGAAAATGCAAATATTTTGGTTAACAATCAAGATAATAAAAAAAAACGTACATTTCTACATATATAGAAAATAAAATTGGATTAAACACTTATGGTATCCAACTCATAATAAATACCATAAAACGTTTGAATATCGAGTTTGGTAACGATCAAACATAAACTGCGATCGCTAAGCGTTAACAGACAAGTATATATATAAATATATATATATATATATATATATATATATATATATATATATATATATATAGTCAAAGGTTGCAAGTTCGAGTAGTGGCAGGCTACATACTTCTCAGTACGGCTGGTCCCCACGGGATGTTAGACCATAACCCCCTCATGTAGAAGAGGCCTACAGGTTTAAACACACATGTAAAAAGGGCGTAGAAATATATATATATATATACAGTTTTGAGCGGACCTAATTTTCGTCATCCTCTGGATAGGATCGATGGACATTTGAGGAAATGATTCGAAAATCGCGTCTTGAGTACGACCTCTGTAGCTGATTTCACTTAAGGGAAATCTGCTGAATATATTCGTGTGTAAAATAAAAAAAAAACTACTTGTCAAAAGAATTGTTTTATACACAAGACGAATCCTATCAAAAATGTTCAATAATCAATAAAACAACGAAATATCTGGCATAAAATAGTAATTTATGGAGAGATACATTGCCTCTTCAAGGAGGAGACAAGTTTCTCATAATTGTTAACGCATGTCATTCTTTATTAAATCCAAGACTAATAACAAAGCATGTTAATAAATTAAAAACACATGTTATATAATTTGAATGGGATTGAGAATGTTAAAGGAATTCATTTAATACTAATAATTATTAACTTGTATGTAATAAAAATAAATTAGCATATCATCGCACGCCAAAATCATAACAAACTCAAAAGACCACAACTTTAAGTTGAATTTGTACTAATGTATTGAAAAAATGTACTTCACGATCTGTAATATTTATTATTTGCAAATGAAGGTTTTAATTATTTATATATAATAAAATGTATTCACTTTTTATAATATATCTATTTTATGAGTATAAATGTTAATTAAGAATATGTACAGAAATTAATTTACATAATATTAATAGATTTTTAAAGAAAACAAAAATATTTGACATAACCTATTATGTAATGTTAACGTTTAATGGGAATAAATACATTTCAGTTCGTATTACTTCAAAATTATGATATAATGAAAGTATTTAATGTGGTACTTATATAAGACATTTTTTTAAAAAAAATAGAGGAGGTAAGCCCCCAATTTTATTTTCGTTCGGATTTTCTCTAGATTTATTTGAACCACCAAAATGGGCTAAATGCAAAATAGGAGGCTAGAGGCTGTGAGAGGATTTGGATGTGGTTGAGCCCGGAATGCCAACCGAGCTGGTGACGCCTTCTTCTTTGGATAACAGATGTTCGGCCTGTCATCGCCAATTTCCTCCCCAACATTGGGGCCAAGAGGGTTAGCCTTTTCTCCATCCGACCAGATCCCTTCAGGATTGGACCAGCCCTAGCTTCAAATTTATTTTATAACTGACGTATTGGGCTCTTCTACCCATTTGACAAAATATTAATAAATATCTATTGTCTCGAATTTTTGCTTCCTTTTATGAATCAATGGATGAATTCTTATTACGAAAACGGTTTTCTTATTTCAACGGAATGTGCCATTTTGACACACGAAGAAACCATTTCGACTCGTTTCAACATGGGGTCTGTACGAATGTACTTATCTCGCATAATTCAAAAAGTCCGTCACACGGGGGATGCGTAAATAAAACAGAGACTTGCATTAGTGGGGTTTTACTGAAGACTGAAAACAAGAGAGTGCTAATAGCTCGCTAATTGTTTGAGTTAATAAAAATGCATAGAACAATAATTATAGATCAATAGTATAACAATATTGGTTCTGTGACCTAATTCGAATCCCACTCATAATAACGGAGATAATTTTAATTTTAGAATCTATCAGTTAAATATCGAGTAGGGTGTAGAACAAATGAACATTTTCCAGTTAAGAACGTTGAATCTTGAAAGGTGCCTCAGGCAGTAAAAGGTGTATTAAAACAATATCTGGCATTTAAGCTTCCTATAAAGAGCTTATTGTTAATTTAAAACTATTAGGAGTTGGGGTTTGCAAACTAAAAAAAGCAAATATCTAGGTTAATAATGAAGATAGTAAAAAAAAAAGCATATTGTAACATTTATAGAACATTTAATTTCTAATAAGATTTATACTATACACTATAATAAGGAGATGTTTCGAATATCGCCTCTCTAACCCCCCCCCCAGCTGAATACATATATTTCACCAGAATGAAAAACAATTAATATATCAGAAATATATTAAAATATAACATATTAAATATATTGAACTAAAGGACGATCAACAGAACGTATTTGCATATATCTCGTATAATAAAGGTCTTTTGATAACAATGTTTGGTATTTAAGCTTCATATAGGGTGGCTTATTATATAACAGAGTATTGTTTATTTGACGTGAGTAGGAGTGGGTTTTTCTCAAGGCAGAAAACTAAAAAATTCAAATATCTCGGTTAATACTCAAGATAGAGAATAAATGTATATATAATTTTGAACGGATCTCATTTCCTACGAAGGATCGATGGCCATTTGAATGGAAAACCACCTCATGAGGGGGGGAAATCTGCTAAAAGTTTGAACAAAACTAATTTTCGTCATATCCTAGGCAAGATTGGTGGACAGAAATCTGCTAAAATGACTAGATGAACTTCAATTCAAATTATTATATATGAAAGAAATACAGAATATCTCCGTTCGAATAAATCGGAACAAATTTCCATTTGAAGAAATGTTTCGAAAATCGCGTCAAGCCGAACTCAATAGCTGTTTTTCCATGAGGGAATTCGCTTAAAACATCATCCAAGATATGACATTCTTTGAGTGCATTAGTTTTTAGTTGACGGCTCCTCTTCTACTATAAATGTTTTGAAGAAGAGTACAAATGGTGAAAGAAACTATTAGCAGAAAAAAGAATAAATCTATGAGAATTTGTATGGCCGATGCCCAATCATCCGTTACTTCGTTCAATTACCAACGGCTAACCAACAACAGGTAGATAAAAATATAGATATTTTTTGTTTTATATAAAAATACTCCTAAGTAATTATTAATTTCTGATTAATTAATTTTAATTCAGAGATATCAAATTTCATACATTCAGAGATTTCAGCAAATTTCCCTTATGGGAACTAAGCTATTGAGGTATTCATGACGCGATTTTCGAAAAACAATTTCAAATGTCCTTCGATCCTACCTAGTTGTATATATATATATATATATATATATATATATATATATATATATAAAATTTGGAACGGACCTCATTTTCGTCATCAACTAGGTAGGATCGAAGGACATTTGAAATTGTTTTTCGAAATACGCGTCATGAATACCTCTATAGCTTTGTTCCCATAAGGGAAATTTGCCAAAATGAGGTCCGTTCCAAATTTTATATATATATATATATATATATATATATATATATAAAATCTATCTATATATTTATCTGTTACCGCTCTAGTGGTCGCAATTTTTGTCATATCGTTACCAAAATCGATATATAAGCGTTTTATGTAAAAAGGAAGATCAAGATCGTTAATAGCTGAAACCACCGTCCAGTGGGAGTGGGGGGGGGGAGTAGAGGGGAAGAATTTCAAAAATTCTTAATATCTCCGTTAGTATGCGTAGGATCGAAAAATAGTATAGAACCAATCTTATTGCTCTTATCTTGTCAAATGTAATGTTCTATAAATAATGTTATGTGCATTATTCCATTATATTGATTATTAACCAAGGGACTTGCATTTTATAGTTTTCGGCCTTCAGTACCCACCCCCCTTCCCTAATGATTTCATATTAACAATAAGCTGTTATATGATGAAGCACATTAATTGAATCATAAATACCAAATTCTTGTTCTTATTGAACTTTTACTTTCTGAGATAAATTCAAATTCGTGGGAAATCTGCTTAGTTTATACAGCCCCTGCTTGACGGATTTTAATCATTTTAAGCTGACCGAGATATTTAATGTTTATTTATACATTGGGGCAAAAAAGGGAATAACAGTTATTTTGAAATGTATTGCTCTTGTTAAATATTACTTGATTTTGTTAAATTTTTAAGCCATATTTCTTAACTTCGAAAAGCTAATTAGTGAAGAGACTGTAGGGGAGAAAGACTTGTGAAAACTTGTTCGGATGCGGGGTCGCTGGGCTGGTAAGCGAAATTGCTAACGATTCCCATCGTACTGCTGAGAGAGAGATCTCATTTTCCCTTAATAGCTGTGAGATTTCAAGATGCCACCACCGACCCTCCAATTACACACAAGCTAGCCGGGCGCTCTTACTAGATTTCATCTCAGACCCTCCTAGGAAATTTGAAGAGGAAGAACTGGGTTATGTTAGCTCCGAAGGTGAGGTGAGCTGTAATCCCCGGACTTAAGTTTCTAGCTGAACTATAATACGTTAATTGTATAGAACATGGGTCAGAGCACATTGAATGCTGAGTATGTATAAAGACGGAAAACTTTGCTACTCCCAGTGACCGGCACCAAATATAAGCATACATTTCCTCATGTTAGAATATTTATTCAACTATGACGGTTGTTCTTTGATTTTCAAAAATTTTCATCAAATGTCCATCGAGGCCGAAAATGAGGTCCGTCCAAAATTATATACTTTCTTGTCTGTTGCCACTCTGACGGTCGTAATTTTAAGAGGTGAACCATCGAAGAGCTTTAATGTACGAAGTAATGTGCTCATCTCTCTTAGCATCGAATATATACCTTACCGCTGAATTATTTGCTCTCTGAATTATAATGTCTTCTGTAGATGCGATGTCTGTATTAACCGAATCGCAGTACCTCATTAATGGCAAAATTGGGCTGGATACAATTTTTAACTTAATTTCAAAGGGGAAAAAGTTTTTATATTTTATGAGAGGATGTAAGAATTTTCTTATTTTATTGACTACCGAAGCTGCTTGATAATGCCATGATAGATTACTATTAAATGTTACCCTAAGGATACACATTTTTCACTACTTGCAATAATTTGGTCATTTATTTTTATTGACAGTCCAAGCTGTTTAAATTTTGTTAATATTTTTAGGGTGTCAAGTATTAGCCAGTTGATTTTTTTTGTTAGTGTTCAGAGTTAACGCTTTACTAGCACACCAATCAGTGACCATCTTTAAATCCTTGTCTGTTCTTTGTAAATATTCTTCTGCGTTTTCCAGAGCACCCGAAAGCCAATATGCCAGCGTCATATTATCAGCGTATAAACGAATGTTTCAATGAAGAACACAGGATTTGTGGTCATTAATGTATATTGAGAACAGAAGTGGCCTTAATACAGATGCTTATGGGACTCCTGATTTATTTATGGCCTAGTTAGAAGAAATGTTTTTTTTAATAGAGAGGGAGTGGGGGAGAGAAGCGAGAGAGAGAGAGAGAGAGAGAGAGAGAGAGAGAGAGATAGTGAGGGGGTGAGCGTAAAGGGAGGGAATGAAGGAATAAAACAGGAGAGAGCTTAGAGGAAGGAGGGTGAGGGCTTTAACTACCGGCTGATTTACGGCAGAACTGGGACGGATAAATGTAATGATAAATAAGGGTAATTACATTACATCATTGGGAATGAGGAGAGGCCAATTGTAAAGCGTTTATTGGCGACAGATGTTGGAGAATAGTACCCGAGGGCCCTTCTCTCCACCTCCTTTTATCTTCATTTCCTCTCCACCCCTCCCCACCTTCCAAACACCAGTATCCCCTACTCAATGTCAGATATACAATCATTCATACCGGCTAAATTTCTGGTGTTGATCGAAAATATATTTATATTTTAGAGAAGGGCTCTTAAACAAATAATACAATACCATCATCGAAAAATATATTTCATTCATTTATGTATAAGATTTATTTAGACACCACTTAATGTTATATTAGAGAAAATTAAATGTTCTTTTCTATCATATTTATGTTTCACTGATATCATCATGGTCTAAAACTATGTCATGTAGTTGCATACTATTCCGTACTTTCAGAAGAAAGTAATAAGCTTTTACTTAATAAGGGTGAATCAATCACGTAGAAACAATAACTACATAGATGAAATTTTAACTATATTGAGGTCAGGAAAACGTACGTCACGCAGGGGCTGCGTTAACTAAACAGATTTCCCACGTGCGTCACTTATTTGCGTTAAAAATAATCTAAATTTTAATTGTCATTTATTTTATTTTTGATATATATATATATATATATATATATATTTGTCCGTTACCACTCTAGCGGTCGTAGTTTTGGTTTTATAGTTACCAAACTCGATATTTAATCGTTTTATGTAACAGAAAAGATCAGGTTCATAAACCCTTAACTGGCCAAGGTGTCTTTAAAGACACCGTTCATATTTAACACTCCCAGAGAGCAACTGCTTTTATTCTTACCCCTTTTGAGCCACAGTCCACATCCGTGTAACCTCCCAAGCATGAGCATATGCGACAAAAGTTGATTTATTGTTATTGGAGCTAATTACTAACAATATACTGAAGAAAATCATCATTGTTTACCACTCTACTTCACACTAGTTGCCAGCGAAGTTTCTAATTCATTAAAATATACGATATTCGATTTAAATATGAACCAAAATGGGTGAATTAGTTGTAAAGGATTGTATTTAAGTTCCTATGTGTTTCATTTTCCATTCTGGAGAGAAATAGAGTTTTAGCATGTATTTTAATGATGGTGTACTTAAGTTCACCCTGGCCAAATACCAACAAATTTGCCCAAGGGGCATGATTTTATGTTATTTCTTACAATTACAATTTTAATTAACAGATACATATAAAATTCGAGGAGAAAAGATTTTTCTATATGCTACCAAAATTTAGTATCGCTTCTGATGAAGAAGAAAGCGACAATGAAGGATAAACTGCACACGGATGCCCCAAAATGGATGAAGGAAATTTTCAAATTGAAATGAATGAAGTATTGGAACATTTCAATATTGAGTGTGAAAGAGGGAAGAGGATATTATGAAGAATACGTAGATAACAAAATGTGTATCAGCATGATTAAATGGTATGACAACAATGTGTTGTCCTTAGTGACATGTTCGTTGCACTTTATAGAACAGGTTACCGCTCCCACAAGTATTACATGAACATTTTCAGCTAATAATTGGATTTGGTGGTAAATAACGCATTACTATTGTACAAAAGGAACTCCCTAAAAAAAATTGACTTTAAAACAATTTCGAATACACATTGCAGAGGTTATTCTGCTGGACCGGCGAGCTAAAAGGGCTAGTGGAGCCAGGACCACCAATTGCAGCCAAGAACTGCTGCAGCTCTCATAGCCGATGCAGCAAGACTTGATGGGATGCACCATTGACAAGTATTCACTACAAAAGGAAAGTGTAGACTGTATCACCAAAATCAAAGTTTATCTTAAAACGTGAATGTTCTATGATAACAATATTTGGTATTTAGGCTAATAATGTGCTTCATAATAAAGCAGTTTATTGTTAGTATCACATGAGTAGGTGTGGGGGTTTACTGAGAGCCAAACTAAAAAATCCAAATATCTGTGTTAATAATCCAGATAGTGAAAAAAACGTGCATAACAACATTTATAGAACATTAATTTGCAATAAGGTTTGCAATTTTTCGAACCGACGCATAATAACGGAGAAATTAAGAATTTTCAACATTCCCTCTCCCAATGGTCGGATTTCAGTCATTAACGAGGGCCTTTAATTTTACATTAAACGTTTAAATATCGAGTTTGGTAAGTATCAGATAAAAATTACGACCAGAGCGTTAACAGACAAACATATAGACATGTACCTATATGTATATATATATATATATATATATATATATATATATATATACATACAATTTTCAACGGTTCATATTTTCGTCATCACCTGGATAGGATCGATGGTCATTTGAGTACATTTTTCGAAAATCGTGTGATGAGTATGACCTCAATAGCTCATTTCCCTCAAGGGAAATCTGCTTATAAAAGTCTCGGCCTGAACTTCAGAGGCCTTTGAGATTTGAAACAAATCTTAAAATAAAGATTAAAAATATTTAATTATCATAACTATTTATTAACGTCCACGTTTTGCTATTATGGCTAATTGGGACCGGTTCATCTAGAGGTTACCACCCTTTCTATCCAGGGTGGGACTAGGATTTTATTTAGTGAGTTGGTTATTAAACACATTTCTATTGGCCCAAGCGGGAATTGAACTCGCCACTCTTGGTTTATCATGTGAGATTAAAGCCAACGCTTTATCTCTCATGGCTAACTTGAGGCCCTATTCAAAATATTAAATAAGGTTTGTATATTACTTTACTTACTGAAAATCATAGTGTTACTTGTTGCACATAGTTGTTGTATTTAAAGAAGCGTTTCACTTCCCCGATACTCAAATATCTTCCCTTCAAATACATTTTCCATGAAACCGTTCTGACTCTAGATTTGGCCAATAGGTTTCAGCCTCCTTCTATCCACGTCCTCTAAAAGCTTTAACTTTTTCTTATCCATTTAGAACCTCAACGATGGATTTATTGTTGTTCTTCTTCTAGTGATTATCCCATTTCCATTACTCATAATTGATGAATTGAGTTGAGTCCATCATTCGCCCCCCAAAAATCAGTACAATTCAAAATAATGACTTATCTGACATTTATTTGCCAGCTATACCTATATGCTTGTTAGTAAAATAATCCGTTTTGCCTTAAAGTTAGAGAAAGGCTGTCATATAGCCAGTATTTACAGATATATAATAGATAGCCTACTTTCTACATATAAAATAGAAATAAAAATTCAGGCAGACAGGAGCTGCGGCCAACGAATGTAATTCCCGTAAGAATTATTCACATGACGATATACACGTAAAACCTGCATTATTCAATTAGTAATTAGCCTGTACTTTTCTGAAATGAAAGTATTTCATACGTTAGCCAGAAATGTGTTGAAGTAGTATAATTGCTAAAACTGAAAATGATGGGAGTTGGAGTGTGAATGTTCTAAGACCTAAAAATCTAAACTTAGGGTTGTGATGGCTTAAACTGCAGTCCTTGGACGAAGGGTTTCTTGAAATGAATGCATTTAAATTTATACATGGAAATTTCTTTCAGAATTGGAGGTTTAATGCAATTTGTTTGAATCTCAACGGGTCTATCATTATACGAGGACGTCCTTTGTATTAATGAGTCAGTAGAAATCATACATGTGCATTTTTAGGCTAGACAAACAATATTTAGAAAGATTAAATAAGTAGGAACTGAAAAAAAATAACGCTTAAATAGGTGTGAAATGTTGATAAATCAATAAAACTCCCTTTTTCTAAAATCTATTGTATTATCATCAAAGATCGTTTCCTGATTTTTCTAGTCCCGTATCAATTGTTTGAAATAAATTTTTTATTTAATTGAGTACATGGACAGCAATTAGTGTTAAAAAAATTACCTCAAAACCCCGTTCTTTATAGTGTTAAAACAACTAGCTTATTTTTATTAAAATCATTTATCACATATTACAGGATCTTAAAAAACGGGATGAACCTTATTTATAGCATGAAAAGAGTAACTTATTTTCTTTAGAAAATGTATTTTCTTTTGTTTTGTATGACACATAAAACATCGTTGAAGAGAATATTTGAGAATTTATGTGAAGTTGAGATTTATTCAAAATTTTACCTGGGAAATTAATTGGTTGTTCTTTGGTTTCTCGAAAGCAGTAGGTAAAAACATTTAATATTGAGAAATACATAAATTAGAAAACCAAAAAGAATATCAAAAGAAAGAGTCTCAGAGAGAGGCTGGAAGACACAGTCAATACCCGAAGGAATCGTTTGTAATATTGATAAGGACCGTGGAATATTAGGAGTATATTTAAATATCAAAAGAAGTTTAATAAACATACATTGGACTAAATTTGGAAAGGTAATCATAATGTTTGCAAAGGCATAAGTGGTTTCAAGTTGACCTTAATTTGGAAACTCAACCTACACAGTGAACTAACTGATGGGCAAAGTAATTCCACTTACTTGGGCTTTCGTCAATTATTTGACCTGAAATAACTCAAACAGTCAGCTCCGGTCGTGGGGAGGAAGCGCCGGATGGGTGGATTCTGGCTTAAGAGAGAGGGTACGTTTAATAATCAAGTGTACGCTAAATAATATAATGACTTTTCCAGCGATATTTCAAGAGTTTGGGAGTGCCTCATATTTCCCAGAGCTGAGAAAGCATTTTGAGACTTATTTCCTCTTCATGACACTCAAAATGTTAAAAACTGATTTCACCCCACAACGTTCATGAAACATTCATGCTGTAATCCTTTGAGATAACTTTTCCAAGTATAACTCTGAGCTGAGAACTAAAGAGCATAAATGAACTACGTGAAAACTAGATATTATTAGGAAAAGTAAATGAGAACTCATAATAATTTTTTTCTGTTATCGTTCAATAATGGTAACATTACTAAACTGAAATGGGTGAAGAAAGTGAAACATTTTGCAATAGAGTGAAGAAAGTAATCACTTTCTTCACAAGTGAAGAAAGTGAATTGCCTTCTTAATTAGTAATAAGTATAAATTAAAAAATAATTTGAAGTTGGAAATTAAATGCTTTTAAATGTTTCTTAACATTGTAAGAATTTATTTTAACAAAATAAATTGAAATGTGAATGAATTATTGGTGGAAATAATCAATATATTTTAAAATTTAAATATAATAATAATTACCTTCCTTGTTTATAACCTGCACTTGTTTATAACTGCACTACTTCACAATCATCACTAGTTGTTTTATAACTATGCTTATAACCTTTCACAACCATGCTTATAACCTACCAACAACAATCTTCACAACATCCTAATTTTGTTCATATTCTGGTTAGATCTGATCATGTATTACACGATTACAGAAAAAATTTAATATTACACTCGTGACGAAAGTAGAATTTACAACTCTCGTGAAATTACCACACTCTCTTCGCTCGTGTGGGTAAACGTTTCACTCGAGTTGTAAAATGATCTACTTTCGTCACTTGTATAATAAATAACTATTCTTCAATAATTTATTTGAACAATAAACTAGACAACTAAAAAAATACATGAACTCAATGAGAGTGAAAACGTTCTATAGATTGGCATTTGTTTTATTTACTTCTTAGCTCGCACACTTGACGTGGCTTTCGAAAAATGTCTTCAAATGTTATACACAGAAAATGACTAAAATGAGGTCCATAGAAAACGATATATATATATATATATATATATATATATATATATATATATAGAGAGAGAGAGAGAGAGAGAGAGAGAGAGAGAGATAAATAGATAGATATGTCACCTTACGCCGAAGCGTTCGAAATCGTTTGATTGTTACAATACCCTATTTTAAAATGTTCTATATCATTTCCATTACAATTTATGGATAACTATCCAAAATATACATTATGAATGTTTCATACATAACAAATTTCAATGTACAACATCGCAATTGACTTCCTCTAAACCGTTGAAGGAAGGAAGATCTCTTTTCCACCTATATCTAATTAATTCACTCTCAGATACACACATAGATAACAGACGCTCAAACAAACACATACTAATATAAATACACTTTAACATATAAATAACTTTTCAAGTAATAATAATGATTATATTAAGTCATTGCTGAAATCAGCATTGAAAAATATGGGTTTTCGAAGGGGGATGAAAATTCAGAACATGAGTTTTATAAAACTCTTGTCCAGAATTAAATTTTTTAGAACTCAGATTTTATACAGACTTTATCAAATTGGTATATAAATCTTGCTATTTACATTTTTTTTTTTTGCGATTTGCAGTTTTCAAGTTAAAGTTCAATAAGAACAATATTTAGTATTTGGGCTTCAAATAAAGTGGTTCATTATATACCAGCTTAATGTTAATATGACATGAGTAGGAGTGGGGGTTTACTCGTGGCCGAAATCTAAAAAAATGCAAATATCTCGGTTAATAATCAAGGTAGTGAAAAAGCGTGAATTATAATATTTATGGAACATTACCTTTCCTATAGGGATAATTCTATATAATTTTTCGATGCGACGCATAACAACGGAGATCTTCCAAATTTCTAAATTCTCCTCCTCTAAACCCACCCTTCTTTATGTCCGATCTCAGCTGTTAACGAACTTAATCTTTCTTTTTATATAAAACGCTTATATATCGAGTTTGGTATTAATTAAACAAAAATTGCGACTGCTAGAGCGGTAACAGACACACACACACACACACACACACACACACACAGATATATATATATATATATATATATATATATATATATATTGGTCTGTTAACGCTAGTGGTCGCCATTCCTGTTTAATCGTTAACATGCTATATGTTTATACATTTTATGTGACACTGGAGGCCAAGATCGTTATTCCTGAAATCGGCCCAGTGGGAGCGAGGACTTAGAGGAGGGCAAATTTGGAAAATTCAAAATATCTGCTTTATTAAGCGTCGGCTCGATAAAGTGTATAGAATCAATCTTATTGCAAATGTACTGTTCTAGAAATGTTGTAATGCACATTTTTTTTTCTATATTGAATATATATATGCATATATTATATATGTGTGCGTGTTTTTTGGGTGTCACCCTTAAATTACATGTCTTTGAGTGACTTTTAGTACAGACAGCCAGGTATCACCCCTCCATCCATACTTACGTTGGAGCACTTTAACACATTAACCCTTTCCACTCCAAGGCTTTAATTGAATTATAGTATCTTACGATTCTAGAATATGTTTCATTCATTCGTGACTCAAACATTTCAGTAACAAAAATCCCTCCTGTTTTAAAATTTTCCGCAAAAAGAGGTATTACACCATGTCGAGTATCACTCGACAGTGGAGCTAGTGGAACAAAATCAGTGCCGAGTGACACTCGACATTGGAGTGGAAAGGGTTAATATTCCTTTAATTAGGGTATTATGTTTTGCCAAAGAAACAATCTGCCATTGATGTGTTGATTATATTTGAGAACCCCCCCCCCCCTTGGTCCCTTTGGAGAGTCGGAGGAAGGGTACTAAAAACCGTCTGTTGCCGTGTTTTGGAGGTAATACAGCCTTCATGAGCAGGCAGAAAGAGGCAGGGAGTGGTAGGGAGAATTTGAAAGATGCCAGCAAGACAAGGCTTTGAGATGAGGAAATGAAGGGGGGACCAGTATGAGAGGGGCCCCTTACTCCAAGCATGTCCCCCTCCTAAGCCGTTCCTTCAACGCTTCAATACCATAACACAGCCGCAATTACTCTCTCCTCTCTCAGCCATCACTATATTTCCTAACCCCTCTTCCTTCTTATTTCCTCTTACACGGCTGACTGGGTTTTCTTTGCAATTGATTAAAACAACATCAAAGTTAAAACAATGGGAGAAAATTAGGTTGAATACAGATTACCGGTTAACACAAAAGAAAACGTTAGCCCTACCTATCAATACTAGTAACACACACAGACACACACATATTACGGTTATGACTCTCTTAGATTCCGCCACAATCAAGCTAACACAGGGTAAACTGAGCACTGGCCCACTGGATATAATGAGCCCAGGCAGTACTTTGGAGACAACTCATTCCCGGTCCCGGGAACGGGAGTTTGTAAGTCGAGTTGATCACTAACTGCCTAAAAATCTGATCGCGAATCATTAGAGTCTCCTTGAAAATCTATAGTGCCAAAAATAATATATATATATATATATATATATATATATATATATATATATATATATATATATATACATAAGTATACCACTACACTAGTATACCAAAATAGGAAATATTTACTTAATGAAATGTTATGATTTAATAATTATTCATTTAATTTTTGTTAAAGAAATGCTACGAATTAGTTATTATCTATTTTATTTTTGTTAAAGAAATGCTACGAATTAGTTATTATCTATTTAATTTTTGTTAAAGAAATGCTACGAATTAATTATTATCTATTTAATTTTTGTTAAAGAAATGCTACGAATTAGTTATTATCTATTTTATTTTTGTTAAAGAAATGCTACGAATAAGTTAATATTTTTTTTATTTTGGTTAAAGAAATGCTAAGAAATAGTTATAATTTCTTTTATTTTGGTTAAAGAAATGCTAAGAATTAGTTATTATTTATTTTATTTTTGTTAAAGAAATGCTAAGAATTAGTTATTATTCATTTTATTTTTGTTAAAGAATTGCTACGAATTAGTTATTATTTTGGTTAAAGAAATGCTAAGAATTAGTTATTAATTATTTTATTTTGGGTAGAGAAATGCAAAGAATTAGTTATTATTTATTTTTTCTTGTTAAAGAAATGTTACGAATTAGTTATTATTTATTTTATTTTTGGTAAAGAAAGGCTATGTTAATTTAGTATTTATTTTATTTTTGGTAAAGAAAGGCTATGTTAATTTAGTATTTATTTTATTTTTGGTAAAGAAATGCTAATAATTAGTTATTATTTATTTTATTTTTGTTAAAGAAATGCTAATAATTAGTTATTATTTACTTTATTCTTGTTAAAGAAATGCTATGAATTAGTTATTATTATTTTATTTTCGTTAAAGAAAGGCAAAGTTTTAATTATTATATATTTTATTTTTGTTAAAGAAATGTAAAAAATGATTGTTATTTACTTTATATTAGCAGATTTTCATGGAAATCAGCTATTGAGGTTGTACTCATAACGCCAATTTCGAAAAATTTCTTCAATCCTACCGCTCTAGTGGTCGTAAGTATGGTTTAGTCGTTACCAAACTCAATATTTAATAGTTTTATGTAACAGAAAAGATCAGGTTATGGCTGAAATCTGACCATGAGGGTGGGGGTTGGGGTTTAGAGGGGAGGAATTTTGAAAATCTTTAATATCTCCGTTATTGTGCGTCGGATCGAAAAATTGTATAAAATTTTGGGATTAAAAATCTTTTACACGGTTCGCTTTGTCATTTATTATTGTATCATTTTGTATCTAATATTAGTATTCAGATTGCAGCTTAGTATTAAAATTTAATTAAATTTGGTGTGTATTATTATAGTGCTATGGGCCTTTGTTTTCCGACAGCCAGAAATTTCTAATCTTGCTGTAACCCACTATCAGTGACAGCCAATGACAGTTTGTAGTTTGGAGAAATAGAAATGAACTGGCTTCAAACCCACCAGCGTTCATCAGTCTGAAATGTGATTCCAATTTCAATTTACGACTGATAGTCCAGGAAAACTGAATGTAATTGTAGCAGCCCTAATAGACCGGGAAAACATTCTCGTGTTCTTAGAATTACATTTGTTTTCAATTAGCTACGTGTTACTCTTGTGTCACTCAGTTTTTATACGGAGCAAAAAACAAAGGAAAATACTCCATCTCTACCAGAGTTTTTATTATAAGTTTGATTTAAACTATTTAACACATGTTTTGTATTATTTCTTGTTTGCTTATTTTTTCATATTTTCTGGGACTGCAATAAGCAAAAAAAAAAACATAACGTCTTATGTTACACCGTTTTCATTATTTTGAAAAATAATTTAAGTATTTAATTAAACCTTTCTGGAGGAACATTTTTTCCCAGTAGTTTTTAAGAAACCAGTGTAATAATGAGAATTATTTTTATGCATGTACAGTTTTCTTGTTCTTTCTGTATCCAAAATTTTATATTCTTCATAGTTTTATGGCAAGGGACACCAATAAAAAACATTTTCTCCCACGAACTTTATTCTTTCTGCCCTACATGTTTCGTTGTTTACATACCACCTCTTCAGGGACATCCCTTTAATAATATCATCTCAAGGTATAGACAATGAAAAGGTGGTATGTAAACCTAGAAACGTGTAGGGCAGTATGAATATAGTTTGAGCGGGAAAATGTTTTTATTGGTGATCCGTGCTATAGAACTATGACGAATATATAAAAATATTCGGTGTACATGTGGAACGACGGAGAGTAAATTTACTAGCCTGGGTTTACTGCTGTTAATCATAAATCACCATCCAGTCGACAAGGATTCGAGAAGAGTTAGTTTACCGAGTATATGGCCAACGGTCAATATAAATAAAAATTCATATGATTAATACAATCGTTTTATTTACCTAATAGTTTGGCACAACTACATTTCGTGGTACAACCCTTCTACAACTGTTGCATATGGCGGTCATATCAGCTGACTACAAACGATTCGTCAAAAAGTAAAAAATAAAAAAATCCCGCCACGTACGAGCTGCGTAAACTAAGCAGATTTCCCACGTACTAGTATAACACATTAGTGATCTCATCAAACCAGATAATCAGATTGAAAACCAGTAAATACTCGTTTAATATTCCAGTTACGATAAAATGTATAGAACAGAAATGGTTGAGCATCAACAGTTTAACAAGATAGGTTCTATAACATTTTTTGTACCGACTCGAATCAAATTCATCAACGGCTGAATACAGCCCTGAGAGAAGGGTGTTTAGAGGAGTGGAATTTCGAAATATCTCTTTTATTATGCGTCGGATCGAAAAATTGTATGCTATCTTATTGCAAATGTAATGTTCTATAAATTTTGTTATGTACGTTTTTTCACGATCTTCATTACTAACCTAGATATTTACATTTTTTTTAGTTTTCGGCCTTCAGTAAACCACCACTCCTACTCTTGTCATATTGACAATTAGCTTTTATATTATGAAGTATTTTATTTGAAGCCTCTGGTTCTCATTGAAATTTTGCATTTTGAGATAAATGTAAATACGTGACGCACATGGGAAATATGTTTAGTTAACGCAGCCCCTTCGTGACGGACTTTAAAAAAATTAGCTGAGATTTTTGAAAGTTGAGCAGGCATCCCAATGTAAATCTTTTCGAAATCTAAGTATTTAATTATTATATTTATATTCTTTCATTATAAGATCTTCTTGGGCATATAATAAGGCACAAAAATTTCGTCAATAATATATTTGAAGGTGAGGTCCTTGGGGATAGGGGAAGAGGGAGGTCTATAGACATATACCATATTCAAAAGACCTAGGCTAGGTGAATGCGTGGGCCCTGACACCTCCTCGCCCATCCCCACCCTATCTCCATTTTCCTTCCAACACATCTCTTCATTTTAGCAGATTTCCCTCAAGGGAAATCAGCTATTGGGGTCGTACACATGACGCGATTTTCGAAAACTTTCTTCAAATGTCCATCGATCCTACCCAGGAGATGACGAAAATGAAGTCCGTTCAAAATTATATATATATATATATATATATATATATATATATATATATATATATATATATATATATATATATATATTTGTCTGTTACCGCTCTAGCGGTCGCAATTTTTGTTTTATCGTTACCAAACTTGATATATAATCGTTTTATACCAAAAGAAAGACCAAGTTCGTTAGTGGCTAAAATCGGACCAGGGGGAGGGGGGGTTTAAAGGAGGAGAATTTCGAAAATTCTTAATACCTTCGTTATTATGCGTCCTATCGAAAAGTTGTATTCATTTCCTATTGATCATCCACCAACTATGATCATCACCAATTTTTTTTATTTATTTTTCTTTTATGATCACTTAGCTATTACACTTTTGTTATTTGTCATTGCGTTTTGGTATTTGTTATTTTTACTTGTTGTTAAGGTATTTGTTATTGTTACTTGTTGTTAAGGTATTTGTTATTGTTACTTGTTGTTAAGGTATTTGTTATTGTTACTCGTTGTTAAGGTATTTGTTATTCTTACTTGTTGTAATCCCTTATACATTTTACTTATGTTATTTAACTTTGTACAATTTCTGACTTTCGAAAGGGCAAATCCCCTTCGATGTGGAGTCCATGAATAAATAAGTAAATAAAATTTGAATCTGGTCAAGCTAAAGTCTTATGGAATTTTGGCAATATGCGATGAGCAGTTTCTGAAAAAACAAAACAGAATAGCCGCACTAGAAGATCTAAAGACTGCTATTTAGATCGTGATGAAGGATTTTAAGATTTTCCTTAGCTTAGACAGCCCCTGCGTGACGGACTTTTCCGTTTAGGGAATCAGCCCTGACTTTTTACTAGGTATAAATTTTTCGCCGGCGAGTAGAGAGTGGTGTGGTGTGGGGGTGTGAAACAGGGGGTGATGTGGACTACAAGGTAAGCAGGGGTGGGAGGCGGGGCTGGGGCCGGGGGATTTATTATCAGGGGCTCCCCTCCCCCTCCTGACGCGGGACAGTTTATTGCCCTTAGGATCAGCAGCAATTAACGGCTTGATATCTTTATAAGCCAGCTGAGGCAAAGATAGCTACTACTTACTCCCTAACCTACAATCTCTCCCGGCGACACATCCTTCCACCGCCCATACGAACTTTGATATCTTTAAAACATACTGCTAAAAGTAGATAAACGCTTTCAGAAAAATACCAGGAACTTTCCTGATCATTTTTAATATGCTTATTTTATCAGATTTTTCTTTAGAGAAATCATCAAATGAGGTTGTACTAATGAAGCTATTTTTGACAGATTTCTTAAAATGTCTAATGACCCTCCAGGAAATGGTGAAAATGAGAACATTTTTATATATATATATATATATATATATATATATAGTATTATTTTGGTGAATGGTCATTCAGATATTTAAATTTCAGTTTTTAAAATTCTTTATATTTACAATAATATATTCCCCAACACTATTAGGGCTTATTTATTTCTTTTTTACCAAAGGTTTTTTGGTAACTGTGTAATGAATCAGAATCAGTTTTATCTCAATCACTCAAATTTTAGTAATCCAAGAACAAACGAAGGGGGAGGGGCAACAGAACGTATTTACATATATCTCACAAAGTAAAAGTTCATCGAAAACAATATTTGGTATTTAACCTTGCAATGAAGTGGTTCATAAAACAACAGCTTATTGTTAATATGACACGAGAAAAAGTGGGGGTTTGCTGAAGGCTCAAAACTGAAAAATGCAGATATCTAGGTTAATATTCAAGATAGAGAATAAATGTAAATAACAATATTTATAGTACATTTATTTTGCAAGAAGATACAATTTCTATAAAAAATCCTTTTTACATAAAACGTTTAAATATCGAGTTCGGTAACGATCAAACAAAAATTGCGACCGCTAGGGTTGGCAAGCCAACCTTGCAGCACTGAATAGATAGATAGGCCGGAAACAATTAATGAAATATATCTGAATATAACATTAATTTTTGGAAAAAATTACTAAAGCTAGTACAATGAATCAGAATCATTTTTATCTCAGTCGCTTAAATTTTAGTAACGAGAGTAAAAAAGGGGAGATCAACAAAACGTATTTGCATATATCTCACAAAGTAGAAGTTTAATGATAGCTATATTCCTAATTGATCCTTGTAATGTAGAGGTTCATGATATAACAACTTATTATGAATATAACATTAGTAGGAGTGGGGGTTTACTGAAAGCGGAAAACTACAAAATCCAAATATCTCGGTTAATATTCAGGATACAGAAAATATGTATAGAAAAATATTTATAGATCATTCAATTTTCCATAAGATTGGTTCTCTACACTTTTTCCATCCGACGTATAGTAACGGAGATATTCCGAATTTTCAAAATTCCCTCCCTCTAACCCCCCCCCCCTCTCCCACTAGTCCGATTTCAGCAATTAACGAACTTTACCTTCCTTTTTACATAAAAGGATTAACTATGTAGTTTGGTAACGATTACACAAACGACCGCTAGAGCGTTAACAGCAAATATATATATAGTTTTGATAGTTTTCGTCATCTCCTGGGTAGGATCGATGGACATTTGATGAAATTTTTGAAAATGCGTCATGAGCACGACCTCAATAGCTGATTTCCCTTCGGGGAAATCTGCTAAAAAATATGTATTTACCTTCACCAGTTATCACATTACCTACGTGATAACTGACATTACATTTTGAGGGGCACTGAATTTATTTCATGCCTTTCAACGAAGAGTAGCTCGACCGTAATGATGTACGTTGTGTGGAGTAAATTGCTCAGGCTTCACCTTTCTATTTACGTGGAGAGTATTGTTTTGAGTGTAAGGCTGGGTCATTAGAAGATATCTTGATGGGGAGGAGCTGATGGGTGGGGAGCATGTTTGTCCTAGATGCCCCTAGCCCGAGGAGCGGATCGGCGGAATGTCTGGACATTAGTCCCATTGAGGAAAGTAGTTGAACAGCCCATTTCTCCTGAGTACCTCAGCAGTAAGCATGCTTCCCTTACAGCACAGACTCCAAATAGCCCTGGCCAGCCTTGCTCAGACCTACAAAAGCTCTCACTCCCTTTATAGGAAGAAAGCACGCTCTCAGCTTCACTCACTCCTTGCTACGCGCTCATTTACGCCAAATTTCCACCCAGTAGCCTCATATCAGAACTTTACAATATTTCAAATAATATATTTTAGAATACAAAAGTCGGTCATGCAGGGGCTACGTTAACTAAGCAGATTTCCCACGTGCGCCACTTATTTGCAATTATTTATGGTATTTAAGCTTCAAATAAAGTGTTTCATAACATAATAGAATATTGTTAATATAAAATGAGTAGGAGTGGGGCTTTACTGAAGACTGAAAACTAAAAGATGCAAATATCTCAGTTAATAATCAAGATAGTGAACAAATGTACATAACAACATTTATAGAAAATTACATTTTCAATAAGATTGGTTCTATAGAATTTTTCGAGCCGTTAACGAACTTGATCTTTCTTTTTGTATAAAACGATTATATATCAAGTTTCGTAACGATGAGACAAAAATTGCGACCGCTAGAGCGGTAACAGACAAATATGTCTGTGTATATATATATATATATATATATATATATATATATATATATATATATATATATATATACCATTTTGAACGGAACTCATTTTCGTCATCTCCTGGGTAGGATCGATGGACATTTGAAGAAAAATTTCGAAAATCGCGTCATGAGTACGACCTCAATAGCTGATTTCCCTTAAGGGAAATCAGGTAAAATGATGATCTTCGAATTCCTTGCTCTCTTTGAGAAATATCTACAATACACATCCCATACAAAAAAAGTCCATCCAAACGGTAATGAGAAATATTTCACTCAATATTATACACCTCTAAACGGAAAGCACTGAATTGTAAACAAACAGGTCTGCCAACCACTCAGAGCTGACCAGATAGATAGAAATATTCTTCACCCGAAAGAAAAACAATTACTGAAATATATCTGAATATAACATATTATTGAAAACTATTAATTATATCTAGTAATGTAATCTATAATGAATCAGAATATTTCTATCTCAATCACTCAAATTCTAGTAGTCCAAGAGCTAAAGAAGGAGGGGGGGGGGGTCAACAATATGTATTTGCATATATCTCACAAAAAAGTAGCTTACACCAGTCTCTACTCCAATTTCACCTGACCCGAACAGTTACGGAAACGGCCGAACTATCTATCAGTGGAATCGCAATAACAGAACCGACAATAGCCGAATAAGAAAACTGCCAATATCTCGGTTAATAATCAAGATAGAGAATAAATGTATATAACAATATTTATATTACACTTAATTGGTAATAAGATAATTAAATACAAGTTTTCGGTCCGACGAATAGTAACAGAGATATATCGAATTTTCGGAAATCCCACCTCCTAAATGTCCGATTTCAGCTCTTAACGAACTTGATCATTCGTTTTGCATAAAACGATTAAATATCGAGTTTGGTAACGATCGAACAAAAATTACGACCACTAGAGCGGTAACAGGCAATTATATAAATATACAATTTTGAACGGACCTCATTTTCGTCATCTCCTGGGTAGGATTGATAGACATTTGAAGACATTTTTTGAAAATCGCGTCATGAGTACGACCTCCATAGCTGAGTATGGCGGAGAGAGGGTTTAGAGAAAACGAAAAAAAAAATGTTCTCCGTACGTATTAAAGATACAGAAAATTATGATTGGATCTTATTTATCAAGCTATGATCTTTAATTAATTTTAATGAATTTATCGATTCGATGGATACAAACGGAGATATCGTACATCACTTCTAAATAAAATAATTTAAAATTACGTGCAACCCAACTTGTTGTTTATTTAATTTAAAAGCAGTCAAGGAAGTCAAGTGGTTGGGCTAATATTTAAGATTTGCTATTGATTTCACTTAAATTATAAGGATTAAAGTCCAAGTGTTCAATTAAAATTTACCGAGTGTTCCCTTGCCAAATACGTCAGGTAACCCCTTCGTTAATCAAATCCTCTTTGGCGTTCGGATTCATTCTTTTAATTTAATTAAATATTCTTCATTCAAGTACTTTTTTCTTCGTTTTTTTTTCCTTTGCTTTGTAATACAGCTTTCTCATTTTATAAATTCAGTCAATTATATTATTTCAATTTCAATAATTATAATAATTAACAAAATACCTTTTTTATCAACGTGTCTGAATGACTCTCCATTAGCTTTTCAGCATTTGGCCAAATATTATCACTTTCCATGTGACACTGTACCTATACTTATCAGGTGCAAATCGAAATTTTAAGTGCATATTTCGATTTGCATATCCCCTGTAAGTTATGAGTTTATTCTTCCTGTCGTAGATAGTGGTGATCTTTGTCCGATGGTACCAATCGTAAAGTTGAAGTGATGGTAGAATAATAGAGTAACCCGATTAATTTTAATTTTGTTTTATATAGAAATTGGGTCAATCCATATGAAGCGGTACAAACCAATTAAATATCATGCTTGACCATATTTTTATATTTTTTTTACTACATAAATAGATAGTTCAAAACCGATTTTAAAGAAAGTTATCTTCTACCTTTTATGAGCGACGGCCATTTTTATTAAGAAAAGCACAGAAGTTTTTCGCTTTGAATACGTTAGCGTTAAATTCATCGTCATCTCTGGACTGGATGATGATGATACAACATTGAAACCGGCATCATTTGTTTCAGAACGTTTTCTTCTACAATATTGTTTCATAGCCACGATCCTCTAAACGCAAAGTTTACCAGTCAGAATAGTCTCCAAGGGTTGAAAATTCAGAAATTTTGCAATTTAGAAACTAAAAAAAAATAAATTAAATTAAATTATTTATTAATGCCCACGTTTTGCAACTAAGGCTAATTAGGACGGGTTATCTACAGGTTACCACCCTTTTCTAGCAAGGGTGGGACTAAGGATTTTATTTAGTGAGCTAAATAAATTCCTATTGTCCAGGGCGGGAATCGAACTCGCCACTCCAGAAAAAAAATATGAACGAGTGATTTACCAGAGTTCTCGAGTGATTTTCTTTGTAGTAAGACAACTTAAATAACTCACATTTTATTGGCTAATTTCTTAAATTTGGAATTTTTAAATTTTTGTAGAGCTTGAGATTGTATACCTCAGATGAGACGAGATATAAAACCAAGATTTTCACAGACTATTTGCCCTGTACGATAGTAGAGAGGAATAAATATTTCAATTTTGATATTCGACACTGAACCAAGTTATGAATTTTTGAAAATAAGGGAAAACAGGAAATCGTAATGACATTTGATGTAATAAGTTGAGGTCGTTACAAAATTTGTTACTGCCTCAAAATTAACGAATTGGAATACAATGTTGGTTTGAATTACTTTTAAACCGTATAGTAACATTATAAAAATAAATTATTTTTTTTTAAACTTATGCCACACTCATTGTTCAATCAGTATAGTACAGGGTGGGCCATAAAGTTGGACGGATTTCAAAAACGCATTACCCGTGACAGGAACGCGGGAGAGGGGTGCGGGTAGCGGGGATAGGTAGCTTGGTTCTCGGAAATTCAGTCGCCATGGAGCGTTTCACCGGTGAGCAACGTGCGTTCGGTGTAAAGGCGTATTACAAAAATGGCGATTCGTGCAGACACCAAAGAAACAAAATGCAGTTCTGGTGTCTATGACATGTGAAACGAAAAGTTATCGTGAAATTTCGCGAAAAAAATCAATGTACAGACAGAGGTTACAATTTTATATATATATAGATATATATATATATAAAATTGTAACCTCTGTCTGTACATGGATTTTTTTCGCGAAATTTCACGATAACTTTTCGTTTTATGCCCATGTATAGACACCATATCTGCATTTTGTTTCGTATATGTTGTTTTGTTTTGTTTGGTTTGTTTGTTTGTTTGTTTGTTTTGTTTTTGTTTGTTTGTTTGTTACCTTTCACGCATAAAACTGAATATTGAACTGAATAAACTTATTATATGATATATTGGTATATAATATTACCTACTAAGACTTTGCTTTATTAATTTTCTCTGAGGCGAACAGGAGTGGGGGTTATAAGGGAAGCCTGAAATTAAAAATAGCGATATTTCATTTTCTATTGGTTTTTCGGCAAATATGCACAAAACAAGAGTTGTTATTTTGTTATTTAGAGTAACTTTTGTTATATGCACTTTTGTCGTATACCGAAGTTTAAATGCGTTATACGCTAAAAAAATTATAGCGGGAATCAACAATATTCTATGCCAAAAAAGACTCAACCGAAATAATTAAAACTCGGTATGTGTATTAGCAGTGAAGCCTTCATTATAATAAGCCATACCAACATTTCTATGGACGGGCTGGAGTAGGGGTTATAAGGGAAGCCTGAAATTAAAAATAGCGATATTTCGTTTCCTATTAGTTTTTCCGCAAATATAAACATAACAAAAGTTGTTTATTTTGTTATTTGGAGAAACTTTTGTTTTATACACTTTTGTCGTATACCTAAGTATAATTGAGTTATACGTTAAAACTTTAGCGGGAGCCCACAATTTGCTTGGGCACTAACGGCTGAACCGAACTTAACAAAGCTCGGTATGTCAAGTAGCATTAATTCTTCCATGATTATAAGTTATATTTTAAAAATTCGAACGGGAGGGGGGTTAAAAGGGAGGCCTGAAATAAAAATTCACCATATTTACATGTATAAGAGACGAGAAATATAAAAATATCGAAGACAGTGAAGCCTTATCGAACAAATATTCTATTATTAGCAAATCCACGGCAACGACGGGTATCAATCCTAAACACTGGGACGGGTAAATGTCAAAATATTGTGCAATGTAAAGCCTGCTAAAAAATACCATCACCATTCAGCCTCAAATGAATTCCCGGGCGAAGCCGGGTATCTGAGCTAGTATATATATATATATATATATATATATATATATATATATATATATATTCATTTTGAACGGACCTCATTTTCGTCATCTCCTATGTAAGATCGATGTACATTTGAGGGCATTTTTCGAAAATTGCTTCATGAGCACAATCTCAATAGCAGAGGAAATCATCTAAAAGGTGATACCAAAAATAGCTCAAATACCTATGTTAATATTCGATTCAGATAAAATATGTATAAAACAACAGTTCTAGAAAATTAAAATTCTAACTAAATTGGCTATATAAAATCTTTCAATCCGTCACTCTAACAACCAAGATATTTTGAATTTTCAAGTACCCCCTCCTCACGTATGCCCTGACTCCCCAAAGGCCGATTTTAGCTATTACCTTATGTAATGGTTTTTAAGAAATGATTAAATGAGTGCGGTGTTGATCAAATAAAAAGCAAGTCGTTTAGTAGGTGAATCTTAAATGCTAACGTCACGCCGAAAATATTTCTACATGTCTCACACAGTGAAAGATGAACCAACTTTTGTGTTAAGTGGTTCATGATATAGCAGCATTACGTTAGTATGATATGAGTTTGAGTAGAGGTTAAGTGAAGGATGAAAATTTAAAAAATTGGAAAATACCAATTGCATATTTTGGTAATTAACTTAATAACAATTTGAAGTAAGATTTCTGTAAATATGCCAGGCGCTTTAGACTAGGCACGAGCTGACCTGACTAAGAAAACGAAAGTGAAGAATTCGTTATTTTCCATTATTGGAGCTGTAGGAAGGAATATTGATTTAACGCCAGGTTTCATTCAAGTTTTCTAACTTTTCTCTAGGCATTGTGTAAATGAAAATGAATGAGCCTTCAAAGCTTTTTGCTTATATAATCTCCCGTTCAGAGTTTTTATTTTTCTTCATGAAAAATGAAAAGTTGAGCTAATCAACTAAATATATATATATATATATATATATATATATATATATATATATATATATATATATATTTGTGAGTGTGTGTGTTATACATGTTCATTACCTCTAACATGCTTCATAAGCCAAGAATATTTCTTCCTGCAATGCCACTCTGATGACATTATTTCACCCCTATCATTTAATTCGCCTGTAATAAGAAGCCTACGTATAGTCAGTATTTCTTTTTTTCTTCTTTTTTTTTTCTTGAGGAAGTCGTTTAAATTTAAACTTCTATGGAGATTAACTGAACATTAAGAACTAACAAATTCAAACAACTGGGCTAATATTCAAGTTTAGACAAGATGCACATGACATAAACTGTAGAATATTACTTTCTCAATATGAATGTTTATACATAATTTTCCTATCAACCTCTTATGACAGTTGTGCTTCGTGTTTTGATTGAAAATAAGACGTTTTGAGATATATTGCTTATGTACGATGAGTAGGAATTGAAGGTAAGGCTAAAAACTAGCAAATACAAATATCTTGGTTAACATTCGATTCAGAAAAATAGTGTATAGAACAAAAGTTGTGTAAAATAACAGGTTTTCCAATCTCCATTATTCTTAGTCTGATCAAAAATGTAATCATACTTCTTGATAATGTAATGTACATTAAATTGCTTTTTATGAATCTTTATTTTTCAAATAAGAATATGGACTATTTCTTTCAGCAGATTTCCCTTAAGGGCTTATCAGCTATTGAGGTTGTACTCATGAGTTGACTTTCGAAATATTTTCTTAATTATAAATCAATCCTATCTTGATGACGAATATGAGGTCCGTTAAAACAATTATATGTATGCATACACATGGTATATAGCGGTCAAACTTTTTATTTAATCGTTACCAAACTGGATATATAAACGTTTCCTGTAATACTAAAGATCAAGTTCGTTAACGGCTGAAATCGGACCGTGGTCGGGGGGGGGGGGGCTTGAGGCGAGTGGGTATTCGACAATTAAAAATATCTCCGTTATTATTATTATTTATTTGAGATCACGTATCAATGGCGCCTCCGTTATTATGAGTCTGAACGAAAAATGTTATAGAACGAATCTATTTAAACTATTGATACTCTACAATGCTGTCGTGTAAATTTTATAGTAGCACAAATGTTAAGCGAGTTATTCGCTCTTCAGTCTTTTGTAAACCCTACTTCTACAGATCGGATATTTATTTAGGAATGGAGAATGTATGGTGAGATCACTTCAGTAATGTGTCATACCAGCACGTAGGAAATCTGCTTAGTTTACGCAGCAGCTACGTGAAGAAAGTTTTTTTCCATTTCAACCGTTTTTAATACCCATCTCACATTCATTCGAATTTCACCATATGCAGTAGAATCACCAGACGTCCCATTGTACGTTGATGTATCAAGACTTCTAGAATTAAAACCCTAAGTCCCTTTCTTTTTCTCCTCATAGTAACCCTATAAGGAGTTATTTATTTGAATACATGTTTCATTGCCACATGGCGTATTAAATATAAGATTATATTAAAATACATATTTCTTTTACAATATATATACGTTAATCAACTACCTATTCAAATATTATATAAAAGAAATAATAATAATAAAATAAAATATTAAAATAACTAAAATAATTACAAATAAAATTAATAAATTAAATGACAAAATAAATAAATAAAATAAGAACATAAAACATATCAATTAAATTTAGACTCAACTGATGAGTCTATGTAATATAAATACGGTATGATTCCCATTCCTCACAATCAACTTTACATTCTAATGTATTTTTGCTACATCCATATCTATACTTTTGATAAAAGTTCTTTGTTATATTTGTTAAATATAATATGAGGTGGTTCGGGCCAATTACCTCCTTTTAAAATTATATTCATTATTAAATTTGATCTATTTTGATTAAATGTTCAGCAGTCATAAAGTATATGTAAAAACGTTAGTGTTGTCTGTGAGTCGCAAGTACATTTGTCATTTTCTTGAATTTTAAATCTTGTTAAATAATGTCCTGTCTGACCATGTTCCGTTAGAATTTGTGTGCATTTGTGATGGTGTAGATATAGTGTGTTGATTGGCGTCATCTCTGATTTAATAATTTTTTAAAACATTTTTAGACTATTTTTATTGTCATATGTTTTATCGAAATAAACAAAGTCGTTATAATACCGTTAATTGGTTTTATTAGTTTTGAATAGCTTTTAGACACTATGATGAAAATCAGAAACCTTCAAATAACTTTTTTAAAATAAATATTCAACGAAACCAATACACCCTAGTATTCTTAAAATAGCCTGCAGACGCACAAGCCAAAAGTGCTTATTTTTTTTATGTTGGAAGGAAATATCAGTTTGTTTGATGAAAATGTGTTAGTTTATGTTTTGATACAGACCTTGGCGTGGTTTTTCTAAATTGGTTAGGATAAAGGGGGAAGAAACTGGATATATCTTACCTTTAAGGGAGTGAAGCAATTTCTTATAGTCACCGTCGGCCTAACTCAACCCGAGTTACAAGGTAAAAAATTAGTTTAAGCATGAACATTTTTTACCTTCCTTCATTAAAATTTATAGCGTTTGCTCCCCGGCCTAATCATCTCGGTCTAAACAACAAATATTATGGAACCGTTTTTATTATATAAGATCATTCCTGAGTCGTTTGTTTGACAAGCTTATTTGTATACAAGAATTAATTAAACGAAGTAAATTTCCGGAAGTATCAATACTACTATAAACACGTATTTCGCTTTTAGGTGTATGAGCATTACTTTTTTTGGAGTTGATTCCTCGGAATGAGAAGTATGTACGGGAAAAGTTAGATTTTTTCTTGTTCATTTACAAATGCTCATTTTGAAGGGCCATCTGATTTATTGAAATTTCATTAAATAATATTTATAAAACATTCTTTGCTAAACAATAATCTTTCTACGTTAAAAAACACCTTCGTTGAAGAGGAAATGGCGGAAAACAAGTGAAATATCTCCCACTGATTTATTTTCCCTCTGTATGTTTCGTGGGATTAGAAGTATTACACTAATAATAAAAAGATTCGACCTTACCACAAAGGCTGTCACGTCAAGACTGATATAAAAAACTTTTTTTCTGGTGCAAACTTTATTGAAACTGCCCTATATGTTTCGTGGCTTACTTGCCACCTCTTCAAGGGCTATCTCTTTTCAAAAAAAATGTATAAAAAATTGATAACATTAATTTAACAAATCCCTTAATAATTCTTTGGTGGATATTGTATTAGTATGTGCCTATTATGATGTATTTATTAAATCTACTTATAGATTGTTACTTACATTTCTCAAAACACATCAACATTTACAAAAACATATAATACAAAATATAATAGGTCTACAGTATACCTAAAAAGATTTAAAAGGGTTAACTTTTATTATGTTCTTTAGACAAAGCACGGATATGAGAAAGAATCTGATCTTAAAGAAATATTTTCCATAATATAAAAATACAAAAAAAAGTAAGCACATGAAGGAGTAAATATATCATCCTAATAATGCCAATCACCATTGCTATGGGGTACAAAACTAAATAAATAAATAAAAAAATATAATATAAATGTACTAGTATATAGGAATAACATAATTTATTAATTAAAACCATTTTAAATTGTTGTCTTTATTACTAGTCTAATGTTTATTTATATTTGTTTATCTAATGTTTATTTATGTTTGTATATGTTTTATGTTTATTAATTGTCTTTATTACTAGTATTTAATGATTATTTGTTGTATTTAATTCTTTATTTGTGGTTTCAGTTTTTTTTTTTCTATAATTTTGTTTTCATCATACATCAAATCGACTTGATGTTTATTTAAATATTTGATAAATATGTGATTTCCTTGTCTCCGTTTTCTTCTCCACAATATACTGTTTGCTTTTAATAATGTAGATATTTTCTTTTATCATCCACTTTGTTTCGTTTTTTGTCATTTTCTAAAAACTCTGCCTCGTCAAAATTAAATATATGTTTTAAGGTCAAAGAACGGTCGTCCAAAGATGTTGATGATTAACATTTCTACAATCCTGTTTCAGTATTTTCCTTAAGGCCCGCAACGATTCCTCTACATAAAGTTTTTCACAGGCAGAATAGTTTATTTTATATATACATCGTATTTTGTCTTTGAGTTTATCTTTTATACGACTGAAAGATTTACTTATTTTATCCCCATATGTTCAGGTTATTGGTTGGTTTCTTACTCTTTCTTCATTTCCCGTTTCCGTTCGGTTTAACGTTTTTGGGTGAATACACTCCTCAATCTTCATCTGTGTGAGTTTTCTCTGTGCGTGGGTGTTTTTCATCTATTCACCTTTCGCCAGGATTTTCGAAAATTCGAAATATATCCATTACTACAAGTCAAAATCTTGTATAAAACCAATCTTATTGAAAATTAAATTTACTATAAATATAGTTATATACATTTGTTCTCTATCTTGAATATTAACCGAAATATTTGCATTTTTATTAAGTGTGTGTGTGTGTGTGTGTGTGAAAACGGACGAGATGAGATCGGCTATTATCGGAATTGCTCGTGAGGTTCCGCAGAAAATTAGTCCAGCTTATTCCGTAACTGTTCGTCTCTTGTGAAATTGTTTTTAGAGACTCCTGTAAGCTTTTACTTTGTGAGATATATGAAAATACGTTCTGTTGATCCCCCCATTTTCTTTACTTCTGGTACTACTAAAATTTGAGTTATTAAAATATGAATTATTCTGATTCATTATAAATTGATAGTAAATAGTTTACAATAAAGTTAATTTGTTATATTCAGATATACACTCAACTACAAAAAAAACCGGACACTTCATTTTTGTCGTATTAAAAGCTAATTTTCAGCAATTTTCTTTATGTGGGTGTTCTAGTTATTACAGAGAATTTAGAGTCTAAGTCCATTGAACTATTCTCTTCAGGATTAGTAAACAATTAGATAAAACTCAGATTAGATTTATTTGTCGTGAAGTTGATCTATTCTAAACTGTAAGCAGTTTTTCGCACATTTAAACATCTTTAATTATTAACCAAGCATTTTCTTTAATCAATGTTTTATTTTTATTTCGGTCCAGAATAATGGGTCTTTCAAACTTAGATGGCAGGCCGGAGCTTATGTTACATTGCCGAAACGCTTGGGGTAGCGAAGTCTACCATTCACTGTAATAAAAATGAAGAATAACTTTTTTTTTTTAAATGTGTTAATTTATCTTTTTCTTTTTTTTTTCTTTTGTATTTTTTTGTAAATAATCAATAAAAATTATTCACTTTTGGCAGATTTTGTTTAAATAACCTATAGATTAACCAATTATTTTAATTAAAAAGATTAATATACATATATATTAAGTATTTAACAAAATTATAAGACTAAATCTAAGTGTACGGGGTTTTTTTTTGTGGTTGAGTGTATATAAGTAGTTATTATTGTTTCTGGTGAAAAGTATGTCTATTTATCTGTTCAGCTCTTAGAGGTTGGCAGACCTATTTGTTTACAATTCAGAAGCCTTTTCCATTGGGAGCTTATTAAAATTAACTAAACGATTTCTCATTACCGTTTGTATTTATTCATGGTGGTGTTAAGTGTTACCAGTATCCGAATTTCTCTATTGTAAAATTTCACATGGGAAATCTGCTTAGTTTACGCAGCCCCTGCGTGATTGATTTTTGTTATATATTGCTATAAGTTAAAACTTTCCGAAATGTCAGGTATCGCCGTAAAATACTACTAAAACATTAAAACAGATAATGATAATAGTTTATTAATGCAGTAAATGTTGAATTAATTCAGTTACATATTACTGAAATTTCAATTCACATTTTGTACATTATCGTTTTCGTTAATAACATTAAAATTCTGACAATAATATAATTGGCGAGGTAATTGAAGGAACAAGATTGCCACGTACAATTCATGATTATACAACAGCATGAACATATTTTTTGTTCTATCGGCTAATCAACTAAAATAATTATATGCCTCCAACTCGCTAATTAAATCATTTGTAGATTCTACACATTACTGCCAATGATGAATATGGCTGTTCATTGAAAAATATTATTTTATAAAGTTCGTCTCTCAAATGGTTCTCGTTATATTCATAGGAAGTCGGATATTTATTAATTAATCTGTATAGAGAAAATATATAATCGCAATTTCATCTGCTATGCAATTTTTAACACCAAATATTAAAAATTATTAATTAATTAGACTTAAACCACATCACAAATAATAATAGTACATCACAGGCTTTCCTCTGTGGGTTTAAAGAAACCCTTCTTGGTGATAGTGTACAGAACAAAAAGTCCGTCACGCAGGTGCTGAGTAAACTTTGCATATTTCCCTCATGAAGTTTAACAATAGAAAAATCTACACACTGGCATCACAAAACAACCGTAAATAAATACAAGTGGTAATAAGACATTTTCCCCTCCCGACGGGAAGCGTCTAAAATGTAAACAGAAAGGTCTGCCAACATTTCACAGGAAAGGATAAAAATTACTGAAATATGTCAGAATATAACAAATTAATTTAACTGAAACTATTGAAAACCGCCTAAAGTTTTTGGACTACTTAAATTCGATTAATTGAAATAAAAATTATTCTGATTCATTATAAATTACAGTACTAGATACAGTAAATAGTTTTCAATCAAATTAATACGTTATAGTCAGATACATTTCAGTAATTGTTTTTATTTCCAGTGAGAAGTAGGCAGAACTGTTTGTTTACATTTCAGCCGCTTCCCTTCGGGATGTTTCTTTTTATCGTTTTTATCGTCTTAATATTCATGATGGTGTTGTGTTACCAGTATGTAGATTTATCTATTGCTAAACTTCACGTGGGAAATCTGCTTAGTTTACGCAGTCCCAGCGTGACGGGCGTTTTAAAATGAGATGAGTAGAATTGGGGGTTTGCTGTTGGAAAAAAAATAACACGCTGAATATGAGAAAATATTTCATTCTCTGGATAGAAATCTCAGCGAAATTGGAATATTTGCCGATTTAACAAAGGCTCAAGAAATAAGTTAGAATATTACGAAATAAGAGGTATGAACGTTTTTTGCTCTTGTAACCGTAAACAGATGGTAGAAGTTTATGATATCATTGGATATAAAATTATTTCAGAATGGCAATAAATTACATGCGGCTTTCCCAAAGGTTCAATATTGGGACTATTACTATATTTAATTGATATAAACGACCTCCTTGCTAACCTGAAACCAACAAAATCCATTCTTTATGCCAATGATACCAGTATAATTATAACTCACGAGATGGCTCCTCTGCTATTAAATCATTATCTGATTGATTAATGGCTGATAAGCTAGTTATGAACGTGCCAAAAACAAATATTCTAGATTTCAGTACACTTGCTCTCATTATTCCGGAGTGATAACAATGAATAATAGAGATATTTTACCAGTCCCGATGATAAAATATTTATGATTGGTTCCATACAAACGCCTAGACTGGTTTTATCACATTGAAGAATTCCAATGGAAAGTTTATTACTAGTATATTATGTGTGTTTTCAGAGTTGGTTAACTTACGGCGTTATGCATTGGGGCAACTCAAAAAATCATATCTTAATATATAAATTCCACAACTGAGCAATACGGTCAATAAGTAACAGAAAGCCCAAAGACCCCTGTTGTCCCCTTCTTAAGGAGTCGAACATAATGAAAAAGTCATAATATTCGATTCAAGAATATGCTTCATACCCCCAACTACAAACATAAATACAACGATAAAAGCGTATCATATTTATAGGATTACAACTTTTTAACGCTCTGCCCGAATGTACTAAATTTCTTAAAAAAATACACTTTGTAATAAAATAAATTAAAAGCTTTCATGAATAAAGGATGTTTTATACACATAATGAATACTATCAAATATGTTCAAATATTACATAAAACTACAATATATTTGTTATAGAAATCGGTCAAAAAATAATTTGTAATCAGTTGCTTTAAGGTGAAACAAGTTTCTCATCATTTATGAATCTTGTCACCCTTTAGTAAATTTGCATATCAAGAAATTAAAAAAAAATGTATGTTATTGGTATCGAGATTGTTAAAGAAATTAACCTTGCTGCAGGTATCTGAAAGAAAATACCATGTTCAAAATTGGAGCGTCGACGGTTTGATGCTTGGGGCAAGAGGAGTACTCGCAAAAATATAACGGCCGACTCACTCCAAGAATATGGACCGAAGATATATGCCAAATGTCGAAATCAGTTTTAAACAAAAGCATAAACAATCATTTGTATAAAATAAAGCTCAACATAAGCTTTCCTCTAAAACTAGTCACTCACCAGCTCAAATTTAATTAAATCAAATTCAATTCCCTAAAAGAAAATGTATACATATAAAAAACATTTAAAACAATACTTTTTTATTTTAGTTATATCTTCTGGTGGGCTGATTAGGATACTGACCCAAACGGGTACCCTCAAAATCGGGGAAGCTTGTTATTTGTTTGTTTGAATTGTAATAATAATAATAATAGTAATCTATATATATATATACATATATATATATATATATATATATATATATATATATATATATATATATATAAAATTGTAACCTCTCTCTGTGCATTGATTTTTTTCGCGAAATTTCACGATAACTTTTCGTTTCCCATGTCATAGACACCATAACTGCATTTTGCTTCTTTCGTGTATGTTTGTTTGTTTGTTTGTTACCTTTTCACGCATAACCGGCTGAACCGAATTTTATGAAACTTGGTATGTATATTACTACTAGCCCAACTTAGACTTTAGGCTATATTAATATTCTCTATGACGAACACGAGAGGGGGTTATGAGGGAGGCCTGAAATTAAAAATAGCGATATTTCGTTTCCTATTGTTTTTTCGGCAAATATGCACATAACAGAAGTTATTTATTTTGTTATTTAGAATAACTTATGTTATGTAAATTTTTGTCGTATACATAAGTATAAATGAGTTATACGCTAAAAACTATAGCGGGAGTCAACAATTTTTTTTCGCACAAAAGATTCTATTCAGCCTCAAATGAATTCCCCAGCGAAGCCGGGTATCTGAGCTAGTAATTATATAAATTAATGGATTTAATAAAACGCATTCATAGAAATTTACTTTACTTTATAATAAATGCATAATATAAGTATAAATGTTATTCAATATATGTAAAGAAATTAATTTACATAATATTAGAACATTGTTTATAGAAAACAAAATTATTTGATGTATTCTATTATTATTTAATGGAAATAAACACGTTTCATTTCACATTTAATTTAATATAGTTTTAATTATTTCAAGTTATTATTATTCAATTAATTTAAGTTATTTAATAATTATAATATTGCAAAAAAATTATAAAATAACACTAATAGAAAAAATTATTGTGTGCGTAGGGGTGTTTATAAGAATAATTTTGAACGATCCTCATTTTCGTCATATTTTAGGAGCAGTGGATAGATATTTGATGCAATTTTTCGAAAATCTCGTCATGAGTACAAGCTCAATAGCTGAAATCTGCTAAATAAATGCTCGTTGTGTAAGTTGGTGCTCCGATTTTAATAATTTCTTTTTTAAATTAAATTAAACGTCTTAAGGGCAGTAACGAAATAAGGAACACTCTTCGGGGTGGCCAGTTATGTTAATATCTCAACTTTATACCTGAGCTAACATTTTCCGAATTATGCTATTCGTCGTCCGATTAATGTAAACAAAACTTTTAAAATTTTCTGCTCGGCGTTGGTTTGGAGGTTTATCTATGGATCTGCGGCCTCTTACGTTGATATTGATCCTAATTTTCATACAATTCACATCTCATTCCTTTTTCATGTAGATGAATAGTAATGGCGGGAGGGGGGGGGGGTGGCTATCTGGCTGGCATTGTCTAGGGGTTTGGGCGCTAGCATGCGAGCTCCACTGTATAATGTGATTTATCCTCGCCGATAGCACCGTCCTATTTTCGCCCTGAGGAAATGGCCCACCGGCAACCTAGGCCAACTCCTCAAGAAAACCATTGAATATTAAATATCACCCCGTTTCATGTAATATGCCATTCTACCTAGATTCGCCCTATGAATTATGTTTTCATAGAATTCGAATATTCATTTACACCCTAGCGCTCCCCTCTCCACCTACCCACCAGCCAACGAAACTATAATGAATAACCTGAGCTTGATGAATAGCTAAATTTGCTCCAAATTATCCGAGGCGGCCGCAACTCATGGCCAGATTTCAAATAACCCCCTAACGTTATATATTTCTCCGCAGTCAAACAACGCCAATAACTTGATAGAAACTGAATGATTAAGTGAACAAACAAATAAAGGAATAAAGTTTTATATCAGTTTTATAAGTTATTCCAACGCATACCTCGATTTCTTAAAAATAATAGAAAATAGGAAAAAAATAGTGCGACATTCACTTTTTTGATATCGTATTCTTAATATTTTATTTCCATTTCAGTTTCAAGACTAGAGATCGGGCTCTTACTGAAGACAAAAATAGAAAAGTCCGTCAAGAATGCCTAGAATGAGTCCAATGAGAAAGGCAATATTCGTGTCAGATAATGATAATCTCCACAGTTATCCGTGTGCGTGTGTGTGTTTGTATCTACAAGGGTGTATGCGTGTGCGCCTATATATGGATAATTCGTTAGATAGATAAACATATAGACAAATAGATTAACCCCACCTACAGAACTATATCCAGCTTTAATATATCCATCCCGGATGTCTACCTGACATTTAAGACAAACACAAAAAATCTTAGATCTGTTAGACAATTAAGAGTATCAAGCTCAGAATTCACCAAACTTCAATCACGAAATAAAGCATTCTCATTCAAAGCTCAGGAACATTTTTGTAATATGTTTATCCCTAATAGCCTGTCACATATACTTCCCTACTGTGAGAAGCTCATCGAAGACAGAAATAAATATCTGCAAACACTTTCCTCAGCAGTCAGTGATGTGCATAAAATTCAATACATAGTATCGATAGCCTCGAAAAACTACACAAGATTTACTGCTTCATCACGTCAGCATGCAATACTCTGGAATCTATTGTATAAGTGCTGATGGACCACACTCCAGTTAAGTGTTATATTAAGACGGAAAAGGTTTTATAGAATGCTTTTAGTTACCTTTTATGGACTATATTTTACTATTTACACTATATTGTTTTTTTTTATTGTCATATTATTGTTGATCTCATGATTTTGGATATAATTATTTATTTAAAAAAGACAGAATAGTTATTTGTTTATTTAATTTGTACAAGACATAAATCTTTAACAGATAAATATATTTTATATTCTAACAAATAGATATATTCGTCTGTGAACGCTTTGGAGGTCGCAATTTCATTTTATCGCTAGCAGTTCGATCTTTAACCCTCCCCCCCCCAGAGCGTGTTGGGAGTCGCTGGGCCAACACGGGATATTTGAGTAGTTACTTTGGCAAGACGACATGTAGTAGAGGGGGAACAGTTGTTAATATTCCATGAACTGTCAAGTAGTAAGCTGCCAGTGAAAGAATTCCGGAGAATCCATGTGAATAACTTTTTTCCTAAAGCTTAGTAGGTCCATGAGTCCCCAACCCCTTAGTAGGGCCCATGCAATAACATACACTCCATTGTTCACGTATTAATGTTTTATAGAATTACAACGTTTAATTTGCAATATACGTCATATTATGACTTTGTAGGCATCCTCGATGAGGAAAATGTTTTGGTTTGCTCCGTGGTTCCATTCCAGCGGTCTGCACGCTCATTGGGCTGCTAACTTTCGGCAACTCTTCGGTTGCCTTCTTCAGGCTGGTCATCGCTACTCCAGCTAGGTTCCAGTCCGGGGCCACCATTACTACCGGTATTTTAGGGCGGGTTCCCCACCCCTCTATTCTGTTTCATAGGCCGCCCACCTGGAGGGCCACAAGTCCTGGTTGCTTCACTTCGCCTATGTGTGTTGGAAGCCAGTCTCCAGGATTCATATTATTTCCACGTTCTCTTGTAATTTACAGTATTTACCAATGCTATTGCTGAAAAAGGTGAAACTGTGGCCAACTTAATTTCATCGTTTCACAATGGATATTCGAAAATGTTTATGTTCTCTATAACATAATCGATATTTAACCGTTTAATTGAACACTAAAGTTCATAGCCTTTAATGTCTGAAATCGGACCAGGAAAGGAAAATCGGCTGGTTGGAAGGGAGAACTCGAAAACTCAAAATATCTCAGTTATTATGAATCGTATTGAAAAATGTTATAGGACCAAACTTGTAAGGCTATTGATGATCAACAATTCATGGTATATATATATATATATATATATATATATATATATATATACACACACATATATTTCTTCGTAACGGAAATATTAAGCAAGTTATTCATGTTTTCAGCCATCAGTAAACTCCCACTTATACTTATCGGATTTTTATTTAGAAATATAAAATATATGGGAAGATGAGATCATTAGTGTGTAATGCCAGGTTGTGTGAAATGTGCTTAGTCCTGCTGAAGGGACTATTTAGATGTAGTGAAATACGATTTGTAGGTAGGTTGTATAGAGCGTTAGGGCTATGAGAATGCTTATAATGGGATATAAGAGTCAAAAAGAGGCCCAAGAGAAGAGGAAACAAGCTAACAAGAGCAGCAAACCCAAATCTCAAGAACCTTAAATGTATTCAGGGCCAAGGAGATCCGCCTTCTGAATATAATAAATCAAGCAACTTTGAGAAAGTGTTGAATCAGGAATGATATTACGAGGGTAGGTTGAGTTTAATATTTGAATAAAACCGTTAGTAAGGAGGATTACTTATAAAAAGTGAAATAAAGGAGGCTGAGCGACACCCGGAATCGGAGAGATCCAATTGAATTAAGGGGAAGAAACATGGAAATATTGTGAGAGTTGGAGGTTAGGGGAAGGGGTGAGGGAATATTTCGGTTGACCTGGTTAGGGGGGGGGCACCCTATCCCTCTATCAACTCTTCCAAAGTTTTTCCACCACTAGAACAAAGAAGTGCCTCTCCCTCTAGTGCATCTTAGCACGTTTATATAAACTTTCCCCATAATCGAATACAATTGGTCTACAAAAATTCAATGAAGTCCTCAACGCAAAGGCTGCGTAACGTAAACAAATTTCCGTTGTGCTTTAACGTCTCATTAATGGCTAGGAAGATTCTAGGAATCTCCGTTTTTCTCTTAGTGAATAAGTAAAGTGCAATCCCTGCACTCAGGGGGAGAGGGAGAAGGAGGAGGGGTGGTTGAGCGTAAATAACAAATCAGGTGACAGGTGACGTTATCGTAGTCGAAGAGAGAAATACATTCATGGGAATGGAATACTTAGTATACACTCCATGTAACAAGACAAAACTGTAAGATGTAATATGATATAATAGCTTCATATAGCCAAAAAGACAGGAAAATGTCTAAAGTAGGATTGAATGATAATTAGAGGTGGGATTTACACAAGAAATTTTAGAACAACGGCTGTAATAAAATTAAATTAAATGTATTGAAAATAATATGGCATGGAAATCAAAAGAAACTTATTGAAATGAAATGAAATGGAATAGAATGAAATGAAGTGATATGCACTCTATTGAAATGAAGTGAAGTTAAAATTAAATTTACTGGAATGAAATGAAATTTATTGAATTGAAATGAAATGAAATTAAATCTATTGAATTGAAATAAAATGAAACCTATTGAATTGAAATGAAATGAAACCTATTGAATTGAAATAAAATGAAACCTATTGAATTGAAATGAAATGAAACCTGTTGAATTGAAATAAAATCGATTGAATTGAAATTAAATAAAATCTATTGAATTGAAATAAATGAAATCCATTGAAATTAAATTTTTGAATTGAAATGAAATGAAATCTATTGAAATAAAATGAAATCTATTGAAATGAAATGAAATCTATTGACATGAATTGAAATCTATTGAAATGAATTGAAATCTATTGAAATGAAATGAAATCTATTGAAATGAAATGAAATCTATTGAAATGAAATGAAATCTATTGAAATGAAATGAAATCTATTGAAATGAAATGAAATCTATTGAAATGAAATGAAATCTATTGAAATGAAATTTATTGAAATGAAATTCTTTAAAATGAAATTCTTTAAAATGAAATGAAATCTGTTGAAATGAAATGAAATCTATTGAATTGAAATGAAATCTGTTGAAATGAAATCTATTGAATTGAAATGAAATCTATTGAAATGTAATAATATGTACTAAAGTGAAATGTATTGAAACGAAATGAAATTAATTGAATTGAAATGTAACACAATGCATTGGAATTTAATTAAATTTGTTGAGATGGAATTTACTGAAACAAAATGAAAGCTTATAGAAACGAAATGGAATGGAATTATATATTAAAACTTTATGTGTTAACTCGAAAATATTTACTTGGTTTATACCATACTTGATATTTAACCTTTTCTGTCAACACTAAGGAGGTGAATGATTAAATATGTCGGACCAGGAATAATGGAGGGTTTAGAGGGTAGATTCGAAAATTCAAAATATATTCGTTATTATTACTTGGATCATAAACGTTTATAGAACCAATCTTGTTAAACTATTGATGCTTTACAATTGTTGTTCTATGCATTTTTTTTTAAATACTCTTCCAGTTAATCGTACTTTCTTGTTTTCAGCCCTTTATTCACCCCTCCCCTCCCCACGGCGTGTCTTCTACCCATCGGGTTTTTACATGAAATAGAGAATTTGTGGTGAGATGAGGTCACAATTATGTGATACCATATAGCTGGAAATCTGTTTACTTCACGCAGCCCCGGTGTGACAGACTTTTTCGCACTTTGTAAGACCCTCCCTCACACATTTCACATTAACAATAAGCCAATATACTTATATCAGTCTTTATTACGATACCTTGTTCTGATTAGACAAGTAGCCGAATGGGAAGGGTTTAGAGAACTGCTAAAGTTTAAAAAAATCCAAATACCCCATTTATTACTGGGCGTGCCGAAAAATGTTATGAAACAAATCTTAATGACAATGTAATATTCTTCAACTCTTGTTCAATAAATATTTTCTAATTTGAATATAAGTCAAGTAATTTGTATTTTTCTTTATTTCAGCTTCCGTTTGACTTCTTTAAGTTCTACTAATTTGGTTTCACATTAACAACCACATGTTGTGACATGAGTAAGCATCTCATTCAAGCTTAAAATTCATCTCCATTTTACGTAGACTTATAAATACTGACTAACTAGAGATATGAATATAGGATGAGATCAGCGTAGTATTGCTGCAATTGGGATATAGGCTTAGTTTTCCTCAGCCTAGGGGTGAAGGTCCTTCATAGACTCTAGCCCCTAGCTAGGAGTAAGCTTCGTTATATATAATTTATGGGAGAATATTTTGCAGCAAAAACGAGCTTTAGGCACATAATTTTAAGGAAATTGTTCCAATGCGTGTGTTGCCCCTAATACGGTGTGATGGGTATTAGTGATTTATCTGACACAAATATGCTAAGCGATGAATGAGCCCCTTCTAAGTAATCAAAAGTCATTTTAATTGTGAAGAATTGCATTGCGGCGGGAGTATAATATGCCTATAGGCCACACTAACGACGCTTCAGCACGAATATAACATTGAGCAGTGACCTATATGTGAAAGCGGTGAGGAGGCGTTAGCTGCTAATGAGTTGAGGTCACCTTTTAGGGCTACACTATCTAATGTAGCTGATATTAAATGGGCCCCTGGCAATAAACTATCTCATCGAGAAGTGTCCCTTTGTCTTCCCTTTGTTCAATGGTCGGCCAGCAGGTGAAATTAACTTCTAGTTAAAGCCAGCAGGAGCGCCCTTCATTGTTTTTCAATGAAATTAACCCTAGACCACCCCTCTTTTCTCTGTCTCATTTCTCCTCCCAAAAGCCCTCCCTTTTCTACAACCTCGCCCTATTGTTTTCTCACACCTGCTTTTCCCTCCTTTTCATTTTTATTTCTTTCATTTTTCTTCATTTATTCTTCACACCTGTTACACTCTATTGCCTACATTTTACATATCCACCTAAAATCCACACAAGTTTTCTTCAAGCGTAAAAAAGTAATGGCCCAAGAAATGGAATAATTATTACACAGCAGCCTGTCCGATAAAATATCTCAAGAAATTCTTTATTGGCGAAATATTACAACTGATAAACCAGTGACATATCTCATACTTAAATGTTTTGACAGTATTTGTAACGTTATAGATGCTGTACGCGGTTAAGAGCTTCAATCGCGAACAAAATACAATTTTATATAAATATTTACGTTTGTATCAGGAGTAGAAACATTTATTAAATTCGATTTGTAAAAAAAAATACTAATGCTTTGATACACAAATACTATTGTTCCATTAATATTTGTTGCCAGAAAAGCAATTTATTTTAGTGGCCAACCCAAATTTCGGGTAACTCTTTTAATTATATAGTGTTTTTTCGATGGAAACCCGAAATGACATCTTAAAACATTCTCGATAAAATAAACAATTATTTAATATTTATCTAAATGATGCCAGTTAATAATATTGTCTTTTATAAAAATATACATTCTGAACTCCTGAACAAATCAGTTACGGGTTTAACATCTGGCTTATTAAATACTCCAATATAATCCTTACACAAAAGTGTGTTAACTTGCCTGAAATGTACATTTATATAGAATGCGAATACTATCAAACCTAAATATTTCCTGAGAGGATACATATCTCCTTCAAGCGGCAGCACATTCACATCAGGTATTAAACCTCTTGTAACTTGAGATTAATAACGAAGCCCCTCCATTAAACATTTGTGCTCTAGCACTATAATTAGCAGGATTTGATTTACATTCCATTGTCCTGTTCAAATGTAATCAATGAAATCCCTGTCGTCCGCATTAAGTGATAGCGTAATAACGTAAAAAGAGAAATACAAAAATTTCAGTTATGTTGCTACTGTACTCAGAATAAATGATTTTATAGGTAAAATTTAATTTCTTATTAAATTTTCATAAGACTTCAGATAAACCTTAAACTTTTAATTAAATGTAGAATTTTTTTTCAGAATATGCCGGTAATTAGAATGGTCTAAATCCCTGAAACATAGATATTTGGTTTTCAATTTGTGATAAATAGGAAGGAGTTTGGACGTTGTTTCCGAATTAATTCTACTGATTCGAGTTGCTTAAGTATTTTTAATGGATATGGCAGATGTATAACAGAATACAACGTCCATATTGAATACTTTCATGTTCATTATTCACAGTCGGTTATAAAAAAATGACTAGTAACCAGAAATCACCCCTACCCGAACTAGAGCAGCTTCAAGCGCTCAAATACACCACCGCCAATTGAATAACCGTGGGGTCACGTGTTGTAAACTCAAGTAAAGTTTTTAATGCGATTGTGCCCCCGGTTAGACGCCAAAACTGCAATAAAAAGTCCGTCACGCAGGGGCTGCGTAAACTACGCAGATTTTAGATTTTATTCATGAAGTTTAACAATAAACCGATAAATCTACATACTAGTAACACATCACCACCGTGAACATTAAATGAATAATTATAAACGGTAATAAGAAACCTTTCAGTCAATGTTAATAATCTGCCGACGGGAAGCGTCTGAAATGTAAAAAATTAGGTTTGCCAACTTCTCACCTGAGAGAAAAACAATTACTGAAATATATCAAAATATAACATATTAATTTTATTGAAAACCATTTACTATATCTAGTCCAGTTATGTATAATGAATCAAAATAATTTTTATCTCAATCAATCAAATTTTAGTAGTCAATGAACTTAAGACATATTTGCATGTATCTCGTATAAAGTCTATTGAAAACAATATTTGGTATTTAAGCTTCAAATAAATTGCTTTATTATATAACAGAGTATTGTTTATGAGTAGAAGTGGGCGTTTCGTGAAGGCTGGAAACTGAAAAATAAAATGATTTCGGTTAATATTTAAGATAGAGTATAAATGTATATAATAATATTTATAGTACTTTTAATTTACAATAATACTGATTTTGTACAATTTTTCGAACCGACGTATAGTAACTGAGATATTTGGAATTTTCGAAATTCTCCTGGTCTAAACCCCCCCTCTCCCCCTGGTCCGATTTCAGCCGTTAACGAACTTGATCTTTTGATTTTACATAAAACGACTAAATATCGAGTTTGGAAACGATAAAAACAATAATTGCGACCGCTAAAGCGGTAACAGACAAATATATATATAATTTTGAATGGGCCTCATTTTCGTCAACTTCTAGGTAGGATCGATGGACATTTGAGTGAAAATTTCGAAAACTGCGTCATGAGTACGACCTCAATAGCTGATTCCTCTTAATGGACATATGCTAAAACAGTCTGAGCAATAAAAGTAATTTTTGATGTTTGCCATAATGAAATTAAATTCATACCCACTATGGCTATAAGCTCAATCAGTGAAAAAAATATGTGGTTTAAGTGTTTACTTCGATAATGCTCTACATGTGTCAAAGTCATACCGGCCCTATTTCAGAAACTTTTCAAAATTTAGATATATTTCTAGTCACTTTTCATTGACAACCTTCCGTTATGGCAGTTAAACTGTCTAATAAAAACTAAAATGACATCATCTCTACAGATACTTTTCTAATTTTTTAACTCGCAAATATATCAACGTCTAATTCCAATTTTAAATACCAAGTATTGTTTTCAACGGGTCTTTACTATGAAAAATATTGGCAAATACATTATGTGATGACAACAAATCACATTTTACGTTCCTGTCTCGTAAATTGTTTATTTTATCTATACTATACTCCATGTTTAATCGTTTCGTACACCAGTAAACCCTTACATCGAGTTTTGAGTAAAAATTGGAGAATATATAGCAAAGATGAAATCACTAGTGTATCATGTATCTGTGTTTAAGTCTGCTAAGTTTATGAAGCTCTTTTTTTTCTACTTGGTTATGTTTCTTGGAGACGTCACAAACACAGTTTTTATAGGTTACAGTGTGATCGCCATGGCAGAAGGTAATCTGAGAGATGTAAATAGAAATATCTTACGAAATAGTTTCCTGAAGACCAGGAAGCTTATGAAAAATATAAAGCTTTATTAATAAGAAAACATTGATCATAAGTACGTATACGTGAAAGAACCTTTTGCCTCTTCAAGACATAGAATAAATATTTTCCATTTTCATTGATTTAAATTTAAAGTAAATTGGTTTCAACATTTTTTCACGAATATCGGTGATTTAGTATCAATCGGAGGAACCAGTAGGAACATCAAAGGCTACCGAAAAGTTAAGCCATTGCATTACGCTCATACTTCCTTTATAGATACAATTGTACGTCTAACTGGCAAAAGTGACAGAGATTGGGTTTTAATATTTGAGATGGATTATTAATATCAATCCCTCTCTTTTATACAAAAGAATACCTAATACTGTTAGAAGCCTATTGTTTTTAAGGGTATCCTTATTTTCCTTTTTTTCATTTAAAGCTTTGAATTCACTAGCCCTGTTTCTAGGACAGTTTAAAGAAAGAGGAAGCTGTAACCTCATCCTTTTTTTTTATTTTCTGGTTGGCCTAAATTCCTTTGAAGTGGTTTTACAGATTTTTAACAAGACCCTAGTTACTTTGTAGAGCCTCAAATTCTCATCTTTCAAACTGTGGCGAGCGGTAAGAGCTTTCTTTGTATCTCGTTTCGTATCAAAAGCTTTGAGCTTGTCTAGAAACTACAAAGAGTTCCTTTCCTTATTTGATCAACTTTTTACTCATTAACTTCCTTTAAAAACAATATTCTACTTTCACCAAAATAATGATATAATACAAATTTTATTCAAACGAAAATTAGCCAATTTCTTTCGTCTATCTATTTTCTGATAATACACGAGCCTGCATTAAGAAAAGCTACTGAGCATTGAATATATTATATATAAGAATGATTACATTATATATTTTAATTTTGGTAGTTATTGTTCTTCCAATACATTTTGGTACTACGTAGGTTTACACTAGGGCCACTGACCAAAACCGAAAGAATGTCCACATCCTGGAAATTCCTGTTGAAACTTCATTATAAGTATGCGAGTGAGGGGGGGGGGTACCACAAGGATTCGAAAACCGTAATTTTTAATCAATCGTTAAGATACTTGATATATAATCGAGTCTTGTATAACTAATGATCTTGGCTTTAATCTGCTGAAAGAAGAATGGACAAAGCAGAGTGGAGGATAATGGGTAAATGTATCTGGGTTATTATGCGACACATCGACTAGTGTAAAAAATCCAAATTTTCTTCATTCATTTAATATCTACAATTCTTTGTTGGACCTATTGTTCGTAAATTAAATTAAATGAAATTGTTCGCTGTAACTAGAAAATTAATTCGACTTACTTGTATACTTCTTATTTTAGCTCACAGTAACCCCATCCACCTTTATCTCACTCATATTTCCACAGTAACCAATTATATCATAATGTTTGTTAGGCCAACAAAAAATAGGTTCAAAATTAAACACTATTATTTTCGTTGAGCCTTTTCTAAACCGAATTACACGTTATTTTTTATAGTCAGTTAGAACATCTGAGTATTAACAGACCAATTCTGCTTAGACGAAATGAAAAATCTATTTGAATTTGAGGTCACGATCTGTCGAGTACTACCCAAAACCAATGTTCATAATTTCAATATAACTAAGACATCTACATAAATAAGTCCACTCCATAGAAATTGTAGATCAAAATAAAATAACTTGCACATTTAAAAAAAAAGTTAAACAATACAAGAAGAAGAAAAAAGGCTTCAAAATATCAGCTATCTAAGCTAAATGTCGTATAATTTATTGAGTCTATTTCAAACAGTTTTTATGTCACGATATCATAAGGTAAATGTTATGACAAATATTTGTTTCTAAAGCCGTTGTACATTGGGCTGGCGATGAGAATGTGGGTCATAGATTCCTATTGGTTCGAGTTGCAGATGGGGCATATTTCTCTATTGTATCCACTGCATTATCTCTTGTATGTACTTTCCCGTTAATTCTGTTACGGTAATAGTCGTACATAGCTGGGTAACTAGTCACTGTAATATATGTTTCGCTTTGCACAAAAGGTCATACTGTATTACCCTGTAGTCGGTGGTTGACCTCCACCTCATCAGGAATTATTTAGAATGAAAGAGTCTCGAGCCAACCGTAAGTCTTCAGCTCCAACGAGCAACAAAATTTGTCGCAGTTGTAATACACAATTGTAATGGAGAAGGGTCTGTACTTGAGGGCATTAACATTTGCTCAAAGAATTTCTTAGAGACTCCCTCCCCTGGCATCATTAATATTTTCTTCCACCACTTTAATTTTTCTAAGGTTACGGCGCACCAGCGTAAAAAAAAAAAAAAAAATTTATTCATGAAATGTAACATTGCGAAAAGCCTACCTTCAAGATATAGGAGCTAGAGTAGGCTCGTAAAATAATTAAAATAGAGGAGTCCTTTTATGACAAAAGTTGAGAATGTGTAATTGGACGAAATAAATTATTCACTAAGTTCCCTCTGGATGTTAGCATTCAACAGAGCTGTCTCTAGAGGCCAATTACGTATGCTTTATTACTAGACCATTTGCATGATTCTCTTGTCCTCAGCCTTAAATAGGTGGACTCCAAGCCGCAACTCTAATTTAACTCAATCATATTATTACTCTTATTTATTATATTTCATGTACTTGCAGATCTAATAGCTAATCAAGGTTTAAACAGTGG
>CM032233.1:92892500-93050000 GCA_019009955.1 Riptortus pedestris
TGGCGAAAATAAAATCTCTCCACATAGGGTTACTATGTAGAGGAAATACATAAATCCCCCTAACTGAAAATTCCAGTTCTCATATAGCCTATGTTGTACATGAGAATAGGTGACACGTAAATGATAAAGTCCCGAAAAATAATTCCAGCTGTTCTTGAGTGATTGAGAAACAAACGGGCAGACTGACAAGAGCAGTCTTCAATAGTCTTAAATGTAAAATCATTATGATAATGATCAATAAAAAGGCCTTGTCCTTTGACGACGCCGTCTCTACGGGGACAGAGATTCGGTCGCCCGGCGGGTGTTGTTCAGGCTACACAGCTATAATCAGCAGGCACTGACGATGGAGCGCTGACTCCGAAAGTGCACTCTGCATAATATTAAAAACAGTAGAGGACAAGGCCTTTTTATTTATCCTTGTCAATTGGTTCCCCTACCATCCAGCATATTCCACAGATGAAATCATTATATCCCCGACTTATTTTAATAGAAATTCAGGCAAACCATAGAGTTATATATATATATATATATATATATATATATATATATATATATATATATAACCGACTTATCATAAGAGCGATATCATCAATTTTCATCACCCCCCCTTCCTAAACTTACCCTAACAAACTTGATCTTCAGTTACAGATGAAATGCTCACATATGCCGTTTTGACACTGTAGAACAATATTTACGACCGCTAAGGCCCCGACATGCTATATAAATATATATATATATATATATATATATATATATATATATATATATATATAGACTAGCTCAGATACCCGGCTTCGCCTGGGAATTGATTTGATGCTGAATGGTGATGGTATTTTTTTTTGCAAGGCATTACTTTGCACAATATTTTGACATTTGCCCGTCCCAGTGTTAATACCCGCTGTTGGCATTTGTTCTTAATAAAATTATTTTTTTTATGTAAGTCGTCACTGTCCTCCAAATTGTCATATTTCCCGTCTCCTGTGCATTATGCATAGATTTCAGTTATTAAGGACAAAATATTAACATAGCTTTGAATTAATTTTTCCAGGTGAGGTACCTCATAGTTCAAACTGGAATGCATTATTGAGCTTATCAATATTTTTACGCAAATTACTTGCTCCACACATTGTTCCTGGAGAAATGTATAAAACAAAAGATAATCTAAATAACAAAGTAAACAACTTTTGGTATGTGCATGTTAGTCGAAAAACAAATAGACAATGCAATATAGTGATGATATCTGTAGTTCCTAGAACGGATGATTTGGATGAGCAGAGAGTCAAGTGAGGTTATCAGGATTTGGAGGGTGCTTGGCTTTCAAAAGGGGCTTTGGAGTCGATGAGGATAACTTGCTAACAAAGAAAGGATCCCCGAAAATTCCTAGAACTGTTAGGATTTCTCGAATTGGATTCAGTGGAACGCCGCGCGGGGTCCGGGGCCTTCCCGAGTTTTCAAACACGTGTGTCCATTCGCGAATTAGGTTTCTACAATCTATGTGAGCAGACATTCACGGAAACTGTATGTTTTTATTCAATTTTCTGGAATCATTCGACTTATAGTGGCCTCATATCCCATCCAGAAGAAAAGTCAGCCGTAGAAGTATCAGGTCCATTCGTGATTTTATAAATATGGACAAACGACAACAAAATATTTTATGGTTCTTTTTCCGTCGGAAATCGGATTATATATCTCATTGTAACTTTAATACTATGTACATCTCGGTTGTATGTATGTTTGAGTGGCATTAGCCTTTTATGAAAATATCTCTTAGACATATTTCTTTCTAATGATAACATATGAAATAAAATATAGCGTGGGGTTACAAGTGAAAAACATTAAGTCAAAATTATCAATTTTCGCATTTTTATTGCTTCTCGACAAGAAAAGAGTGATGTTTCTTCCTAGCGAAACCCATAATCTCAAGAGGTTTACGTTAATTTGATTTAATGAAGTCAGTAAACAAAAACTTATAAAAAAAAAGAAAAACTCCGTTTTTTTTTTTTTGACTTGATGTGTTTCACTTGTAACCTCACGAAAATTATTTCCATTATTACGTACGTATACATCAAATATTTTTTGTTTTTTACAGAAAATGTACTAACAATATATCAATTAATTTCATTACATATTATAAAATAGCATTAATAATTATATAATTCATTCATTATAAAATCTCCTAAAATTGCATGAATACCTTCATATATATATATATATACATACATGATAAAGAAACAAATATTACCAACTAAATAAAAGAGAATATTCACATAATAAAACAAAGTCCGTCACGCAGGGGCTGCGTATACTAAGTAGATTTCCCACGTGAAGTTTTACAATTGAGAAATCTCCATATTAGTAACAGTAGTAGTAACGAGTCTCAAACCCAATTTCACGGGAGCTGAACCGTTACGGAAACGGCCGAACTAGCTTTGGGCGGAAAGTCACGAATAGAACCGACATTAGCCTATCTCATCTCGTCTGTCATCCGCAAATACTTAATAAAAATGCAAATATCTCGTTTAATATTCAAGATAGAGAATAAGTGTACAATATTTATAGTAAATTTAATTAGCAATAAGATTGGTTCTATACAATGCTTCGATCCGACGTACGGTAACGGAGATATTTCACATTTTCGAACCCCCCCTCTGGTCCGATTTCAGGCATTAACGAACTTGATCTTTCTTTTTACATAAAACGATGAAATATCGAGTTTAGCAACGATTAATTACGACGTGAAATAATCGAGTTCAAGGTTGGCGTGTCAATAATTGATCTGTAGTCTACATACTTAACCTACTTCAGGAATCTCAGTATCAACGACCTCACCAGTGAGGAAGGGACTGTCGCAACGAACATATGAGGGAACGAGCACTTCAGAATTGTATATAGCAACATGTAATTAAATTTAATAAATATATCAAGAAAGTAGGAATTTAATAATGCAGTGTCTAGCAAAGAATTATCATTGGGTTTTGTGAAATAAACGTTTTCATTTAAGCAACTTTGCCGTAAGGGAAATCAGCTATTGAGGTCATACTCATGACGCGAAATTCAAAACATTTCTTCAAATGTCCATCGATCCTACCCAGAAGAAAATAAGGTCCGTTCAAATATATATATATGTCTGTTAACGTTATAGCGGTTGAAGTTTTTGTTTGATCGTTACTAAACTCGATATTAAATCATTTTTTGTAAAATGAATGATCAAGTTCGCTAATGGCTGAAATTCGACCAGTGGGATGGTGGGTTCAGAGGGGAGGATTTTTGAAAATTCGAAATATTTCCATTATCATAGGCCGGATCGAAAAATTTTATAGAATCTAACTTATTGCATATTAAATTTACCATAAATATTGATATATAAATTTATTCTCTATCTTGAATAATAATCGAGACACATGCTTTTGTCAGTTTTCATAGATTTTCATTTATTATAGATTTTATATAATAATAAAGTAATTCCACCATTATAATTTAATTATTATAATTAATTTAATTTATTATAACAAGTTAACCATTTCAATACCACTTTAAATATATAATTAGCATTTATTGGCATGCTCTGTTACTAGTGTATGCATTTATTAAAGGATGATATGTCTCATAATTTTAATAGTTTTTAGTTTTATGTACATAACAAAATTTTAGTGGTTGAAATAAAATTATTCAGGATCATTATAACTTGTAGAACGAGATATAGTAAATAGTTTGCAATGAAATTAATATGTTATATTCAGATATATTTCAGCAATTGTTTTTCTTTGAGGTGAAGAATATGTCTACCTATCTATTCAGCTCTGAGAGGTTAACAGACCTGTTTGATTACAATTCAGCCCCTTTCCGTTGGGAGGTTATTATAATTGACTGAACGATTTCTCCTTAGCGTTTGTATTTATTCACTTAATATTCCAAGTGGCAAAACTTAATGAGGGAAATCTGCTTAGTTTACGTAACCCATGCGTGACGGACTTTTCTTCTTTTTTTTTTAGAAAAAAACCTTTCTTGAACCTCAGGGGAAAAACTGTTGTTCAATATGGTGTTATTAAATATTCAATAATGTAAGCTAAAATTCCACCTGATATTCAATTGAAAATAAGCGTTATTAATTTTCTCTTTACCTTAAATGATTTTATACGAAAAGGTAGGAATACAATATATATAAGTGAATTATTTAGGGACTCTTCGCTTTAAATTGATTGTTGTGGGAACGAAGGAGGCAATCTACATGGAAGTAAAGACAGCCGTGGAGAACGTGAAACAATGCTCTGCTTATCACTGAAGGCACCTCATACAGTTCCGCCCTTCTCCAGCTCTCCTTCTAGATCCAACTATTTCTCCCCTCAGCCAGTCGAGCAGCAAGGGCTGCGTAAACTAAGCAGATTTCAGAAGTGCTGGTACAACAATTGTGATCTCATTTCACCAGGTATTCTCTTTTAGCAGATTTCCCTCAAGGAAACCAGCTATTTAGGTCGTACTCATTACACGATTTTCGAAAAACGTCTTCAAATGTCCACCGATCCTATATAAAAATTTTATTTGCGATAATTTATTACAATTCATCAAATACTCCATTAACAAATACATTACAACCATAAAAAAATAATACATAAAACAGCGTCTATACATTTGGGCTCGCTACACCCTTAAGACTGACCACACGGGTCAACATTTGTGAGCCTACCCCTGCTAGGGTGACTAAGATCGCCTAACACATCTAGGACAGGCCCCAACCTAGACTTAAACCAGAAATATAATAATAATAATGAAAATGAGGTCCGTTGTAAATACGTGTAGTATAAATATATATATATATATATATATATATATATATATATATATATATATAATTATGTTGATGTTTTCGACCCGGTTATATTTATACATGGTGTTGTTAATAATAATGGCATAAGCACTCCCTGTTACACTCTAGTTTAATTAAAAATAACTAATTTAAAAAACAATGTGTAATATTATAAAGTAGTACCTACCTGTAATTTTACAGCCCCGAAGAAGAGAAAATAAAGATTCTCGAAATATCGGCATAAACTACGATTTTTCCACCAAAATTGAACAAAACTCCAAAAAGAATAACAACACCATATATATATATATATATATATATATATATATATATATATAATTTTGTTGATGTTTTCGACTAGGTTATATTTATATATGGTGTTGTTATTCTTTTTGGAGTTTTGGTCTTGTTACACTCTAGTTTAATAACAATGTGCAATATTATAAAGTAGTACCTGTAATTTTACAGCCCTGAAGAAGAGAAAATAAAGATTCTCGAAATATCGGCATAAACTAAGATTTTTTCACCAAAATTGAACAAAACTCCAAAAAGAATAACAACTATATATATAGACCTATTTATCCATAAATTTGTCTGTTAAATGTAAATAGGTACAGACTAACTCGTGTTACTAGCACACATCTTTAAGTAAATATAAATATATAAAAATGCATTTATAGATTTAGTTAAGAAATGATTGTATAGAAAATTAGTAAATTTTATAGCCTTAGGATATGACAAGAGCGGTATTTACAATATATTAGTTGATATTATTTAAGACATTGAGTAAAACAGGGACTTGCAAACAGCATTATACTACTATAAAGGGCATAATAACCTAGTTGTTGATTGCCCAACTCATATTAATCCGAATCCTATTTGTCTGTTACCGCTATAGCGGTCGCAATTTTTGTTTGATCGTTGTCAAACTGGATATTTAATCGTTTTATGTAAAAGAAAGATGAAGTTCGTTAATGGCTGAAATCCGACAAGTGGGGAAAGGGGGGTTTAGAGGGTTGAAATTTCAACAATTCTTAATATCTCCGTTATTATGAAGTGGATCGAAAAATTTTATAGAACCAATCTTATTGGAAACGTAATGTTCTATAAATATACGTATATTTTCACTATCTTGATTATTAACCAAGAAAGTTTTAAGTTTTTAATAGTTTTCAACCTTCAGTAAACTCCCCCTTCCTACTTATGTCATGTTATTAACAATAAGCTGTTATATTACGATGCACATTATTTGAAGCGTAAATACCAAATATTATTCTCATTGAACTTTTACTTTCTGAAACAAATACGCTGCATACATGGGGAATCTGCTTAGTTTACGCTGCTCTCTTTTTTTACGTAAAAACCGATGCAGAAAACAAGGAAGTACGAATATTGATATCTTTGATTTATCGGTTTGCGGTGTACACGACAGGATAAGAAAACAAATTGCATTTATTAATTTTTAGGTTTCAGTAAACCCGCCGCTTTTAGCCATCGTAATTTACTAATAAGCGAATATATCATAAAACGTCTTATTCATAGCTTAAATAACCAATATTATTTGTAACAGATCATTACTTGATGAGATACATTCAAATAGAAAATAAGCAGCCACCCCCATTAATTAATCTGAGTTGAAAACAACCCCATTGGATAGTTTATTAACATATCAATGGACGATTAGTAGTCAAAACATACAACATTTTAAGTTGGTTTTCCCGCAGGTGGAACTGAATTATATTGCAAGTTCTGTAAAACGGCAACACTTCCACAATAACAATTTATTCGAGCGAATCAGTGCATCATGTTCGGTTCCCTCCAAGTAAGGGTGATTACTGGGAAAATCATGTTGTTGACTTGCGTAGTATACAAGGAATGTCGTTCGGCGACGACCGGAAGTTGTTGCGCTGTGGAGAGGGGGGGGGAGTTTGCAGTTTCAGTTGTAGCTGAGATGTGGAACCTTGAGCATCGTACGTTTGTCATTCGACTGTGCTGTGTAGCCCTTGGGTACCGGGAACCGTAGGGACAGTAGGTCCTTAGTTGGCTTTGCTGTTCCGGGCCTGCGACCATTCCGGCCTTAGGGGGTAAGTCGCTTGCGGCTTACTCAAAAATGGTACTACGGGCTGGGTGGTGTCCGGAGTGGAGGCTTGCCTCCATCTGCCGGTCATAGACGTAGTGGTCGTGTGTTCAAAGCACGAAGACGGCAGGCCAGGAAACTGGTACATGTGTCCTTCGTGTGGGAGCTGGTTAGTAGTATTTGTCCCTTCCATAGGATCGCTATTCCATCTTTGCGACTCCTCAGTTTCCAGAGAGGTCTTGGATAGGTGTAGGCTGGATTAAGGCCGTAAAGGCTAGGTGTCTCCTGCATTATTGCCACATTTCGGATGGCTACACGATGTCATGCGACGGTTTTACGCAAATGGTGAACTAGTCACTCAGACTCAGCGAGACTTTCGTGTACATATTAACATTGCACGGCATGGTGCTATCCCTGATCGTAACACGATATTGCGTTGGATACATAATGTTAACACAACTGGATCTTTGTTTAAGGAGAAACCTCCTGGACCGGCAAGGACAGTTAGTGCCCCTGAGACAGTTGATAGAGTGCGCCTTGCAACAGACCAGAGTCCTAGCCACTCAATTCGGAAGCGGGCATCTTTAAACGCTAAATTGTAAGTAATTTTATTCTGAAATTGCATATTGTGTACATTTTTGTTTCACTCATAAATACATTTTTTGCCCTGAATTACCTGAGTACTCGTTATTTGAAAAAAAAACATGCGTTTCTCGGTAATCACCCTATACATCTAGGATTTGAAGGCACTAAAGATGATGCACTGCATCGAAAGCGCTCTCGTGCTCGAAAACTTCATTTTGGAAGTGTGGCCATTTTACTCAACCTGCAATTCAACATCCGGTTTTCACATGCAATAGGAAGAAGGGCAAGGGGTTGATATATTTTATTTTTTGTTCTATTGCTTTTCTATTAAAAGTATTATAAACAACCCCCAGCTGGAAGTATTGCACAATTGAAAATAAGGTTCTTCGTTTAATTTAAATTTCAAATTCTCCCAATATACTGCTTATTAAGCTGATAACTCACGTTAGCTATGGAATAATTAATGTCAAATAAAAAAGTTTTACCTTTCATTTGATGTAATCCTCGATCTCAATATATTAATTTATTACCTGGAAAAGAAAAAAAATAATTAAATTTTACCAAGAATAAAACTAAAAGATACGCACAAAAACAAAACTCCATTACCATGGACGTTTCAGTCATATTACGTTGAAGGCTACTCTTTGAATAAAAGAGCGATGCATAATGTTTACTAATAATTGCCCGTACATCAGCATTTCACAGAACTCTGTTTAATATATATTAAACGTTTGTTGAGTATTTACAAATTGATACAATGACATTCCAACCGCATTTTCATTGCAATTATTGCAACTACAGTGAATATGCGATGCAAGGGGGACCGTAATCCCTGGAATTGTGGCCCGCAAATAAACCAAAATAGGTCAGAATGCTCAGCCACGATCCAAAGCTATCATGAACTTAATAACTAAAAGTCGTTATATAAAGAATATTAATGCTAGGAGGCTAAACTACTATCGACAACACAAATCTATTTTTACAGACAAATATATACAATAAGAAAAGAAAAGAAAATACGAAGAAGGGAACTATACATACAACACTTACACGTAAATTAGGAAACATCACTAATGCATAAAAAAAAGGTCTATCAAGGGGATGCGTAATCTAAGCAGATTTCCCTCGTGAAGTATAACAATAGATAAATCTTCATATTGGTAATATAACACCACCGTGAATATTAAATGAATAAATACAAACGGTAATAAGAAATGTTTCAGTAAATTTTAATAATATCCAGACGGAAAGTGTCTGAAATGTAAACGAACAGGGCTCACCGGAAAGAAAAACAATTACTGAAATATCTCAGAATATAACATATTAATTTTATTGATAACTATTTACTATATCTATTTCTGTAATTTATAATGAATCAGAATAATTACTCCCTCAATCAATCAAATTTTAGTTGTCGAAGAACTTAAGACGGGGGGGGGGGTTCACCACAACATATTTGCCAGGTACAATATTAGAAAAAAATATTTGGTATTTAAGTTTCGAATAATGTGGTTTGTTATGTAACAAGGTACTGGCCGTGTAACATGAGCACAAATAAGGGTTTGCTAAAAAACTGAAAACTAAAAAATGCAAATATCTCGGTTTACAGAATAATTGTATATAAAAATATTTATAGTAAATTTAATTTGCAATAAGATTGACTCTATATACTTTTCGGGTCCGACGTATAGTAACGAAGATATTTGGAATTTTCAAAATTCTCCCCCTCTAAACCGTCCTCCTCCTAGTCCGATTTCAGTCGTTAACGATCTTGGATTCTTCTATTACATAAAATGACTAAAATCGAGTTTGGTGGCGATCAAACAATAATTGCAATCACTAGAGCGGTAACAGACAAATATATAGATCTCTCTCTCTCTCTCTCTCTCTCTCTCTCTCTATATATATATATATATATATATATATATATATATATATATATATATATATATATTATTTTTTTTTTTGAACGAACCTCATTATCGTCTTCTCCTGGGTAGGATCGATGGACATTTGAGGAAATATTTGAAAATTGTGTCATGAGTACGGCCTCAATAGCTTATTTAAGGGAAATCTGCTAAAACTCCAAGTGGACCATATTTAACAGGATAATAAAGAGGGCGTTGAGCGGGTAGTTGAAGCCAACTTCCAACTGCCTTCCTGACAAGAACATCCACATTTCCAATATACAATGGTTTGATACTGCCCAGTACCTGCATGCTATTAAGACTCGGCAGATAGAAAGTTTGAAGGATTCCCATCTTTTGCTGGGGTTAATGTGGAGCTCTGCCTATTATATGAAGACCCTCGTACAATCTAATAGGGCCATGAACAACCCCTAGTCACTCTAAATTGGACTCCTAGATAATCCCATTTGCCCTAAATCCTCATGCGCCCACCGCCCCGTTCGTGAACCAAAGACCCAACATCCTTTGTGAAAATATGACCTATTTAACTTTACTTAACGAATCTATGGCGGAATGTCAACAAAAATAAAATGAAAACTTCAAACGATTAGTAAAACCATTTTTATTTCTCACTGGATTCTCCGACTCGTAAGGCTAGAGGAAAGTTTTAGGGAAAGATGTAGAGGTTAGTTTAGTTCCTTTGTGTAATAGAACTTCTGATGAGGCGTCATATGGACGTGAAACTAGTTGAAAAACAAAAATGATTTGAATTTTTCATTTTTTTTTTTTTTTGACCTTCCGCTAACATCCTTTTCACACTTCACTACGTTATTTCTACGGCAGAGATTTAAGTTAGAGACCGACACTTGGCCCTATTTAATTCCAACCCACAGTTGAGGGGTTTGGTGCAGAAACGGTGTAACCCACAAATACACATTTCTTAATATTTTTGTGTTTTTTGTTACTTCATTATATTGTTTTTATACCTATCATTTTTGTACTTCTTTCAGGTGCCATTCAGGAATAAAACATTAGTGGTGTAACTTGTAATAGTTAATTTATTCGGTTTTCTTTAACTTTTACTCCTTCTTTCTAAAAACAGGAAACTTGTGGGTTACACCGTTTCTGCACCAAACCCCTGTCATGAACATCCATCACGACTTTTAACTTAACCTCCATACTAAGCTACTAATCTTAGTTTACACCTGATACTACCCGGGTGAATCTTTTAATTTTCGCTCTCCTTTAAACACCACTTCCCCTTAGTCAATTTTGGTTAAAAAAAAAATGACAAAGACTGACGTACACTTGCTAAACTTGTAACGTTCTCTTGATGATAAGACATACACAGTCATGAACACCCATCAAAACCTTTAACTTACCTCAATACTAACCACGCTCCAGGAAAAGAGAATCAGGTTGTCGGTGTAGTCCAAAACTGATATTTTTGAAACCAATCATTTCTGGAAGTCCAGTGATTTCAATTGAATTAATAATAACAACTGAATATCTACGTCTATTGTATTTGTAACAAAAATTTGTATTATGTGATGTATGACGGGCTAATCCGATATTTATATGGAAACGATGTTGCTTTCAACCCGTCAACGAAGGGTAACTAAGCTAGTGTACATAATTGTAATGGTTTTTTAATGAACCTCATTTTTCCTATCTCCTTCATTTTTTTTCTTTATAGGAACACCATCTGAAAAGCTGATTTCCCTTAAAGTAAATGTCCTAAATGCAGAGAGTTTTTTTTTGAAAGGCGAGCTGCACTTGCCAGAGCCATCTAGTAGGAAGAAAGGCCAGGCTCTCAGCTGCCTAAGGGTAATTTAGCACAATTCATCGGGAAAATGAGGAAAACCCACCTTCTGCAGGAGGCTCCTCAATCTCTGCCAACTTCATTCTCATTCTCCCATTCCTCAGCCTCAGCCTAATAGCTGCTAAGCCTCCAATTATATACCAACCAAACACCCATACGTGAAAATAAAAAGGATCACGGCTAGATTGTTAGAGCTGAGTAAACTAGCCAGATTTCCCACCCGCTAAAAAAACACTCTGGAGATCTCATCTCACCATTTATTCTCTATTTCTAACTACTCCGTTCAGTTGAAACGTGGAAGTGCCCATGGCTGAAATAAATAAAACACTAATAACTCCATTAATATTAAAGCTCCGAAAGAATGTTTAGAACAACAACTGTGAAGCATGGAATGTTTCAAAAATTAATTCTCTAACATTTTTCATTACAACTCGAAATGGCTCAGATATTTTGAATTGTTACCCTATATCGAGTATATTGGGGCCCAGGTTAGCCATTTGAGTTAAAGCGTTGACCATAATCTCACATGATGAAAGTCCGTCACGCAGGGGCTGCGTAAACTAAGCAGATTTCCCCCGTAAAGTTATACAATAGAGAAATCTCCATTCGAGTGCCAAACAGTTACGGAAACGGCCGAACTAGCTTTTGGCGAGAACGATTAGAGGCGACCATAGCTCGTCCGTTACACTTAATGAAAATGCAAATTTTTCGGTTAATATTCAAGATAGAGAATAAAGGTATATAACGATATTTATAGTAAATTAGTAAATTTAATTTGCAATAAGATTGGTTCTATACAATATTTCGATCCGACGTATAGTAACGGAGATATTTCGAATTTTCGAAATCCCCCCCTCTAAACCACCCCTCCCACTGGTTCGATTTCAGCCATAAACGAACTTCATCTGTCTTTTTACATAAAACATTTAAATATCGAGTTTGGTAACGATCAAACCAATATTGCGCCCGCTAGAACGGCAAAAGGTATATATATATATATATATATATAGATCTATATATATATATATATATATATATATATATATATATATATGTATATTATTTTGAACGGACCTCATTTTTGTATTTTTGTATTCTCCTGGGTAGGATCGATGGACATTTGAAGAAATGTTTCGAAAATCGCGTCATGATTACGACCTCAATAGCTGATTTCCCGTAAGGGAAATCTGCTAAAACTTTGAGTGACGAGTTCGATTCTCGCCTGGGCAAAGGAAATCATTTAGTGACGGAGTTCATTAAATAACATCCTGGTTAGAAAACGGTGGTAACCTGTAGATAACCCGTCCCAATTAGCCTTAGTTGAAAAAAGAAGACGTTAATAAATAATAATAATATAACGTAAATGATTATTCTTTTTGTAATGAACTCTTTATTATCGTGTGTGGTATTGATTCATGGATTGAAGATTTTGGAGAAGAGATGATTAGGGCCCTGGGCCTATCGGGAGACATCTTATAGAAAATACCGGAATTTCAGTTTTCCTTCCTGCCCTTCATTACAATCCAGAAGTGCAACAGTAAATATTACGACCTCAAAACCACCTCGCGCCCTGTAATGTGTTACTAACAAACGTTTCGGAATCATTATATTATAGCGAAATGAGCTTAAAATGTTACAAAAGCTCGATTTAAATAAAAAATAGATAAGATTTCTTATAGAGATTTAAATAAACAAGAGAATCGCCTAATGATACAAAAATCAGAAACGTCATTCATTTAATGCATGCTAAACAAAAAATTGACTTTCTTAAAATTAAGTTGGAACTAACGGAATTCTTGAAAGGTTGAATAATTTACAGTGGATTATTTTTATAAATGGGCAATGACTTTGAAATTCCTTAATGAATCTAGACTGGTGGGTTTTATGACAAAAATGGAAAGATTAAGTATAATTCGCCATTATTATTTTGAACGTGTATTTTGAGAATTTAAAAGCTGTATCCTCAAAAGATTTTCAAAGCAATCACTCTTGAATTCCAGTCGAAGTTTCGGTCTTTTTACGGCAAAGGGCTGAATAGGATTTGATGTTATTGAATATTTAGGTTTGTTAGGAGGCCAATCATTTAATGGAGCAGCCGTTTTATGAGAAGTGGTGAAGTCACATAAAGCACTTGAGAATTTTTTTGCGGTCTGGAAATTGTGATGGTTGATTTTAAAACAGTTAATACAAGTTTACTTTTCTATTGCATTCTTTTCTATTCTTTCGTTTCTATTCGCATATTTATTTATTTCAGTAAATTAATCCTTGTCCCCAAAATTAGTAAGATAAAATTATCGGGAAGTATTAGTATATAATGGAAATTATTTTATTATTATTTAGTAATAATTATTCAGTTATTTACTATTATATTTGGAATTAACATTTTTATTATTGCATTCATAATACGAAATGAAATGTACTTACTTTCCATTAAATGTTAATAAACATAATAGGATACACCAAATATTTAAAGTTTGCTTAAAGAACGTTATACAATATACATGACGAAACAAAAAGGTGTTATGCAGAATAGTTGCATTTCTAATACGTAATGAGAAATTAGTAATTACTAGGTTTTTTACTAAGGAGAAATTGTCCATGGAGATTGTAGTCAACATTCGAGATATTTCTCCAATGTTCATCGGTTCTACTCTGGAGATGAAGAAAATGAGGCCCCAGAAACTGTGCATTAGTGCGTGCGTTCATTTATTTGTCTGTTAATACTCAGTAGTATTTCAACGTTTTAAGTAAAACAAAAGATCTAATTCGTTAATGGCTGAAATCTAATTATTGAAGGGGGGGGGGGGTTAGAGGGGAGATTTCGAAAATTTAAGATATCTCCGTTCTTGCACTTCGGATACAAAAAATGTATAAATGACAATCTTATTACAATTAAAAAAGTACTATAAATTCAGTCATATAAATAACGCATTCTCTTCCTTAAATATTAATGGAGATATTTCCATTTTTTAGTTTTCGGGCTTCAGTAAACCCCCAGAAAAATGAATGTCCTTTAAATGTTGTTATATACATTATTTTTCTATATTAAACATTAAATGAGATGTTTAAATTTCCTGTCAAATTAGCAATTAGCAGGTATATCCTGAAAGACTTTATTCGAAGCTTAGTTTATTTTCAAGTATCTTTTGTTGGGTCAGATATGTGCAAATATTTTCGGCCTCAAATTTTCATTTTTCATGATTTTGGATGTATCGGTTTGAGGTGTAGATGTCAGGAGAAGAAAATTGTGTCTGACACTCATCCTACATGATTTTCATTTGATTAACACGACACTTGGTATTTAACCGTTTTGTTGGAAAATTAAATAGTATTTTAGGTAACGGTTAAAGTTGGTAACAAGAGGTTAGGAGATCACCAGCTTGTCATCCGGCGCTTAAAAAATCTTAGTTTATACCAGTTACTACCCGTGTGAACCTTTTTATTTTCGCTCTCCTTTGAACATCAGCCAATTTTGACAAAAAAAAATTACCAAGACTGACTTACATGTAACTTTCTCTTGAAGATAAGACATATACTGTCAGAATGCCGAAAACGACAACATGAGGTTTTCCCGTATGGCTTACATTAACTTTTGACGGAGAGCAGCCCACACATTAACAACATATTCTCATACATACACAAAATACAATTATACGACTAAATTTAACATACAAATTAAGTCTGCGGTGCTCAACAAGATTATATGCGTTAACTGTATTACATGCATTTATATATAACAGCTACCCTGAAGAAGGACATTACGACAATTATTAGCAAAAGTACCATTTTCAGCATTCATTTCTTACTAATCATTTACCAAGAATACTCATCACCAATTTATTTCTTAAGTATTATTTCGTTTTATTATTCAGATTATAATTACTTGAAATTAGTAATATTTTCATTTATAAAATGTTTATTTATTTTACTTCTGTTATTTGTTAATGTTGTTGTTATTTCTTATATATTTTACTTTTGTTATTTAACTTTGTACACTTTTTTGAATTTTTAAAGGGCAAATCACCTTTGATGTGAGGTCCATAATTAAATAAATCACTAAAATAAATTTTGTTCAATAGAGGAATTATGAAAAAAGACCTTCTAAAAATCCTAAATATGATTTTTCAACATTCAAAAGGCAGTCGTTTTCGTGTTTTGAGAGATAGGTCCATATTTGCAGTAGTCATACCGTCCAAATGGGTTCACGGAAGGTCAAAATGGATAATTCTCGAGAATACGATATTTATTTTACTTCGTACAATAAAAGGAGGTGCGTATAAAAAGGTGAATATACAGTAGACATTTTTAAATGAAAATGAACCCAAAAACTGGATTAGAGAGTAGAATTACTAATTGGATAAGTTAATAAGAAGCTTAAGAAATAAAGCTGATCCGAGCTATGAGGTGCTAAATATGTGGCCAGTTCCTGATTTAATTTGGTTGGCCTTCTAACTAAAAAATGTCAGAGGAGGGCCGAGGTTTAATTTTAAAAATGATGAATTGAAGCGCGAAGTGAACGGCGAGAAGAGTGGAAGGGGTGGGGCGAGGTCATTCATCAAAAAAGTACCGGAATGAAAATAAAATGACAGAGCTCCATTTGTCTTGCTGGCTCCCCGACCGCAGGCCCCAAGTCGCCAGAAGGAAACCTTGTATTCTATCGTAATTGAGAGAATAAACTAACTAGAGACCTCACAGCTATATGTATTCACATATGAAGTTCCTTGGACAGACAAATCAAAGTATTGAGCAAGTCTACTTCCTAAATGTGTGTTATAATAAATTGCGTAACTAATCACATGGAGGAAGGTCAATAGAAGTAAAAAAACATAAAAAGATAATTAAAATCATCATGACAGATTTCCCTCAAGTGAAACCACCTGCTGAGGTTATACTCATGACGCCATTTCCGAAACATTTCTTCAAATGCCCCTCGATCAATTAGATAAGGAAAATGAGGTCTGTTCATAATTATATATATATATATATATATATATATATATATATATATATATATATATATGTATATATATATACAAATATATATATATATATATATATCTGTGTGTGTGTGTGTGTGTGTGTGTGTGTGTGTGTGTGTGTGTGTGTGTGTTTGTGTTACCGTGAAAGACCGAAATCAGAGAATGTCGACATTCACAGGTGAATGTCGACAAATACCAAATACGTCGGTGAAAGGTCGAATATTTCATCACATTCTTGTACATTTGGACCCTCATCAGTGTATGTCGACAATAAGTCCATGGTGTATGTCGCCATTCACCGGTGAAAGTCAGAAATAAGGGCATTTAGCAAATATTTCGGACATACACCAAGCGACTATGTGAATGTTGAAATTCACTGGTCTAGCCGTCGCAAGTTTTGTCTTATGATACTAAACTCGATAAATAAGCTTTATATGTGAAAAAAAAAATATCAAGTTCGTTAATGGCTAAACTCGGACAGGGAGAGGGGATCTTATATGGGGAAATTTCGATAATTCGAATTATAAGTATGATCGAAAAAATGTATAGAACATATCTTATTGTAAATTCCTATCAATGTTGTTATATACATATTTTCTCCAAATATTAACCAATATATTTGGATTATTTAGTTTTAGTAAACCTCCACTCCTACTTATGTCATACTAACAATATGCTGTCATATCATTAACCAGTTTATCGGAAGTTTAAATACCAAACACTGGTTTCATTGGCCTTTTACTGGAGGTACATGAATATAAGTTGCGTGATGACGTCCACATTTAAGATTCTACATTCTTAACTCGAAAATATTTATTTCTACTAAACTATACCCGATTCTTTACTGTTCCATTCAGCAATAAAGATCATTTTCGTTAAATGGTCAAATCGGGCTCCGAAGAGTGGGGGGGGGGGGGTTAAAGATGGGAGAATTCCAAAATATCTAGGTTATTATGAGTCGGTTCGAAAAACTTTATACAATCAATGTTGGTAGGTTATTGATTCTCTATAATTATTTTTATAATTTGACATTATAAGTAAATTATATTTTATACCAATTTAGTACTCTGAAATATGTCTTAGCTGAAACAGATAAGAGCAGGTAATTGAAACGTTTAAGGAAAACATATTTCAAAAAAATATTCAGTTGGAGCAAGTAAATGAGCCGAACCCATTCACTGCTGGAGGAGGCAGGTAGATCAGCCGGTAATACCCGGGGCAGGCCAACACCCTTAACGGGCAAGGATGGCTATAGCGGCCACTCCAATAACATAAACTCCATTTTTTTTTTTAAACTATTCTGTTATTATTCGGTCATTTTTTTTCACGATGAAATAAATTAGACAGCCGGAGGAAAGGTGTAAGATGTTGAAAATGAAAATTTTAAGTCCAGGCTAAGTCCTTGGTGCGAAAGAAGTATCATTTCTACTGAAAAAAAACTTCCTTAGAATTTCTTAATCCCTTTCGCAACCACAACCTAGGTCTTGAAAGCTTTCAACTAATCATTCTTTCTCAAGTAAGCACAACGACAATTTGTCTTATTTCGTCGTATACATTAATACTTTGCTATTTCGGGAGAGTTAAACTCGTTTCAAAAATCAATAGCAACCTATCCAAATTAGACATCTAACCCATATAAATGAAAAAGTCCATCAGACAGGGGTTGCTTACACTAAGCAGAATTTCCACTAGAAGTTTTACAATAAGTAAATCTACTACATACTGTTAACACAACACCACCACGAATATTAACTGAATAAATACAAATTATAATGAGTAGTGATTCATTCAATTTTAATAAAAACAGGAATTGTAAACAAACAGGTCAGGCAACTTTCAAAGCTGAATAGATAGATAGAAATCTAAAATTTGATCGGAAAGAATGACATACTAAAATATATCGGAATATAATATTGTTGCGAAAATTAAATACATGAATAATCCGTCAGAGAGAGAGAGAGAGAGAGAGAGAGAGAGAGAGAGAGAGAGAGAGAGAGAGAGAGAGAATGAGAGAGAGTCGCGTATTTGGGAAGTACGATATAGATCAAAGAGGCCGACAGGGGGTCTAGGCCCTACGAGACCCGACGTCGAACGGTCCAGACAATTCCCCTTTGATGTATGCCGACAACTTATATAAAGAACCAGCCAGCCGCGAGCGAGTCAGTTTTATGCTCAGCGATCTTGATGGTCACATCAGTGCTACAGTGCGACTAAGTGCAGTGCAGTAAAGTGTTTTTATAAGAAGAACAGTGTTGTGCCATGACTGTAAGTAACAGTTTAGTGCCGTGTTTAAGACAGTGCAGTGCCGCGAAGTAAAGGACAGTGCAGTGCCGTCTTGTTGTGAATTTCAGTGACCGTGAGTGAATTGTTTGACTGTGTAATCTGAAGAAAAGTGACGCTATCAGTGTATACTGTGAGTAGTAATTAAGAATAATTACCAAGTGTATTGTGCATTGTGAAATAAATTGTGCAGTGATAAAAACTGTGAAACTTGCGAGTAATTTTGCAATCCAAAAGAACTCTTATTAAAAAAAACGTTTATTTCTGGTTTTGGTAATAAAACGTAACAATATATTAACTTTTTTGAAAAGTACTTTTGATATCCAGTACTGTAATTTATAATGAATCGGAATAATCTCAATCACTCAGATTTTAGTAAACCAAGAACAAAAGACGGTGGTGAAGGTCATCAGAATGTATTTGCATGTATCTCATATAGAAAAGATTCGTTGAACATAATATTTAGGCTTGAAATAAGACTGTTCATCGTAATAAAACACATACTGACAGACTGCATCCAACGAGAAAACCTACACTGTAAAAAGGTAAGCACATGAAGGAGTAAATATATCATCCTAATAATGCAAATCACCATCGCTATGGGGTACAAAACTAAATAAATAAAATAAAAAGAAAAAAAAATAATATAAATGTACTAGTATATAGGAATAACATCATTTTTTTTTTATTAAAACCATTTTAAATTGTTCTCTTTATTACTAGTCTAATGTTTATTTATGTTTGTTTATCTAATGTTTATTTATGTTGGTTCATGTCTTATGTTTATCAATTGTCTTTATTACTAGTATTTAATGATTATTTGTTGTATTTAATTTTTTATTTGTTGTTTCAGTTTTTGTTATTTTTCTATAATTTTGTTTTCATTTTATATTGTGAAACTTTGAGCCAAATCGCCAAGAAGCGGGTGCTCCTGTATAAATAAATAAAAATAAAAAAGACTGTTCACGATATATTAGCTTATTCTTAACCTGGGATAACTGATAGTAGCGGTTTACTGATGGCTGAAGTCTAAAATAAATGCTAATATCTCGACTAATATTGAGGATAGAGAAAACATGTATATAAAAACATTTATATAACAATAAATATGCAATAACATGGGTTCTATACGATGTTTCGATACGACTCATAATTAAGGAGATATTTCGAATTTTTGAAATCACACTCTACAACCCCCCCCCTACAATGTTCCAATTTCAGCCATTAACGAGCTTGACCTTTTTTTTTTTTTTTTCATGAAACGAAATATAACAATAAATGACGAGTTTGGTAACGGTATAATATAAATTGCGGCCGCTAGAGCGGTAACAGATATATATATATATATATATATATATATATATATATATATATATATATATATATATATAAAATTGTAACCTCTGTCTGTACATTGATTTTTTTCGCGAAATTTCACGATAACTTTTCGTTTCACATGTCATAGACACCATAACTGCAATTTGTTTCTTTGTTTGTTTGTTTGTTGGAATGTGCATTTGCACTGACGCCTTCCTTATAATAAGCCATACTAACATTTCTAGGGACAGGCAGGAGTGGGGGTTATAAGGGAAGCCTGAAATTAAAAATAGCGATATTTCATTTCCTATTGGGTTTTCGGCAAAAATGCACATACCAAAAGTTGTTTATTTAGAGTAACTTTAGTTATATACACTTTTGCCTTATACGGAAGTATAAATGAGTTATACGCTAAAAAACTTTAACGGGAATCAACAATTTCATTTGGTACCAAAGACTCAACCGAACTAAACAAAATTCCTTATGTGAATTAGCACTAACTCCTTAATGATAATAAGCTGTACCATTATTTCTAGAGACGAGCAGGCGTGGGGGTTGTAAGGGAGACCTGTAATTAAAAATTGCGATATATCGTTTCCTATTGGTTTTTTGACAATTATGCACATAACAAAAGCTGTTTATTTTGTTATATAAAGTAACATTTGTTGCATTCACTTTTATACCAAGTATAAACGAGATATACACTGAAAACTAAAACGGAAGCCGACAATTTATATATATATATATATATATATATATATATATATATATATATATATACCCCTTGGGGTTACGAATAGGAATTATACATATAATTGTCGGCAAGTATTTAATATATAAGAATCTTATATATATATATATATATATATATATATATATATATATCTATATATATATAATATTCTTAGATATTAAATACTTGCCAACAATAATAAGTATAATTCCTATTATATATATATATATATATATATATATATATATATATATATATATATATATATATATATATATATATAAGCATTTATACAAGCAACAAATTGATGTGTGAAGAAATTTTAAACCAGACAAAAGCAATTAAGGGAAGTAATTTTTCTTCTATATATAGCTAAAAAACGTGAACTCTTTATTTTTTTGCCGTATTTATATGGGTAAGGCCTTTAAAAGGTGTTGCTGGTTTGTTGGAACTGAACTGTTTTCCGGGAAACAATTTCACTTTGTCTACTTTATATAATTCAGCTCAACTCATTTAAAACGATCAGGCGTGTTATTTTATTTTTCTTCGTCAAAGTTAAAATCAGTTGACATGGAAAAGGAACAAAAATTATTTTCGTTTGAAAAATATTTTTCCTTTCCATTCACCTTTTTCAGAGGGTCCTTAAATCCAATTGATCCGTCTGACAGTATTGGGAGTTAACAAAGGTGATTTTAATTGAAAGTGAACGATTAAATAATAGAACATAAATAGTGAAATGGTTTATGATAAAGATAAAATTATATAAAAAAGGCGGTCTTGTAGGGGCTGTGTAAAATAAGCTGATTTCTGCGGCCTTGACAAGTTCTCTTCTGTATTTTCACTAATTAAAATATTAATTTTTTTTTTAATCAGTTATGACAAATTTTTGAACCAATCTTGTTAAGCTATTGATGTTCAAAAATCGTTGTTCTATACATTTATTCGCAACTCATATAATAACAGATTTATTCAATTTTCTGGCTTTGCTAGCTTTTTGTAAATCTAACTTCTACTCCTTGGATTTTAACTTAGAAATAGAGTACAGGGGAACTCTGCATAATTTACGTAGCTCCTGCGTGACGTACTTATCCTTTATTAAAGAATTTATGTACAAGTAGATTAAAATCTACTCTAGATATGAAATTTTTAGTAACTCGGTTAATTAAAGTAAAGATTCAATGAGTAGAAATGGGAATTTGCTAAGGGCTGACACAAAGAATACAAAAATAGCTCATTTAAATAGGAAAAAATGTTTAGCTCAATAGTTGTTGTATAAAACAATAATTGTAATGCTGAATGTTAGCAAGAAGTTTCTATAACATTAATCTCATGAATTGATATATTTTGAACTATCGAGTTTCCATACCCACCCTTCTTCTTAGTCCGATTTAGCTATCAACGAGTTTTACCTTTAGAGTTTCGGGAAACTTAAGTATCAAGTACGTTAAAGATTAAATAAATATTTTCGACAATAAAACTCTAATTGATGGCGTCACAGATAATATATATGCATGAATTATCCCTGTTAAAACGCTCTTTGGTATTTAAGCCTAGAATAGTAAATTATGCAATGAGTACAACCCTAGCTATAATTGGCTATAGAAGTTAAAATAAGGTTTCAGGAGCTCAAAGCTGAATTTATTAGAAGTTGTGGCTCGCATTAACTTACATTGATGAGTTATAGATAACGAATTGATATAGATAACGGAACCTTAACCCTAAATGAATTCGCAATCAGACGATCTGCTTTGGCTACGTTCTTCTTAACCCTTCGCAGGTCGCTAAGCCGTCCGTTGGACGGCAAACCGGTGTTTTGGTTGTTATTAGGAAATGGAAATTTCCGTTGGCTTTACGGGGTACAGTTATTCTACCTGTTATTCATCCCCTACAATAAAAGGGTAAAAGTGAATCTCAGTCGTTCCATGAACAGTCAACAGTGAACATTGAAGTGAACAGTTGTGTCCTGCCGTCCGTAATACGTCTAGCGCCTGGTGGTGTAATTGAAATTGTCATCAAACGAAAGCAGTAGGAAGTTGTCAGTTTGGCTTTCAAAATGATATGACAATGGTGTCTTATACAACAAAAAAAAATAAATGTGTAGTTTTGATTTCATCGATGCACAATAACGATGAAATCAACAAAGAAACCAACAAACCAGAAATAATCATGGACTACAATGCAACTAAAGGAGGAGTTGATACAAGTTGTGCTCGGGTTACTCAGTAAAAAGAGTAACGAGAAGATGGCCGATGGTAATTTTTTATCATATCATGAATATAGCTGGGATCAATACACAGATATTGTTTTCTTCAGTATTACCAACAGAAGCTCCTGATCGAAGAAGTATCTTTCTCAAAAATCTAGCTCAAGATTTGATGAAGGAACAATTGTATGCCAGGTCAGAAATAAAAAATCTTCCCATTGACGTGAAAGCTTTTCTAAGTGTTCGTTACCCAAAAAGAGCTATTGAAGATGTCAAAGAGACTGCTACATCTTCAGGCGCAGTTCCCAAGGAAAAGCGGCTAAGAGGTGCGTGTAAACAATGCAAATCAAGAAAATCAAACACTACAAAGACATGTGAAAAGTGTTCAGCGTTTGTGTGTGGGAAACATTCCAAAACAATATGTGAAGATTGCTTGAATGCCATCGAAGGAGTTAGTTAGCGAAGGCAGTTCGTAATATATTGTGTAATATTTATGTATTATTTGCTCATTTTATATATATATATATATATATATATATATATATATATATATATGTGTGTGTGTGTGTGTGTGTGTGTATTAGTAATATAGTATTTACAGTTAGTAGTATTGACACATAAAAACTTGATTAGTAATAAGAATAACACATATTTTGTTTCCCAATTCGATTTTTTTTTCATCTCATTTGAATTCATTAAAAAATTTTTTTTACTTAAGTTGACGAACGTGTTAAAAATAATTATACTTTGTTGGATATCAAAATATTTTTGCATAAGCCATATATATGTGCAAAATTGATTTAGTTAATTATAAATGTTGAACAAATTTTGTTTTTGAATTTTAAATAAATTCATATATGATTTTCAAATGGGTTTTTTTTTTTTTTTTTTTTTACCTATAAATGAACAATCTTATAATTACAGCAAGTAAATTCATCATTAAGAGTCAATTGGTAAGTGAAATAGAACAAAAGATGTACGCCGTCCAAAATACGGCTAGCGCCTGGTGGTGTTACAAAAACCTTAGCGACCAGCGAAGGGTTAAGTAAAACCAGTGTGAGACAGTTGGAGAAATAAGACGTTAAATAGTGGTAGTGTTGAAGGTAATTAATCAAGAGTTGCGGACGAGTCTTTAATAGTTATAAATGGAACGGGTTGTGATGGACACCAGAGCAGATAGTGAGAGCGAGAGAGAAAAACCGAGACTTGTTGAACTGTATCATGATATCTATAATTTCTCAGCAGCACATTAGGGCTATCAAATGTTGATTATGGATTCCTTAGTTTGCTTAATGGTGCCAAAATAAATAAGTACTAAATAAGTAATTCATCCTCCGCTATATTGCTTTCATCTTTCAATACGGCATGCGTAACGTGAATTTAGGTTTTAGCAGATTTCCCCTCAGGGAAATCAGCTATTGAGGTCGTACTCATGACGCCAGTTTTGAAAAATTTCCCAAATGTCCATCGATCCTACCCAGGAGATGACGAAAATGAGGTCCGTTCAAAATTATAATTATATATAATAATATATAACTATATATATTTGTCTATTAGTTTATATATATTTGTCTATTAGTCTATAGTTATATAATATATAACTATATATATTTGTCTGTTAACGCTCTAGCGGTCGCAATTTTTGTTTAATCAGCACCAAACTCGGTATTTAATCGTTTTATGTAAAAAGAAAGATTAAGTTCGTTAACGGCTGAATTCGGACCAGTGGTAGGGGGGGTTTAGAAGGGGGATTTTTGAAAATTCGAAATATCTCCGTCACTATACGTCGGATCGAAACATTGTATATAAAAAATCTTATTGCAAATTGAATTTACTATAAATATTGTACTATACATTTATTCTCTATCTTGAATATTAACCGAGATATTTACAGTTTTATTAAGTGTAACGGACGAGCTATGGTTCCCGCCGAAAGCTAGATCCGCTTCCGTAACAGTTCGGGACTCGTAGGGGATTTCTCTATTGTATAACTTTACGTGGGAAATCTGCTTAGTTTACGCAGCCCCTGCGTGACGGACTTTTTTTTTTAATATCTTATAAGCTAATCACTATGTTTTAATTTTATAATTGATCACATTAGTCAAATACTAATCGCGTTCGAAACTAACGGACTTGCCGATTGGAAAGCAAGGTAAATTCCGATTTAGAGAGAAAACGTTACTAACCTATTGGAAAAAGTACACGCTTAGGATTGAAAGCATAAAACCGCGTATTACATACAAATTATGGGTTTAATTTAAATTGGCATCACACTAAAAAACTATAAATAAAATTACTCTGTCAGTTAATAAATAGCTTCTCCACTCCATGATCATTTAAACCATTCGCAACAAGATTCGTTCTATTCAAATGTTTTGATAAGACCTATAATAAAGGAGATATTTTCAAACTTTGCATTTCTCCCCCCTCTAAATAATCGTTCCCACTGTCGCTCGATTTTCAGATGTTTTCAAAATGTTCAAATATCTAATTCGGTAACCATCAAATAAAAATCGACCACTAGAGTGTTCACTGACAAATCTACACAGAGAACACAGTTTCGAAAGTAACACGTTTTCGACATTTTCTTGAGAGGATCGTTGGACATTTGAAGAAATTAATTTTTTTTTTTTATTCATTTCAGTATAAATCATTCCTCTTCCCATAGTCTTGTTTCAAAGATAATTTTCTTGTCTTCAACATTTATGTCGCCGATATATATATATATATATATATATATATATATATATATATAATTTTGAACGGACCTCATTTTCGTCATCTACTACGTAGGATCGATGGACATTTGAGAAAAAAATTGAAAATCGCGTCATGAGTACGACCTCATAGCTGATTTCCCTTAAGGAAAATTTAGTAAAACCACCCTTTTTATATACTGCTCAAAAATGAATAGGGATATTGGTTATTTTTTTCGTATCCTATTAATTTTAATTAAATCGACCAGAATTAAATAACTTTTTTATGGGGGGAGACAATAATTTCTATTAAATATTAATGATATTTATAATTAAAAAAAAAATGCTAGGCCCCAAAAATACCAACCTACCAATATCCCTATTCATTTTTGAGCAGTTTAGATGATATGCATTTGGAAACGTGAGCCTATGAGTTAAAAAGGAAATTACAAGTTATTAAAGCATATTCATCCACATAATACTCAGCATAGAATGTGCACTTCATAGAATGTCTACTTTATTCAAATAAAAGCTGTCTCAATGATGACATTACTTTAATGACCGCATTACTCCTCTCACAATACGCAGGAACTGTCCTAAGAGGTAACCCTCACTACCTTCCTTTGATAAACTTGACTACTGAAAGGTCCTAGACCTTACTTCCTTTCAAGACTCCTGTATTATCATACCACATACGGGAATCATAGGCCGCAGCAAGTACAGTATAAAAAGCCTACAACTAGACGTATCCTCTTCAGCAATACATGAGAAGCTCTCTGTATCTCAACTCTATTCCAATCATCTTACGCATATTAACTACCATGAAGGATTTATACCGTTCATGGCCCTCAGGAAATTTCCGTTGCCTCCATGTTTTTTTTCCCCACCTCTGCCCCCGCTGTTCCTCTGTGTTTCCCCATACCAGCGGACTCCATTTATTAAGAGATATTAAATTTTGAATAGCTAAATTGGGCCAGGTAACTTAGCCTAGCTCACCGAGGACAGCTAAGTATAAAAGTGCAATATTTAGGAGATTTAGTTCAAGTCCGAAAAGTCCTAGGGGAACCCGCAGCTGCGACTCCTTTGCTTCTATTCAGAGAAGTGACAGCAAGAGCCTAATTAACTAGCCTACATACCTAAGGCCTAAATACTAACCTAAACTCACATAAACAATACATATATACATATAATTTACAAATAAATACATTTTTACTTCGTTTTCAACACCTCTTGGGCAAAGGTCCTGAACATCCAGCATATGGTAGCTCTCAGAAGGCCAGTTAACATATGAGAAAGCACTCATTAGCCGCTTGGCGTTGAAACGCGGACATTGGAGGATCACATGGTCAGCCGTATCTAACTCGCCACACGAGCACAATGGGGATTCCTTTCTTCTAAAGAAGTGGAGCTTGTTATTGAAGTCCCCGTGACCACTGATAAGTTGGCTGGTGAAGTAATCTGGGACGTACCACGTCAGCTTAGTTCTAGTCCTGACATCGGGGGAAAATTTGTAGGTCATCCTACCTTTGCTGGAGTTTGTCCAGCGACTCTGCCAACTGTCCCAGATGGTTTCTTCAATATGGTGGAGTGTTTCTCTAAGGTCCTGCTGTCCTATTGTCTTCACAATAGGACAGCAGGACCTATTGCCTGTATGTGTGAAGTAGTCGCAATTATCTCTATAAAACCAATAAACTGAACAAGCCTTCATATCCTGTCAATGCGCTAAGCAAATAGATAATCTCGACTTATAAATAAATAGAAGCAAGCAATTAAATTCTTCGTAGCTTAGTGTGACGGGTCCTAATGAACGCCCCCCCCCCCCTACATATTTCGTAGCTGACGTTCCACCTTTTCAGGAAGTTATAATGTTCTCGTTCTATTTCAGCATTTGTTGAAACCGTTTCAACGGCCTCCCCAGTGCGGAAGGGTTAGTTCAACGAACATAAACTTCATAACTGCAAAGGAAGAAGAAGTGATAGGTCAGCCACGAAAAATATCGGAAAGGTGTTTTTATTATTGAACCTTACCACTAAACTATAAAGAATATTGGGCCCAGAATAGAAAATGTAAAAAAAAATATATTTACATGTAAAGCAATAGCTTCCAGTTTATAAAAACGCCAGCCATGCAGGATGAATTCTCTCAATCACTGGACACGAAACTCATCTATCACAATGTATTTTCCATTTTTCTGTAATAAGGAAGACTTAAATTTTTGCTCGGCATGAGACGTTCTGAGATGCTCAAAAATAAAATAACACCATTACGAATGGGGGTTTACAAATTTTCGAAATTCCCAACTCAAGACCCCTCCTTCTTCTAGTTTGATTTCAGCCATTAACGAAAATAGCCTTTAGTTTTACATAAAACGCTTAAATATAAATTTCAGTACGAACAAACCAAAATTGCAAAGAGCCATTTAGTATATATATATATATATATATATATATATATATATATATATATTACCGGACCCGGCAGACGTTGTCCTGCATGATATTTCAAGTGATTAGGATATTAAATTTAATAATATTGTTTAAAACAAAAGCTACTTTTAATAACTCAAAAAACAACTTATGCCTAAGGGCACGTTTGCTTAAAAACAAATAGAAAATGAAATATCGTGAATGTTTTATTCAGGCCTCCCTTATAACCCCCACTCCCGTTCGAATCTAAAAATTTAATATAGCTTATAATCATGGAAGGAATAATACTAATTTACATATAGAGTTTTGTTAAGTTCGGTTCAATCGTTAGTGCCCAATAAAATTGTTGGCTCCCACTTTAATTTTTTAGTTTATATCTCCTATATATAATTGCTGTTACATTCTTAAGTTAATTTTTGAATAAAATAATATATTTTACTCTGGAATATTTTCTTTATAAAGAAAATATGGAATGACTGGAAAATGGGGTATTTGTAAAGTTCAAAAGTGGGATAGGTCTTATTATAAAATAAATTGATTCAGCTTGAATATATAATTGAAAAATTATTTTATTATTAATTTTGTAAGCACAATGTTGAAATGGAAAGGTTTATGCCAATTAGCAGATAGAAATATCAATCTATATGATCTGAAAGTAATTGTATTGCTCAGGAGAACATCTATAATTTTTGAGAGATGTCTCTATCGGCGTTTTTAATTCACAATGAATGAATGCATGGAAATCTTTTCATCTTTTTCTTGTTTCGAGCAATAAAAATCAATAATTGACTTATTTGGTCATTGATACTTTTGTCTCCATGCCGAATGATCTGGATCATAATCGAGGTCCCTCAATTTAAATCTATCTCATCTATTTCTGTCAGAGAACATATTTAAGCGAGAGCTTGTGAGATTCTTGACAGAATTTAACATAGTTGTGTGCTTAGTGTAAGTAATTTAGACCAAACTAAGCAGCGAATCATATAAATATATATTGTTTTAAACGTAAAAACTAAGTTAAAGGTTTTGAATTGTTAATTTAATGCCGCATTAGACATTAAACTACTCGTAGATCTATACTTCGAAATATTTCTAATTATAGGATGCAATTGTATCATTGCAATATAATGATTACAAGTAAGTTAAATCAACAAGACATGAAGAGTTTTTCTAGAGTTATATTTTTTACTATTTGGGAATCTTATGAGGTCAATATTTTTTAGACTTTGTGTTGAAATATTTTTGCATTTTATAAGAAGCCCAGACCATGTTTGACCTCAAGAGAAAATTTTAGAGTAAGTCTAGTGTAACTCATTTATATGAATTAACTTTCATAAGAATAATACATACTTTCATCTCAAATGACTCAGCTTACTACGAGCTTGATTTAAATTATTATACCAGTTATTGCAGAACCTTGCAAATTCCTTTAAAAAAAGTATACAAATTAAGAAATAAAATGGAAAGTTTTTCCCTTTGAAAAAAATCTTAGGTTTAAACAAACAGTATTAAATATATCTTAAAATGATAGCAAAGGCTGAGAAGTATGACAAATTTACCAGTAAAGTAAGTAAAAAAATTATTACTTCTATTTTATGTAGGGCACTGGTTATGAATTTTGGTATCTGCGCCTCATTCATAAATTCTATGCTCTCATACAATTGAAAATTGACACCTACCTTTATATATGTACACACACACACACACAGATTTATACACTGACCATTTATTATTTAAGAATGTTCTTTGAGCCATAAGGTCAGAAAATTTAATTGTTTTATGTCTAATTTTATTTTTACTGTCTTTCAAGATATTAAAGTGCTAATTCAATGCTCGGGACTAAATATTATACATTCTTTTCATTAACTGGCTTTAAGAGATTAAACATAAAACTGTATGCAAAAAATTTTATTACTTCAATTGGAATGTCCTTGATAGTTAAGTTTTCCACCCTTTTTTGTAACCTCAATTTTCTCTTTTCTAAAATTTCATTTTTGTATTTTAATATTCCGTTCTGACAAACTTCAGTAAACTCCTTTCCGCAGCCATAGTGCTTAGCTAATGGTCTGACTTCTGTGACCCAATTAAAGATTGCATCAGGATTGCTCCTATCCAGGGAAATTAGCCTATTGAAGCAAAGCCTTGGCAACCTACCTTCCGGCATGAGTGACAATTTGGACCAATAGTTTATAACCCTGTTCATACCACTGACCCTCACGGGGTTTCGGCCTGCCTCTAGGCGCACTATGTAGTTGGCAGTACTCCTCGGCCAGTTAAAAAATCGTTTCAGGAACTTTAGCTGTACGACTTAGATAACATCTAGATAGCTTAGACTCCATATTTTAGAGGCATAAAGGAGGGTTTAAGTTACCATAGAATCAAAAAGAGCTATTTTCGTATCCCATGAATCATTTCGATCTTTTCGCAAAATTGCAAGAACTCCCACGGCAGCAACAGATGGCTTCTGAATAAAATGCTTCGATGCTTTGCTGAATCTTCCTGAAGAAGTGAAAGGAACTCCCAGATAAGTGTAGATTTTAGTGTACCTTCTCACCATGCCAGTAAAGTGGCCTAAGTTGTTTCAGCCTAGGGGACATAAACCTTTTATCTTTCTACATTTACAAATTTACTTAACACGTTAAGGACGGCACGGGGTCATTTGACCCCGTACGTAACTGTCTCCCAGGACGGGTCGGTTTTAAAGATAAATGTTCAAAAAATACTTTGACGGTTTTTGCTTTGTACTAATAAATATAATTAAAAATAGTACGTTTATGCATTTCAAATCCAAAAAATACGTCGTATATCATTGAAAAAATGCACGGGGCTTTATGACCCCGTGCCGGCCTGGAGAGTGGTATTTTGGCTCTAGTCCGGCACGGGCTCATATAGCCCCGTGTTATTTCCCGTGCTTTTCCTGTTAACCACTTGTTCTGTTATTTGCATAGACTTATGTATGTAAATGACAGAACGCGTCCCTCCCATTTCAGTTTACTTTTTGCTGTCGTTTTGGAACATCAATCTGTATAATGTGCAAATCACGTGGCCGACAATTAGTGGATTTAGCTTTATTAAAAAAGTGTTCCGGGTGTTTCGAAAAATTAAGAAAAACATTGTCCTCTAAAGAAGCAGACAAAAAAGTTAGAACGTATTGTGAAGAGTGCAACATGAAGTCACTTTGTCTACAATGCTTCAACAACTACCATAAATCTATTTCCTAACCATTGTGATAATGAAGAATTGTTAATTGCAAAATAATTATTTGTTTATTCATACTTTTTCTTTATTATGTTTATTTTCCAATTATTTGTTTAAACGATACTCCTAGTTAATAGTTTGTTTTTCTCGTTTTGTAATTTTATCTTTATAAACTAATAAATTTTTATTGTAATGTGTCGTAATTTAAAGTTAATTCATATTCACCCATTTTAATGTATAACAAAAATTAAAATCCTTTGTTGATCACCAAAATTATCACACAAAGTCATTTCTAAGTCACGTAACAAAAAATTGATGAAAACACGGCCTGCGACTGCCATATATTTTTTGATGTCCAAAGAATAAAAAAATGTTTCAATATAGCAATTTAGTTCATTTTTAGAGTAGTAGTAGCTCATTAAAAGGGGACAAAAGTACGGGGTCGATTGACCCCGTGCCGTCCTTGTGGATAGTTGCACCACGGGGTCAATTGACCCCGTGCCGTACTTGTGGATAGACCAAATTTTTGAAGTCCGTACTGAACGTGTTAATAATAAATATTATAAAAAAATTAATCAGTTGCCTATTTTATCAATTTATAATTCCATTTCACATTATTTACCCAATAGTTATTAGTATCTAATAGAATGTATGTTTGGAATTATTATTGACTGATATATTACTACAGATAACTCTCAGAATCAGTAAGTCTTGTAAGAGGGATTTCTAACTCAATGGAGTTCTCAATTCGAGCATATCCGAGAGACGCGGTTTATTATTCGAGAATCCAGAGTATTTACAAATATAAAAGTTCCCTCTAAGCTATTTCTAGCAACAAGGTCGAGGTTTCTTCGCTGCTTTCTCAAGATAAGAATAAATGGAGGGGAGCATTCTGACGGATGTCACGCGATCAAAGGAGATTTAAATTATAATACTGTATCCATTTGAAAATAGTAACATTATTCAGTGTAAAGAAGTATGGCATTGAATATGTCCATCAGATTTCCTGGTACGTCTTCTCACACGTGAGGCAAATTGACTCGTTAAATGTACGTAACACGAGTTGCTGCATTGTAATAATTTTCACATTATTAATAAATACTATTCATAGAACCGAAATAAATACGCTTGATACGTGCTTTTATGTAGGAAATGTAAACAAAATTAATTTTATTTTAGCGAATTGCGAACTGAAAATGGATAATCAAATATTTACACTCAAAATAATAAATGTGAACCTTCTAAAAGGAATAAAATAGCAATTAGGAAAAAGAGAAATATCATCTCACTAATATCATTAAGACTATTTAAAGTTAATTCATAATTTCCAATACTTTTTTGAGATTCCGATTCAAGGTTTTAAAACATTTATGTTGTCCTTATTATAACATGATTGTGTTTCATTTTTTTTTCTTATAAGTCTGATAAATTATATTTGATGTCCACCACGCAGAGATTTTGACCGCGGATCATGACGCGATTTTCGGAACATGTCTTCAAATATCCATAGATCCTACCCAAAAGATTACGAAAATGAGGTCCGTTCAAAACTGTATATATGTATATGTGTGTGTGTTATTAACTTTATTTGAAGCCTAAATACCAAATATTATTATCATAGCTCTTTCACGTTTTGAGGTTAATGCAAGTGCGTAACGAACGCAGGAATCGGCTTAATTAACACATCCCCTGCTTGACGGACTTTTTTTTTAATTTTACGCCTTCAGCAAACCATCCCCATGATGTTATTGATCTATGAAAATAAGACAATATTTCATGAAACGTGTTATTCCAGGTTTAAATACTACATATCGTTTTCGACGGACTTTTACTTTTTAAGATACCTATAATTATGAGTTTTCATCAAATAAGATTTTATTTCATGACTCAATGATTTGATCTATACCTTACTCGCTATTAAGCATTATCATTCAATACTAAAGCTATTATTCTTTAATGGCTGAAATCGTAATAGAAATGGGGGGGGGTAGAGGGAAGGGTATTCGAAAATTAAAAATATCTCCGTTATTATAAATCGAATCGAAATTTGGTTGCAATTTTTGTTTCATCACTAACAAACTTGATATTTAATCGTTTTATGTAAAAAGAAAGATCTAGTTAGATCATGGCTGAACTCCGGCCAATGATGGAGGGGGGGGGGGTTAGAGGGGAGGAGTGTCCAAAATTCTTAATATCTCCGTTATTATGCATCGGATCGAAAAATTGTATAGAAGCAACTTATTGAAAATGTAATGTTCTGTAAATGTTGTTATGTGCGTTTTTTACTATGTTGATTATTAGCGGAGATATTCTCATTTTAGCAAATTTCCCTTAAGGGAAATCAGCTATTGAGGTCGTACTCATGATGCGAGTTTCGAAAAATTTCTTCAAATGTCCATCGATCCTACCCAGGAGATGACGAAAATGAGGTCCGTTCAAAATTATATATATATATATATATATATATATATATATATATATATATATATATATATATGTCTGTTAACGCTCTAGCGGTCGCAATTTTTGTTTGATCGTTACCAAACTCGGAATTTAATCGTTTTATGTAAAAAGGAAGATCAAATTCGTTAATGGCTGAAATCGGACCAGTGGGTGGGGGGGGGTTTAGAGGGGGGATTTTTGAAAATTCAAAATATCTCCTTTATTATGCGTCGGATCGAAAAATTGTATAGATTAAATCTTATTGCAAATTAAATTTACTATAAATATTGTTCTATACATTTATTCTGTATCTTGAATACTAACCGATATATTTGCATTTGTATTCTGCGTGTGGTCATCAGTAGGCTATGACTTTCCTCCGAGAGCTCTGGCGGCCGTTTCCATAACTATTCGTCCCTCGTGAATAGGTTTAGAGGTTAGGTTAACTGTTTTTTGGGGCTAGAAACTACTGGGTTATTACGCCCTAAATAATGTTTTAGGTTTAGAGGTTTCTTACTATTACAGTTGTTATTAGGTAGATTTCTCTATTGTATAACTTCACGTGGGAAATCTGCTTAGTTTACGCAGCCCCTGCGTGACGGACTTTTTCCCGCCTACAGTAGGCCCTCACTCCTACTCATGTCATATTAACTATAAGCTGTTATATTGTGAACCACTTCATTCCAAGTTTAAATGCCAAATATGGTTCTTTGTGAGATACATGCATATACATGACACATCAGGGAAATCTGCTTAGTTTACACAGCCTCTGCGTGATGGGCTTTTTCTTAACTGCTATATAGTTAGTAAGTGACTTAGTCGTACTTTCTTGTTTACAACCTTCAGTAGACCCCCGCTTCTACTCATCGAATTTTCTTTAGAATGGAAAATATATGTTGAGAAGATATCAGTTGAATGTCATACCAGCACGTGGGAATTCTGCTTAGTTTTCGTGATGAACTTACTGTCTCAAATTGTTTGTCCCTCTAGCAAGCTCAGCTAGCCTGATGCTAAGCCATCAAGACTGCAAGGTATTGCGGGTTTAGTTGGCCGCTCATAAAATGACTCTGTCAACTATGAGTCATAGATAGCTTACAGGGAAGTGCAGTGCTTATCTCCTTTTGACGCATTAAAGCATGACAAGATAATGCAACTCATCGAATGTTATGTCTAAAGAAGTGTCTAAGGAGATTAATCTCCCTTCACACGTGTACAATTTAAAACTAATCTAGTGAGAGAGATGGAGTAACAAACATTTTCATGTCGACTTCCTTTTATGACATTCCCTTATAGCAGATTTTCCTCCTATTGAGATCGTACTAATGACGCGATTTTAAAAAAAATCACATATGTCCATGGATCCTACAATTTAAAATTGTAAATTTTACTTTATTACAATTTTATTATTTTTGAAAATTTAAACTATCTCTGTTATTTTAAATCGGATCGAAAACATTTATAATACCAATCTTATTAAGATTTTATTGACCGTCAAATTCTACTAGGGTTTTTTTTTTTTTTTTTTTTTTTTTTTTGGGGAAATAGAGAATATATGATATGACGAGACCCGTCAGATATTTTATTGTGATATATAAGAAAAAGGATACTAAAGGTGTAGATAGAATGTTTCACACCTGTAAAACCAAACAAGAAATAAGGTTAATGTTTTGACTGTGAATCAAAGTGTCTTTAACACATTTGATGAAATTGTATAAAATCAATGTTATAGAAAATTTAACGTTCTATAAATATTGTTATGAACGTGTTTCCACTATCTTGATTATTAACTGAGATATTTAGATTTTTTTAGTTTTCGGCCCTCAGTAAACCCCCATTCCTGCTCATGTCACATTAACAATAAGCTGTTATATTATGAACCACTTCATTCCAAGGTTAAATACCAAATATGGTTTTCATTGAACCGTTACTTTGTGAGATAAATACAAATACATGGCACATGTGGGAAATCTGCTTAGTTTACTCGGCCCCCTGCTTGATGAACGTTTTGTGAAGATCACTGCAAGGCTGTGTTTTATGAAATTTAACGCTCTATAAATGTTGTTATGAACGTGTTTTCACTATCTTGATTATTGACCGGGATATTTAGATTTTTTAAGTTTTCGGCCTTCTGTAAACCCCCACTCCTACTCATCTATCATATTAACAATAAGTTGTTATATTATGAAGCAAATTTATTTTAAGCCCAAATACCAAAAAGGGTTCTCAAGGAACTTTTACGTTTTGAGGAAAATGCAAATACGTGGGAAATATGCAGGACAAACAGGAGATAGAGAGAGAAAGAGAGAAAGAGAGAGAGAGAGAGAGAGAGAGAGAGAGAGAGAGAGAGAGAGAGAGAGATGTTTTTATTGTCTTAGGACCAATGGTCCTCTCTTACAGGTAATAGTCATGTATGTTTACTATTTATAAATCAAACTAAACTACTTATAAATTAAATTAAAACTTATACAACAAACATAAAGCTATAAAAATATAATATATATATATATATATATATATATATATATATATATATATATAGAGAGAGAGAGAGAGAGAGAGAGAGAGAGAGAGAGAGAGAGATGTTTTTATTGTCATTGGACCAATGGTCCTCTCTTACAGGTAATAGTCATGTATGTTTACTATTTATAAATCAAACTAAACTACTTATAAATTAAATTATAACTTATACAACAAACATAAAGCTATTAAAATATAATATATATATATATATATATATATATATATATATAGAGAGAGAGAGAGAGAGAGAGAGAGAGAGAAAGAGAGAGAGAGATGTTTTTATTGTTATTGGACCAATGGTCCTCTCTTACAGGTAATAGTCATGTATGTTTACTATTTATAAATCAAACTAAACTACTTATAAATTAAATTATAACTTATACAACAAACATAAAGCTATTAAAATATAATATATATATATATATATATATATATATATATATATAGAGAGAGAGAGAGAGAGAGAGAGAGAGAGATGTTTTTATTGTCATTGGACCAATGGTCCTCTCTTACAGGTAATAGTCATGTATGTTTACTATTTATAAATCAAACTAAACTACTTATAAATTAAATTATAACTTATACAACAAACATAAAGCTATTAAAATATAATATATATATATATATATATATATATATATATATATATATATATATATAGAGAGAGAGAGAGAGAGAGAGAGAGAGAGAGAGAGATGTTTTTATTGTCATTGGACCAATGGTCCTCTCTTACAGGTAATAGTCATGTATGTTTACTATTTATAAATCAAACTAAACTACTTATAAATTAAATTATAACTTATACAACAAACATAAAGCTATTAAAATATTATATATATATATATATATATATATATATATATATATATATATAGAGAGAGAGAGAGAGAGAGAGAGAGAGAGATGCTTTTATAGTCATAGGACAAATTGTCCTACAGACAATACTTATGTATGTTTACTATTTATAAATCAAACTAAACTACTTATAAATTAAATTAAAACTTTATACAACAAACATAAAGATACTAAAAATATATATATATATATATAATATATATATATATATATATATATATATATATATATATATATATATATATATTTATATATATATATATATATATATAGAGAGAGAGAGAGAGAGAGAGAGAGAGAGATGTTTTTATTGTCATTGGACCAATGGTCCTCTCTTACAGGTAATAGTCATGTATGTTTACTATTTATAAATCAAACTAAACTACTTATAAATTAAATTGAAACTTATACAACAAACATAAAGCTATTAAAATATAATTAATATATATATATATATATATATATATATATATATATAGAGAGAGAGAGAGAGAGAGAGAGAGACAGAGAGAGGGAGAGAGAGAGCGCGCGTAATGCATATAGTGTTTAGCAACGAATAATAATTTACCAAGTGCACAATGTTAAAAACGCTAAAGTAGTACGTGTTTAATTTTGCAACCAAAGTAACCCAAATAATCAATGTTTATTATTTTTGCAATTAACGTAACAATATGTTATTTACACAGACAAACCATAAATATCTCGCAATTAAATATTTTACGGATCCCTGACTGAATTCTCTAAAAGTCGGGTTTTGGAGTTGTGGTTTCCTTTCCCTTGTGGGGGGATGATGGTTGCCGTGCCTGAGGAGATGGTGGTGGTAGACAAGCAGGAGGGAGAGAGAGTGAGAGGGAGGGGGGGGGGGAAGATTTGCAAAAGAAAACGGATTTAGGGCTGGAGAAGGGGCTAAGTGGGCTGTTTGATATTAACAAGGCTCTGCTTCTGAGACAGACGGCAAAAACCTGGCCTGCTAATGACCACCCTCCTCCCGGCTGATAGAGCCCATCTCTCCTCCAACATCAGCCACTCCATTCCGATAGCTCTTAGCAACTATTTGATTTAATGTTTCCCGAACTGTATTTAACCTACGGGCCGGCGACTCAAATCCTATGGCACGATCCCATGTAAAATACATCTATCCATTTTACTCTTACAATTTCTCAAATATTCATTTTGAAATAAAATGTACAATTTCATAATTCTATTTTAGCAGATTTTCCTTAAGGGAAGACAGCTTTTGAGGTCGTGCTCGTGATGCGAATTCTTCAATTTCTTCAAATGTCCATCGATCCTACCATGGACATGACGAAAATGAGGTCCGTTAAGAATTATTTTTCTGTTAACGCTCTAGCGATCGCAATTTTTGTTTGTTTGCTACTAAACTCGAAATTTAATAGTTTTATGAAAAAAAAAAGAAAAAAAAAAAGATCAAATTCGTTAATGTCTTGAATCGGAGCAGTGTGAGAATGGTTTAAAGGAGAGGATTTTCGAAATCTTACCTTGTGCTTGTGTAGAAACAATCTTATCGCAAATACAATGTGCTATACATATTTTTACACATATATTTATTCTCTACTTTGAGTTTTAACCGAGATATTAGCATTTTTCAGTTTTCTGCCTTCAGAAAACCCCCAAACCTACTCATTTCATATAAACGATACTCTGTTACATAATAAACCACTTTATTCGAAGCTTAAATACAACATATTATTTTCAAGAGACTTTTATTATAAGTGATACATGAAAAAATGGACTGTTGGTCACCCCCCACCCCCTGTCTTAATTTGGGAGATTACTAAAATTTGAGTGATTGAAATAAAAAATTATTCTGATTCATTATAAATTACAGTACTAGAAATAGTAAACAGTTTCCAGTAAAGTTATTTTGTTATATTCAGATATATTTCAGTAATAGTTTTTCTTTCCAATAAATAATATATGTGGTCCGTTAGGAGGTTATTAAAATAGACTGAAAGATTTCTCATTAGCGTTTGTATTTATTCACTTAATATTCACGGTTTAGTGATACCAGTGTGAAGATTTATATATATATACAGTTTTGAACGGATCTCATTTTCGTCATGTCCTGGGTCGGATCGATGGTCATTTGAGGAAATATTTCAAAAATCGCGACATGAGTATGACCTCAATAGCTGATTTCCCTCAAGGGAAATCTTCTAAAATATTGTACTTGCTTGTGCAGGCTATAAAACGTCTTATTATTATTGGTGAAGGTGCAGCTATTAAATATAGAATATTTAGCCCGGTTACAATCGAGTGTAATGAGGAAAAATGCATCGTTGATATTAAAACCTTTTTTTTTAATATAGTTTGATCATCCGAAGATTTATTTGATTGGGAAAATAACACTTAATAGTACAAATAATATCCATATTAAACTATTGATTCGTAAACAAATTAGTAAGACTTTAATTTTGTGTAGCTGAAATGATTTCTGGAATACAACTGATTTGTGCTATTGCAACGGACGCATACATAGTGTGTCAGACATAAAAAAATGTTAGATTATCATGTTTTGAAGAATTTTTTATATTATTCAAATGAAGTATTTTAGAATTCTAAACATTACTTAGGTCCACCTAGCTTTTTGTTTCTTTTTTGTTTCTCATAGTAACCCTATGAGGAGCTTTTTATTTGAATACATGTTCCATTGCCACATGGCATTTTACACGTATGATTATGTTTAAATACATTTTTTTACAATATATACACGTTAATATACTATCTACTCAAATATAATATTAAAAAAATAATAATAATAAAATAAATAAGATAATTACAAATAAAATTAGTAAATGAAATGAAAAAACAAATAAATAAAATAAGAACAAATCAATTAAAGTTAAACTCAACCATTGTTTAATTTGCGAGTCTATGTAAGATAAATATATTGAATTATAATTCCCATTCCTCACAATCAACTTTACATCCCAATGTATTTTTGCTACATCCATATCTATAATTTATAAGTTGTACTGATAAACTTTATAAGTTCTTTATTATATTTGTTAAATATAATATGAGGTGGCTCTGGCCAATTACCTCCTAGCTCCAAAGCCCACCAAGCTGCGTTTGTATGAATTGTCACATACGTAAATACAATGAAATGACGAATTAAATGCTGCAAAATCGCTCAGCCACGAAAATCTGATTAGTAAGTGGAACACTTGATTTGGGGAGGCAATGTGAAACAGCGTTCTGGTGTATTGTAACTTAGCTGGAATAGGTGGTAGCTACGATAAGAGGTCGGGGGGAAATTATTGCCCTCGAGGGACAATAGCTGAGACTTGCCTCGCTATCAATGGGAGCGAGTTGCTGGTTCTCTAAGACCGGACCAAGTTTTCAATTGTCATATATTCGATACTGTCAATTAGGCCTTCCTCTATTATAAGCTCAGCGTTTCACAGGTTCAAGCTCGCCTTGCCTATCAACCCCTCCTCACTACAATCCTCGTGACAAGTACTGCTACGCCTCAACCCAAAAATAACGCAGTGGCTGCAAAGCTAAGATTAGTAAGCTACTCTGTAGCCTACTCTGTGCTAGTAAGCTAATGATGTCATCTCAAATTCGATATTTAGCAGATTTCCCTTAAGTTCGTATTCATGACACGATTTCCGAAAGATTTCTTCAAATGTCAATCAATCCTGCCCAGAAGATGACAAAAATTAGAGGTCGAAATTTTTATTTGATCATTAGCAAACTAGCTTCAGAGTGGGTATTTTAGAAAATTCCAAATATCTCCGTTACTATACGTCGAATCGAACAATTGTATATAACTACTCTTACTGCACATTAAATGTTCTATAAATATTGTTATATACATTTATTCTCTATCTTGAATATTAACCATGATATTCCCATATTTTAGTTTGCAGGCTTCAGAAAGCCCCGTTTCACATAAAGAATACTCTGTTGTATAATAAACCCCGTTGTCGGAGGCTTAAATAACAAATACTATTTTCAAGAGACGTTTATTATAGGAGATGCATGGAAAAATGTTCTGTTCGTCTCTCGGAATAATTTCTTGGACTACTAATATTTGAGTGATTGAGATAAAAAGTATAGTGATTCGCTATAATTTACAGTACTAGATATAGTAGATAGCTTTCAATAAAATTATTAAATTATATTCAGATATATTTCAGCAATTATTTTTTTCCCCCAGCGAAGAAAGAAGCAGATTTCCAACGTACTGGTATAACACACTTGTGATTTAGTTTCACCACATATTCTCTATTTTTATGTAAAAAAAATCAATGAATAAAAGGGTTGTTAGAGAGGTGGGGGAGGGTTGCTGAACAACAGGGTCGAAAAACTAGAGAGAACAAATAACTAGCTTAATACTTGAGCTATGAAAAAATGTACAGAACATCAAATTTAGAACATCAGTAGCCTAACAAGATTGGTTCTATAACGTTTACCAATAATAATGAAGATATTTTGAATTTTCAAAAATCCCCCTCTAAACACCACCAATTTCAGCCATTTACTAATATAATCTGATGAAACAGTTAAAAGTAGAGTATAGTATGGAGGAAATACATTTTTCGATTAGCGACCTCAAAATCTTAATTGATAACGTTCTCACACTTCCTGCCTGACTCAGTAAACGTCTAATGAAATATTAGGTATTTAAGCTTGGAATAAAGTGGTTCAAGATATAACAGCTTGATGCTAATATGGCATGAGTAGGAGTGGGGGTTTATTGAACGCTAAAAGTTAAAAAAAAAATAACAACCAAATATCTTGGATAATATTCAAGGCATAATTTACAATTTTTCGATCAACCGTATAATAACAGAGATACTTCGAATACTCGAAATTCCCTGCCTATAAACCCTTTTCCCACTCGATCGATTTCAACTATTAACGAACTTGACCTTTGGTTCCGCATGAAACTTTTATATACCGAGTTTGGTTACGATCAAAAAAGAATTATGACCGCTAGAGCGGTAATAGACAAATATATATCTTCTAATGAATAATGAGTGTGAAAAACCACAATTTCTTTATTGTCATACCTATCGGTAGAGACCGTCGTCACTGGCTGATGGTTGAGTACCGTCAGGCAGTGACGACGGTCTCCACCGATAGGTATGACAAAAGTATCATTTATTTATATTGGCGGTTCTAACCCTTTATTTGAATTACCACTATTTCTTTATTTTTCTTTATCTGAGAGTCGGATATGATTTGGGAATTCCATTTCCTTTAGTCATAAGGCTATCCAAGAATGTGTGTGTGGGGTACAAGAAATGAGGAAGAGAAGAAGGGAAGTGGTAAATTGGAATTGGCTGAGGCTTAATTACCGTAGTTTGTCCTACTGATTTGGAGAGTGTAGACCACTTTTGTTTTTTACCAAAACATTTAGGTCATCAGAAGCCCTAATCAGTCCATTAACTTCGTAACAGCTAATTCCTCATTATTGTTAATCTATTCTGTGCTTAACTATCTATTTGGTTTTGGTAGGAACGTTAATTATCAGTATATATATATAAACTGTTCACTAACCTTTATTCCATTTTTAAATAAATAATTACACAAAAATAATCTTAGAGACACAGATTTACACATTGAACTTCATTCTGGGTCAAAGCAAAGTTGAGCTGCACCTACAATAAAACGTCTGTCACGTAGGGGCTGCTTATCTAACCAGATTTCCCACGAGCAGCATGTATTTGCATTTAACTCAAAAAGTATATATTCAAGGAGACCAATAATTGGTATTTAAGCATAAAACTAACTATTACATGATATAACAGCTTATTGTTAATATGACATGAGTAGGAGAGGGGGTTTACTGAAGGATGAAAAACTAAAATATTTCAAATATCTCGGTTCATATTCATGATAGAGAAAATATTTATATATCAACATTTATAGGTAATTAAATTTTCAATAATATTGCTTCTATACACTTTTACGATCTGACACATAATATGGAAGATATGTTGAATTTTCGAAATTCCTCCTCTCTAAACTCCCCCTCCCCCAGTCCAATTTCAGCCGTTAACGAACTTGATCTTTCTTTGTTTTTTAGTTTGGTAATGGTAAAACAATAATTGCGACCACTTGTTTCGGAACAGACATACATATATAATTTTGAACGGACCTCATTTTCCTAGGTAGGATAGATGAACATTTGATGACATTTTTCAAAAATCGTGTCATGAGTAAGACCTCAATAGCTGATTTCCCTTGAGTGAAATTTGCTAAAAATCATTCAGGCGGGAGCTGAGTACACAAGACAGATTTTCCACAGGCTGGATTCACTGCAGATCAAGAACAATTTTTCCTGTAATAAGAAGCGTACGCATATCGGAGATTTAACCTGATTTATTTTTTATTAATATTAACGTCCACTTCTTGCAACTAAGGCTAATTGGGACGGGTTATCGACTGGTTACCACCCTTTTCTAGCCAGGGTGGGAGAAAGAATATTATTTAATGAGTTCTTCATATAAATAAATTCATATTGACCAGTCGGGAATCGAAATAGCTACTATAGGTTAACCATGTGAGATTAAAGGCAGTATTTTAACTCACATGGCTAACCTGAGCTCCTAAATAAAGTCAACCTGATTAGTGAAAATGAAAAAATCCCAGTAGTATTTTTGTTCTACGCCTCTCTAAACTCCTTTCTCCTTATGCAAATGCAGCCACGAACGAACATCATCTTTAATTTTACCCGAACCACTTCTATATCGAATTAGGTAACGATCAAACGAAATTTATGAACGCCAAAGAGTTAACAGTCATGTATATTAGAACTGAGTTTCATTTTCATTAACAATGGACATTTGAAGATATTTTTTTTAATAATCATGTTATTAATACAACCTAAATAGCTGATTTCGCTTTAGGGAAATATCCTGAGAGCTAATTATTATCACTCTGCTAAACATGAACGTTTTTTTTTATATATTCTTCATATTTTATGGCAAGGGTCACAAATAAAAAACATTTTTTTCAGTGCAACCTTTTTGGAAATTGCCCTACACGTTTTGTGACTTACTTGGCACCTCTTCAGGGGCTATCCCTTTTAAATAAATATATAAAAAAATAATAATATTAATTTAACAAATCTCTTAATAATTCTTTTTCTATATATTGTATTAATAGGTGCTTACATCTATGATCTATTTATTAAATCTAATTATAGATTGCTTCTTACATTTCTGAAGTGCTCTATAATTATATTTTATAAATATATCATAGATGTAGGCACCTACTAATACAATATATGGCAAAAGAATTATTAAGGGATTTGTTAAATTAATGTTATTAATTTTATATTTTTTTTGAAGAGGTAGCAAGTAAGCCACGAAAAATATAGGGTAGTTTTAATAAAGTTTGCAGGGAAAAAGAAATGTTTTTAGTGGTAGCCCTTGCCATAAAATATGAAGAATATATAAAAAATATTTGGTACTGAATAAGAAGAATTAACGCTTACAATTTACATTATACTGGAGTCGACAATAATATTACCATTTCAAATAGTTCCTCATTATATGAGGGAAAAGAAATAATGTTTCGTTTTCATTCAAAAAGTCTTCGTGACCACTTTAATTTTCTTAAATCCTAAAGGCAGATAAAAGCTATTTCAATTTTATCTTTTATTATCAGGTTTTATTTCGGTTGAGATACTCCTCTCGTGATGGGGCTCTCGAGAGCAGGCTCGAGTTGAGGGTGTCACGGAAAGGGGGGATGGGAGGGAAAGGGAAACTTGACGAAGATACTTGGGACATCTCAACTTGAGATAGTTCCCCAGCCTACCCTCAAGTGGCTACGCTCTTTCGTGACCTAGTCATTTTAGTTTTGACATGATTCATTGCTTCCATGTTCTCTCTTGGAGGAAAATAACAGCCACTTGCAATCATTCCCAGTAGAGAACCGCACTCAATGCACCACATCACCGACCCAAGAATTAAGCTATTGTAAAACACTTAGTATCACGTTCCTAAGAATCTAAAGCACAAGATTATGACATTTAAATAATTGCCGACTCCCCCGCAAAATCCTAGAACTAAGAAGCTTAACTTTTATAGTTATTAGCAGATTTTCCTTAATGAAAATCGGCTGTTGAGGTCTAACCTCAAGATGCGAATTTTAGAAATATTCTTCATATGCCCATCGATTCTACTCAGGAAATCAATAAAAGTACGTCATGCTTGGGCTTAAACTTAAATTAGTAGGTGTGTTTACGTAGGCTTCTTGTTAATGGTGAAATTCGAAAACTTCGTCACGCATGGGTCGCGTAAACTTAGCAGATTTCCCACGCGAAGGTTTACAATATATAAATCTACATACGGGTAACTCTGCAGTGAATGTTAAGTGAATAAATACAAACAGTAATCAAAAATTTTTCAGTCAATTTACAAGTAAATAATGCCTACAACGGAAAGCACCTGAGTTGTAAACAAAAAGGCCAAACTTGTAGTGCTGAATAGATAAATAGAACTATTACAGACCGGAAAGCAATTAATGAAATATATCTGAAAATAGCATATTAATCCGATTGAAAACTAATTACTAAAGCCAGTGCTGTAATTTATAATGCATTAGACTCATTTTTATCTCAATTTTAGTAATCCAAGAATACAAGAAAGAGGGGGTGGGATCAACAGAACGTATATCTCACGAAGTACGTAAATGGTCTATGAAAACAACATTTTGTATTTCATCTAGTAATGAAGTGTTTCAAGAAAAAACAGCTTATTGTTAATATGACATGAGCAGAAGTGGGGGTTTATTGTAAGCCGAAAACTATAAAATCCAAATATCTCGTTTATAACTCATGTTATAGAAAATATGTATAGAACAACATTTATTGATCATTACATTTACAATACTACGAAAATTCGAAACATCTCCATTACTATTAACGTGGATAAAACTAATCTCATTCCACATTCCATTAAATTTTATTTAGAAAGAGAACTTTATGACTGTTTGTATGAGCCCATGCTACTATCTGAAACAGTAAATATATATTAGTCTCACAACTTATATGCATGTTTTTTTACCAAATTACTTTAAAACTTTATATGAAACGTAACTCAAGAAACAAGCGTGTTACCATTCAGTAACCTCCCCCCCGTATATATGCAATACATAATGCATATATACTACATAATTATAGCAGATCTCCGCGTGGGAAGTCATCAATTGAGGTTGACATGTTTTTCGAAAAATTTCTTCAAATTCCTATCAATCTTACCCTGTAGGTGACGAATTTGATGTCTTTTCAAAATTGTATGTATATATAGATTTATATATGTGTATGTTAACACTCTAACGTTCGCAATTTTGGTTTGATCGTTACCAACTCGATATTTAAACGTTTTATGTAATAATAAAGTAAAACTTTATTAACAGCTGAAATCGGGAAAGTAGGAGTGGGGGTTTAAAAGGGGAGAGAATTTCAAAATGCAAACTATCTCTGTCAATTTGATTATATATAAATGTTGTAAGCGAAATATTATTTTTCAGCCTTCAGTAAACCCCCACTCCACTCATGTCAAATTTACATGAAGTTGTTATATCATGAACCACTTTATTCGAAACTTATGTTTCAAATATTGTATTCATTGAACTTTTACTATCTGAGAAACTTGCGAATACTTGATGACATCATGAATTAAGATTTATTTTCTGGTCTTGATTCGAAAATGATTAGTTGATGTATACCATACTCAATATTTAATCGTTTAATTCAACTTAATGTTCATATTCGTAATTGGATGAATATCGGACCTACAAAAGTGGGTTGGAGGGGGCGTTTAGCATTTCAGATTTATTCTTTACTATGAGTCGAATCGAAACATTTTATACAACCAGTCTTGTTAAAATATTGATGCTCTACAATTATTGTTGGACACATTTATTCGTAACTCATATATTAAGACAGATATTAGTATTATCTTGATTTCAATCTTCAGTAGGTCAGTAGTGCAACATACCAGAACTTGGGAAATCGGTTTACGCAGCCCATGCTTTTGGACTTTTCTTCATTTGTGTATTTAAGGCAGATATAGCCATTTGCGAGGGAAATTGAGGTATCTTTGAATAAAAATGTCGTAGGCATTGATCAGTGTACTAAAAACATAGCAGGGTAGATTAAATTGGGCAGTGAGCATATGCTAATCGATGAAAATATGTAATTCTGGAAAAGTACATCTAATGGAAATAGTTAATTGTTTTCATTTTAGTTCACAGAAAAAATTGGATTTCCGATAAAGAGGATAATCTGTTGCTAAATAATTCAGCCAATGTATTGATTTGATTGAAATAATCTAATCATCCGAACTAATATTAAATATTTATTATGAATTTTTTAATTGCCTACATCACAGTTAATACTAGAGATTCGGTGATTCTCGGTTGTGGAAAAATTCTCGACTCTTGACACACTTGTGAGAAGAAATTATTAATTCATAAATTAAAATAACAAGATGGGGAAATATTTGCAAGCTTTTGAGTTAGCAATGAATTATTTAGAGGCAAAAAAATGTATTTTAGCTTAAGGTTTACTCTGAAAATAAAGTTAACTTAAATAAACCTCTTAGTAGGAGCATTTTATGCTCTTCTTGTAAAAGGAGAGCAACTTTCATACACTTTTGCCATATTTTAGCAAAATATCATCATAGAGTTGCAGAATAAGGAAACTTTTTTAGTGGACTTCAAATATAGCCACTTTCAAAATTTAACACTCTTTTCAAAACTCGAGATATATATCTTGCTAGTCTTCGCCGCTCGCCTACCTGTTGCACCAAGCAGAAAGTCCCTTTTGTCTTCCTAACGCAACTTTTTCCCCCTTTTCCTTTTAAATCTATTATATGGGCATAACTCATGTCCTAGGTCAAGCTTCTCTCTAAATTGTTGGTTAATTAATTCCTGAAAATCGTCCAAGAACTCTTAACTTCTTTCGGTTGAATAAAAGAAACCACAGCTTCTAGTTTAAATAGTCCTTTAGGAAGGGGCTGTGTAATGTAAGCAGATTTCCCAAGTGCTGGAAATCTACAGATCAGCCACCATTTTTTCTCCAATATTCCTGTAATAAAAGTACTATGTAGTTAGTAGTAAAGTAAATTAATTTTCCAAAAAATACCATTACATTTACTTCTGGGATACATAAAAAATTAAGAACTGTTTGGTGTATACCGTTAGAAAGAATGACACGGATGACACGGTACATAATTAAACGTTCTTCTACATAAAATAAGATTATAATAAAAATGTGTAACGATAGAACATAATATTGACGTTGAATAAAAAATAATAGAAACAGTAGTTGTTCTTCCGTTATATAAGATCACAAAACAACAACTAGAGTTATAAATAAAGCTCAAAACAAGAAAGTCTGTTATATCTTCCAGCTCTTCAAATATTCATACAAATTAATGTAATCTCCTACGTTCAGGATTGCTAATAAGAAGACATTGTTAACAGGATTTTAAACTTAAGCCGGTCAAAAGATGTTAGTGACTCAGCTGCGCCTCCTGTGAAGTGAAATTAACATTGGTAGAAGTGGGGGTTAACAGAAGAGAGCAAAACTACAAAATATCAAATATCTCCGTTAAAATTCCAATTAGAGAAAACATATATAGTAAACTAAGTGTAGAAAATTAAATTTGCAGGAATGTTTGGTCCAAAAATATTTCGATCCGGCTAATAGGAATATTTTGAATAACTTATAGGCCCTATTTCTGGTCCAATTTCAGCCATGTCGAAATTGATCTTTAGTTTTTCATTAAACGTTTAAATATAATGTTTGGAAATGATAAATTTACTCAGCTAGAGTATAACCGATACACACACACATATATATGTATATATATATATATATATATATATATATATATATATATATATATATGTGTGTGTGTGCGTGTGTGTGTGTGTGTGTGTGTGTGTGTGTGTGCGTGTGTGTGTGTCTTCATACAAGTGAGTTAAGGCGATGGTCTTTAACAAACATGTTAAGCCTAGAGTAGTGAGTTTCATTCCAGCATATAGCATATATATGTATAGTTTTGAACGGACCTCATTTTTGAGTTCCATCTCTTTGCTAGGATCGATGGCTCTTTAAAGTTATTTTTGCTTCATTAGGTTTTGCTCAGTAGGTGGTTACTTACTCATGGCAAATCTGCTAGGAAGTGGATCTCTTATTTTCGGGGGTTGGACTAATGGAGTTGTAGTGGGTCAGAGGTACAGGAATAATTTACAAGGAGATTTTGAATGTTATGAAATTTTTTCCTGCGTATAATAGAGGGGGGAAAATTACTGAAACATCTTCAGTTCACCCGATCTCTGATCCCCCATTTCACCTGCTTCGAGTTCAGCCCATTAATGAATTTTATCTTTCGTTAAACATCTACGTTGGATCCATGGACATTCAAAATTTTTCCAAATTCGCGTAATAAGTAAAACCACGTTAGCTCACCTTCCTGAAGGAAAAACTACTTTATTTTTCAAGCTAATCCGCCCTAAACTAGACAAACGTACTTATCACATAAATACCCACTCTCTACCAGGAAATGGATGTTGTGGTAAAAGTTATATTTTTCTGAGCTGCATTTCAAATATTCTTCATTATATTTATCCCGTTTTTATCCGAGAGATACATTTTTTAAAGCCAAATATGGGGATCCGACGAAAAAAAATTCAGATAAACTGGACTTGGAGACATGAAAAGGAAAATCAGGAGCGCAAGTCTGTCCAATCAGCCCCGCTGTCTCCTCCAATACAGCCGTCAATAACATACAAAACCATAGCAACAATATTCCATCCCCTTATCCTTTTTTAAGCGAATGTTTATTCTGAAGCGGCCTTAGCTCCTCATTATTTCCTACTCAATTGATTTTCTCTCAGTCTTCAAAATGGTATAATAAAATATGAGTTGTTTTTTTTTTTTATCAGTTCGGTATTAGAATAGAGATTATGAGACATGTTCGTAAACAAAATTGACGAGAATATTTTCATTAGTCGCATTATGTTTCGTGACGTTACACGAAAAAAGTGGTGATATATTAATAGAAAACAGGTACAGAATGTGTAGTTTTGAATGAGCTCCCAAAAAAGTCTTTGAGGAAATGTTAATGTTCCAAAATACATACACTTTCCTGGACTTACAGCTACTAATTCGGTCGCTTATTAAAGCTGAAGACTAATGGATGGCTCATTTCAAATAAATTCTTGAATGATCTTTTGAGAAGCATTCTAACCAGTGTATAAATATTATACAGAGTTGTGTATGAACTCCTCGTACAGGGCAAACTGTAGGATAATATTTCCTTTAGGGCAGGGTTAAAAATATATTGCATCGACATTAATAAATTAAGATTAGTTATAAACTGAGAACTACTAAATTAATAACCACTAATGCCCTAAACTACCTAATTCAAAAAATTCCACGGCACCTCAAGAGACAATGGCCCAGAGATCTCCTATAAGTGTTATGTGAAGTGATAGCAGTGGCTAATTTCTTCGCAAGTGCCATTCCTCCTTAGCTGTTGACTTCTTTGCCAGGCAGGGAGAGGCTGCTCCTCTCATTGTGGTGAAGGGGTGTGGCTACTGTCAAGAGTGATGGAGGAACTATTGTATTGTATATTTCGCACATTACCAAATGCATTTAAATGCAGTCTGTAATTTACTCAATAAAATAAAATATAAATTAAAAAAATGCCCTAAACTACCGCATCAGAAAGAACATATTTTTTATTTGCTGGAATCGGATCTGGAATAGTGATAGTATAGAGATCGGGGAAATTAGAAAATTCAAAATGCCTCCGTTATTATGAGTTGGATCATAAAATTATATGCAGCCAATCTTGTTAAACTTGATTTTCTTCAATTGCTTATCTATAATTCTTTTTGTTAATTCAAGTATTCAACGAGTTATTCGTACTTTCTTGTTTGCTGCCTTCAGAACCCCCCCCCTTTTCTACTCACTGTTTTTTTACAAATAAATAGAGAATACGCTGTGAGATGTGATCAGAAGTGTGTTATACCAGCATTTCGGGATCTTCGTAGTTTACGCAGCCCCAGCGCGATGGACTTTTTTGATTGAATGCATAGCTAAGCAGACATTTTTTTTTTACCTTTTTTATTACTTCACTATTGATGCCCATTATATGATTGGAAAACTGCATATATTTTACTAGGCCTTCATAATGTATAAATGCCAACCAAAACGTGACTCAATTCTAAACATGAGTGCGTTGCACTCGAATGTTGAATTCCTTCCTAAATATGAGTAAGGCAAGTGATAAGTGAAGAAATAAATTCCCTTAGTTGGAGTTATGATGATGCACGCGTATGTTGGTGATAATGTAAGTCCTTAAATGGTTTATTTGTCATTAGATATTTACTTAACAGAAAAGGAAATGCAATAAAAAGTTTGAAAACAATGACAAACTGTCAGGATGAGTTTTAATGTCATATAAGGATATGTTGTGTCTGGAAGGAATGATTAATTCCGATATCTGCTCGATTTATTGCTGGAGTGAGTGATGCATGAGGTGTTTATCAGCTGAGGTGCAGTGGCTGCTGTCTATTAGTCAGTCTTCCCTAGTCCTGTGTCCTGATCACTTCGGTCTGTTCATTATGGCATCTGCTGTCCACCGCCACACCGACTGCCGGGCACCCATCAAAGGGATCCGTTTTGGTATGAAGCAGTTCTATATCGTGCCTCACACCTGTTACAGATACGCCGAGGCTAAAGTAGACGCCTTAGAGAAGCACTCCGTGAGACTCTTAGTTCGGATCGGCAGGAAAGCCAATGATATGTTTGAGTGGAATGATTCTTTTGGCGTGGCCCACTTGAACTTTGAGGAGCGGCTGCCCCCTCCTGACGTCATCATGTCTTGGATCAGGAAGCTGAGACGGCTGTACCAATTGGACGCGAATGCAGCAGTCGCTGTGGAGTGCCATGGTGGATATTCGGCAGGTGCTGTTCTAGTAGGCGTTGCTCTCCTTGAGATGGGGCTACACGTATCCAGAGCATTTCCCCTAATCGACAAATCAGTGGATGGAGCCTTAGGGTCTACGGAGTTTATGTTCCTGAGTCGTTACGCCCCTGAAGGAAGACTCTACTTCCCAAGACATCGAGTACCATTCCGTACAGGTAAATCTTTATAAATAATTTTTGTAATTATTACATATAACAGCTTTATCTATTTTTGTTAGACATGTAACATAATATATAACTCGTAAAATGAAAATTCACCTTCCTTAACGAGAGAAATTCTTTCTCTTGTTGAAGTCAAGCTTAATCTTACAATTTGACTGGTAAAAAGTGCCCAATGGATATACATTTGGCACAAAACTTCTTGTAAACATATATTACCAATAATAAAAATTGGCTACACAAAATTTGAAATTTTTGATCTCTCTTGTTTTGCAATTAACCAAATTAGTAAACAGCCCTTTTATGAGCTCTGAAATTTTTGTTTGATCGTTACTAAAATTAATATTTAAATAATGCCTGAAAATTTAGGGGCCAATTTTGTAGAAGGCTGAAGGTTTCATAAGGGTGTAAACCAAAATCCTTTTTGTTGCTTCCAACTAATATTTTTCCCGTATTATTATGCGTCCAATAGGAAATTAATAATGAAATTCAAAAGCTGTGAATGCATTTGAATTTTCTGAAAGGCACTTGACACTCTGCCCTACATTCATATTTCCCTTGAAAATAAACGTTAATTTTTTTAAAAATTAGAACCGGCACAAAATTTAATTTTATAAACCTTTTTACACCCACTCATAAGTATTTTTGGACTAATATTTTTTTTTTTGTCATCGTTGCAATAAAGTTTGCTTAGGAAATTATTTATTTTCACTGCTGTGATTCTTGGACACTAAGCTGCTCTAAATACATGTCATGTTCCAAATCAGTCCCACCTCTCCACACCACATTAATAAGTAATTCTATACTACGACATGGACTAATATGCTAAAACATATTCCTGGCTTGCGTGGATATTCCAGTTGTCTGGACCAACCAAAAAATAACCACCACAAACGAAATTAGTGCCCTTATACCAATGTCCTGTTCTACAGTGCAAATTCATCATTGATAATTTGTTCAAAAAGGAAGTTTCCAAACATTTTAAGACTTACTGTATTGTTAGTCATTATAAACGTAAATATGTCGCAAATCTACACCCATTCTTCCATTGTACAAAACCATTTAATATCTATGCATGTAAGATAGATACCATAAAACAGAATAACAAATCAAAAACTTCATCATAACGTAGAAGTTAATGGTTACATTTTCTCTTGAATTAATGTAATATTTTATTTAATTTCAGAGGGAGACAAGGACTCACACGAAGTTCAAACTTCCAGCCTTTAAGGTGATTCTTTCATCTCAATATTACAACCAGCAACACTTCTAAGACTGCCTGATTTCTAGTGTAAACAATTTTACAGTTATTTAGCTTTTTTAGAATTTATACAAATAATTTCAGTAGCAATAAAATAGATTTAAAAATTACAAGAAGCAATGTAAAATCCGTCCTTAAGTATATATTACTTCATTAGGAATAAGATTTAAAATTTTATTGTTATATTTTTCTTTGGAGCAAAACTCTATATTTATTATTATTTAAATTTAATTGGCTCTTAAATTTAGCAGATTCTATTGATGGAAATACTCATTACGAGATTTTTTTTGAGAATTTTTTCAAATATCAAAATTGTATACATAAAAAACAAGAATTCTATTGTATTTGAATATTATGTCTCTAGGGGCCAAAAATTTCGTTTGATACCAAAATTGATATTTAAGCGTTTCATTTTAAAGATCAAATTCATTGTTGGAGGAGGGGGTGAATCAAAAATTCTAAATAATTCCTTTATTACTAGTTTGATCGAAAAACACAATTTATAACCAATGTTATTTCAAATTTGATTTTCTACTATTGTTTATAAACACGTTAATCTATAACGTAAATATTTGAAGTATTTGTTTATTTTGGAACTTTGTATACTTTCTTAGTAGTCCGTTAACACCTGATCCAACTAATTTCACATTAGCAATAATCTAACATATAACGAGACGTTTGGATCAGATCTTTACTATTTGAAATATTTTTATTTGATCGGTACTATGTTCAATATTTAACACCGAAGTGTAAAATTAAAGGTTATATCTGGTGATTACCGAAATCTGACCGGGGTAGTAAAATAAAACAAAATCCAAATAGCCTGTTAGAGTGCTATAGAAAAATGTTATATAAAAAAAAAAAAATTTAAATGTAATATTTTACAATTATTGTCATATGCATTTTTTTTCAAATCGAGCATAAGCCGAGTTAAATGTATTTTTCGTCTTAGGAGTTCAGTTAAACTGTGAAACTTCTATTACTAAACATCACCCGCCCACCCGGCTTAAATAACCAGACATGTTTACGTAGATTCCGTATTCCGGGAAAAAAAACCGCTGTCATTCTTACATGTGGGAAATCTACTCAGTTTAAGCATCACCTGCGTGACGGGCTTTTTTTTTTTCTATTTGACTGATATTGTTTTAGTGATGTAGAAAAATAGCGTCCGTCTAAGTATTATATGCCCGGTGTCAGATGATTAGTCACGGCCTCTCCTCTCTTAAGGGTAATGTCCTATAAGATCAACACCACCTCCCAGCGGACTATATAGCTCCAGACACCAGTACTTATTTCTAATCATACTATAAATGTTATTATATTTATTTCAATGACTTATTTAATGAGATATAGTGCTATATAATGAGTTATAACAATTACCATACTGTTCTTAGTTGCTAATCCCTAATGACATAAGAACATATTTGTTAATTAGTTACAGATCCTATTGATTTTTATTTAAAATATTTTATACAGTGTTTTATTATATGATGTAAATTAGATATATCTATGAGTAGTTATTGTTAAAATAAAAATTATTACATCTTTCATTCAGGCATTATCAATTAGTTTTCAACTGTAAAAATTATTGAATAAATACTCTAATTTTTTTTATTAAAAGCAATGTGATATTTATTTTCTTATTACCCTAATTCTTAATAATGTCTGTAATTACACAGAGGTACCTAATTCTTCACATAATCTAGGCTCTCTCAAATTTCCACTGTAAACTTCCATACACAATTCTGGAAAAGACCACATCGTTGCGTTCTCTTGTGACTTTGTAACAACCGTTGAAGGAGAGAGGTTAACAGGTATGAAAGAGCAAAAATCAAATATATTATATTTAACAGTGTATATATATATATATATATATATATACATGTGTGTTCATTTTTTACACAAGAAGGATCCAGAGAAGCAGCAAAAATCATTACAATTTAGTGCTGACGTTTACAATTTTTCGTAGAGTAAAACTGCAATAAATTACTGACCACCTGGAAAAGCAATTATTTTTTCACAGGGCGTTGAATCAGATGTGATTGAAAAAAGCAAATTTTTTTTTTTAATGACTACTAATTTTTATTATTGCTAAATTTACAAGGCTCTTTTCGCCATTCTTAAATCCATTTAACATTTTCGTCAAATAGAGAAATAAGTAATTTATTAATTCTAATAAAATAATTTATTTTTATTTATTTATTAATAAGGAAATAAATAAAAAAAATATTTTCTTAATTTATTTGTAATTTGCGATTTAGTGATGACATTTTTGTTTCATCGTTACTAAACTTTGATACATATATGAATAATTCATACAAATTTAAAGACCAAGTTTTTTAACGGCTAAATTCGGACGTTGTTAAGAGGTGGGTTTTTCAAACTGTTTTCTATTAATACCAATTTATAAATTATTCACTTCACTGATTCCAGTTTTTTTTTTTTTTTTTTTTTTTTTTTTTAAATTGAGAATGAACCCTCAGACAAAATGTTTTACATTTCATTAAATACAGGAATAATATATTTTGTTACAATACAAACAATTGAGAAAAATTCTAATTTACCTTTCTTGAAGGTGAACGCACTGCCGTAACAAGCAAGTACAGGTAATATATTTTTTTTATTTATTTATACAGGAGCACCCGCAACTAAGCGATTTTGCTCATAATTTAACAATGCAAAATAAGAACAAAATTATAGAAAAATAACGAAAAACTGTATCAAAAAGTAAAAACTTAAACACGATAAACAAACATTAAATACAAGTAATAAGAACCACAAATAAACATTATACTAATATTAGATAATTTAAAATGGTTAAAATAAAATAAAAAAACATGGCGGTACTAGTACATTTATATTATCTATAATTGTTCAAAAGTATATTAAATAACATCAACATAACAAATAACGTTCTTAGAATTAATTCATTTTTAACTAATTAGTAGTAATTATTTGTAAAAGGAATAGATTTTTCCAACTCATATGCTACTTGTAAAAAAAAAACAAAAACGGGTGCGTACCTTCCAGGAAAGAATCACCAAGAATATTTGTGCCTTATTTCGTTTTAATTTTTTTTGTTTGTTTCATAATTCATTCCACTTCGCATAGAATTGTCTCAAATATAATTTTCATGTCTACAACTTTTATGCCGCCGAATTTTTCAATAAGACGTGCCGTTTCCGAATTAAAGATTTGTGCATTTTACTGCTAAAGCAAGCGTCAAATCGAAAAATTCACAAATATAAAATCGTTTTAGACAATGATTTCCTACAAGAATCCATCATAAAAAGTATGAAATTCCTTTGAAAATTCCAAAATTAGGGTAGCTGAAAAAGTAACTGGACAAGGTTACGAGGTTAAATATAGCCAGAAAAGATTCTTCAGGGGTCACAATTCTGCCACACCAAGACAGTAATAAAGCAATTTATTAAGATAATTGACGATTTTAAGGGGGGTGGCACGGGAAGTTGGGACATCCTGTATATATATATATATATATATATATATATATATAAAATTGTAACCTCACGAAAACTTTTCGTTTCACATGTCATAGACACCATAACTGCCTTTTTGTTTCTTTGTTTGTTTGTTACCTTTTCACGTATAAACAGCTGAACCGAATTTTATGAAACTTGGTATGTATATTACAACTAACCCAACTTAGACTTTAGGCTACATTAATATCCTCTGAGACGAACTGGAGTGGGGGTTATAAGGGGGAGCCAGAAATTAAAAATAGCGATATTTCGTTTCCTATTGGTTTTTCGGCAAATATGAACATAACAAAAGTTGTTTATTTAGTTATTTAGAGTAACTTTTGTTATATACACTTTTTTAAGATACCTAATTATAAACTAGATATACGCTAATGCCTATAGCGGAAGTGAACAATTTTATTGGGCGCTAACGATTAAACCGAATTTGAAAACTCGGTATGTCAATTAGCATTAATTCTTCCATGATTATAAGCTATATTAAAATTTTTAGGTTAGAACGGGAGTGGGGGTTATAAGGGAGGCCTGAATTAAAAGTTCGCGATATTTCATTGTCTATTTGTTTTTCGACAAACATGCAAATAACAAAAGTTGTTTACTTTGTTATTTAGATTACCTTTTGTTTTATACATTTCTCCAGGAACAATGTGTGGAGCAAGTAATTTGCGTAGAAATATTGATATGCTCATCAATTCTTTCCAATATGAACTATGAGGTACCTCACCTGGAAAAATTAATTCAAATCTATGTTAATATTTTGTCCTTAATAACGACGGGTATTAACCCTAATCACTGAGACGGGTAAATGTCAAAACCCAGAAAAGAAGTCGGGTATCTGTGTTAGTATATTTATATATATAGATATATATATATATATATATATATATATAATTACGTAATCATTTCTGTATCATAATCACCTTATATATGTATATATATATATATATATATATATATATATACACATATATACTGTGCTTATGATACAGAAATAATTACGTAATTATATTTAACTGGCACAATATTAAACCAATTCTTTCCATTATATCTGCACGCTTGTTGACACTGTAAAATTATTTTAGTAAAGCATTTTTAATGAAATTAACAATATCAAGAGTTTCCATTAGCCATATCACCCTATCATCAATAGAGAAGTTAAATGGTGACCAATTATTTCTATTAAATTTTAAATATATAATATGACGCATAACACAAAACTCTTGTTGCATTACTTTATCGAAAGTAATGCAACATGAGTAGTAAAGCATTTTATTTACATAAATTTAAAATTGTCAGTATAATTTTGGGTTGGTAAACTAAATAATTTATTTGAAGTAAATTATTGTAATTCATAAATAATATAATTTTCTATATGAAACTTGTAGTTCATTAATAATTTATGATCTGGAATAATGATTAGAAAACTGTAATAATAAAACACGGAGTTTTAATTTCATCTGCATATATGCTTCACTGTTTTTTCGCAGATATCCCTTATCAGAAATCAGCTATTGAGGTTGTACTCATGACGCGACTTTCCTCAACTATCCACCTCTCCTACCTAGTAGGTGACGAAAATGAGGTCCGTTCAAAATGATATATATATATATATATATATATATATATATATATATATATATATATGCCTGTTAACGCTCTAGTGGTCTAAATTTTTATGTAAAACAGAGGTCAAGTTCGTTAATGCCTGAAATCGAAATAGTGGGAGGGAGGGTTAGAGGGGTGAAATGTCGTAAGTTCCAAATATCTCCGATATTATAAGTCGGATCGAATAACTTCATAGATCCTATCTTATAGCAACTTAAATGTTCTATAAATGTTGTTATAAGCGTTTATCCACAATCTTGATAATTTGCAATTTCTACTGAGATATTTGCATTTTTTTAGTTTTTGGCCATCAGTAAAGCCCCCATTCCTACTCATGTCACATTAACAATAAGCTGTTATAGTATAAAGAAGTTTTTTTAAACCTAAATACCAAATATTCTTATCATTGAACTGTTACTTTTTGAGATAAATTCACATACGTTGTGGAAGAGAGAAATCTGCTTAGTTTACGCAGTCCTTGCTTGATGGACTATCTTAGGTTGCACTAACTGAGCTAAATATAAATATTTGAAATATTTTATAAATTATGAGGACTAATCTTCTTCCTCATGAGATAATACAACTGAACCTGGATTGTGTCTTGAACAATTGATATTATTCCTGCTGTATTCAAGATGTGTTTGAAATACATCACACTGCTCAAAGGTATAAAAAAAATGAATATTCCGAAACGAACGCTGAATTTATATGAAAGGCAAAGCTTTTATTCACGGTTGTATATTTTTTTCTAGCGTGATGGACTTTAGAAAAGGTCATAAGGAGTTGGTGCTTTTCCCGAAGGCTCTTGCCTTCCGACTTGGATTGGAAAGGTCATTATGGCACATACCCCCCCCACCCCCCAACCCTTAAACTATCCCCCCAATATAATGAATTATACGACTACCATATATATATTTCTTGGCACATTTCCCATGCTCAAAGGGAGTTTATTTACTGCAGGCAATTAGTATATGGCACGTACGTTAATAATAATAATAATAATAATTTGAATATAAAAAAGCAATTTAAAAAAAAAATAAAATTAATGAAAAACAGACAAAAATAATTATATACTTTACGAAAAAACAAATAATCATAGTGATGAAAACAAAATGAAGATACAAGAGAAAGAAGTAAAACAAGCCTTTAAAAATATTAATTAATGCCAGTTAATATATTGCATTATTCCTGATGTAGAAAAAATGGAGGTGGGGAGACTATATCATTTATTAAGTAAATTGTACAAAATAACCGATGTTTGTACTGAATTTTTAGAAATGTGACTAAATAAAAGTCGATATTTCTCTCTCTCTCTCTCTCTCTCTCTCTCTCTCTCTCTCTCTCTCTCTCTCTCTCTCTCTCTCTCTCTCTCTCTCTCTCTCTCTCTCTCTCTCTCTCTCTCTCTCTCTCTCTCTCTCTCTCTCTCTCTCTCTCTCTCTCTCTCTCTCTCTCTCTCTCACTCTCTCTCTCTCTCTCTCTCTCTCTATATATATATATATATATATATATATATATATATATATAATATAAGGCTTTACTTTGCACAATATTTTGACATTTACCCATCCCAGTGTTTACGGTTTATACCCGTCGTTGCTGTGGATTTTTTAATAATAAAATTAATTTGTTATGTAAGATATCACTGTCCTCCATATTGTCATATTTCCCGTCTTCTGTGCATTATGCATAGCTTTGAATTATTAAGGTCAAAATATTAATATAGATTTGAATTAATTTTTCCAGGTGAGGTACCTGTTAGTTCATATTGGAAAGAATTGATGAGCATATCAATATTTCTACGCAAATTACTTGCTTCATACATTGTTCCCGAAAAAAAATTATAAAACAAATGTTACTCTAAATAACAAAGTAAACAACTTTTGTTTATGTGCACGTTTCATAAAATTCTGTTCAGCCGTTTATGCGTGAAAAGGTAACAAACAAACAAATAAACAGACACCAAAGAAACAAAATGCAGTTATGGTGTCTATGGCATGTGAAACGAAAAGTTATCGTGAAATTTCGTGAAAAAAATCAATGTACAGACAGAGGTTACAATTTTATATATATATATGTGTGTGTGTGTGTGTGTGTGTATGTATATATAGGGCTGAAAATAGAATAAGGAAAATAGGCCTGAGATAGAATAATTTTAATGAAACGTAACATATTTTAATCCGGCACTTTGATTTAACTGTGAAGGTCTTTAAGCTTTAACGGGGCGTAAAACTCTGGGGAAAGCAATTAAAGAAACCCTCAGCTAGCTCTTCATACTGTCACATGGGAAACTATTATTTTTTTATTATATCACTTACGAGATTTATATCACTTACAAAGGACGGTGTTTATTGCTTAAGTTTTTAATGACTGAAACAAATTTATAAGTCACTATTGTAAAAATAAATATGATATTATAAAAATAATTTTAAATAATGGTACATACAGCGAATTGCAATTGAACTGACTGTTAAGCCAATCTATAGCATTAATATATTTATATTCGCTGAAGCACTACAAACCTACAAGACCCAGGGCCCAAGAAGACTTTCTTCTGATCTTTCGCTAGACATTGCTTTTACTGAATACCGCAAACGAATCATCATTATTTTTAAGGTTTTACTTCACAATTAGAATCCTTTTCCTTAAGTAAGAAATAACAATTATAAAAATTATTACTATGAATTTAATTTGAATAAAAGTGATTACATGTATAATAAATAGTTTTATTTAAAGAAAACCTTGAATATCATCAAATTGGAACAACCGAAAGGTGTAAATCACATTGCACGTTAACAATAGGCCAATATATCATGAAACGTCTTCTTCAAAGATTAAATACTATTTATTTATTTCAATAGACTTATATTAACCCTCCCAGTACCATGGGGTCCTCCGAGGACCCCAGCTCTCGGAATTTTCACGAAAACTTTATGAAAAACATGACCAATCGAATTATTACTTTGTGACTTTTCTTTTGAAACGGTGTTGTATCAGATCGTATTGACAGTTTTTATAGATTCTACTAGATAAACCATTAATAATTTATTTATTTCTAGAAAAACTTGGTTTGGGGTCCTTGCGAGACCCCATGGTACTACACGTATAACTTTTTTAACCCTCCAAATACCACGGGTCCAGACAATCACAGACTACCACGGGGGTCAATTTCTTCTTCATCTTTTTCTTCTATAATATTTTCATCAACTTCAATTTCTTCATCTTCTTCCCTCTCGATTTCAAGAACGTCATCAGCTTTGGAGCACTCTTCACTTTCTTCCAAATTATCAAGCTGTTCGTCATAATAATTCGCTAATTCTAGGATTCGTTTTGTTCTTGAGGAAACAATCCGGTCCGTTTTCGACGGAGGTTTCAAGTGAACTGAAACATTTGCACAACGGAAAACCAAACGACTTTAGTTCTTATTAAAAGTTTTAAGTCACCAAACTCGAGGAAAGAGAATAAAAGACAAGGTATTCCTTCCTATTTTTACTCTCTTTTCTCGTATTTTGATGAAAAACGGGAAGCTAATTGATTCTTAGAACGGCAACTGTGCTAACAAAATACGTAAAATGATGACTCCAATGAGTCAAATCAGTGAACCAAGACAATAAACGAAGGATTTTGTTTCTTAATCAATAAATTTTTTACAATCAATAAATTCTTTTAATAAATAAATTTCATACAATCAATAAAATATTAATAGGTATGTATTAATTGTCATTTTTCATATTCCTAACTAATAAACCCAAATAAAGTATGTTTTTATATGAAAAACGTCGTTAAAAAGAGTGGGGTCCCGCAAGGACCCCCGTGGTAGTCTGTGATTGTCCGGACCCCTGGTATTGGGTGGGTTAATTGAGGCACATGCATTGACTTCGTCAATTACGATTTGGCATTCTTCACTCGATAATGTTTATTTCATCTATACCTTACTTCATGTTTACCCTTTTCAATCAAGACTGAAGATGTACTATTATAAATACTACTGTGTATGTATTTATTTTGTATGTATGTATTCATTAATATTAATGGAAAAATGTTATACATGTTCTACAATTGTTGTTCAATGCATTTCCTTTAATCTCAGATATTCAAATACTCATCAGATTATTACTTACAAGAGAACTGCACGGCCTTCCCTACCCCCTCCCCTGATTTGAATGAAAGTTTTTTAGTGTTTAGTGTCTATTTAAAAACAAATTCTGTTAAAACGAGAGAACGTACTTCTCAAGCGTTCGTCTAAAAAAAGGTGTTAATGTTTGCCAGGACGTCTTGAGTTGTTCCCAAGACGCGTATTACAAGGAGTCTCTGTGGCTCAGTTCATAGCGCTTTCTCTTTGTAACCGGTAATCTCGAGATGGAATCTCGCCGGGAGTGAATACTTTTTTTCTGGATTTTTTTTTTCATTTATTGTTTCTATGGCGTTTAGTTAATATTAATTAATAAATAAAAAGCTTTTTTTAATTATTAGCGTGTTTCATATAATTAAAGAAAATTCGAATGCTTTCTATCAAAAATATAATTGGTGTTAGGAAATATCTAATATTATACAAAAAATATATTAGTAATTAAATATATAAGTATATGGCAATTATCAATAATAACGCGGATATTTTAATAATATTTTTAAACGGTTTTACTTAACTTTACCCGTTTATTAGTTATTATTTTATATTACAATTAATAAAGATATATGGTACGGTATCTTGGTGGATAGATGGTATCAACTACCTCCCCAGAGAGGACAGTCGAAACGAATGTATGAGGGAAACGAGCACTTCAAAAATGGTTAGCCCCTGAAGTGGTGGCATGTAAGCCACGAAACTTGTAGGGCAGTATCAATAAAGTTTGTAACGAAGAAACGTTTTTTATTGTTGACCCTTGCCATGAAAATATGCAGAACATATTAAAAAACAAATATATTTATCAAAAACAATTAGTAAGAACCTTGCATATCTTCAAATTGGAACCACTGAAAGACAGAAATCACTTGGAAAAGAATGGCAGTAGGAAATAATCTAAAAAAAAAAACCATTAGTTCACGAAAGGGAATTATCCGCGAACCCATGAAGCCTAAGGAAACTGCCTTCTTGCAATATAACACATGTTACTACACTGTAGTAAGTACCAGTCAAACAGAAATGCATTAAACATAAAATGAACTATAAAATAACTACTTGGGGACTATGAAAAACCAATAAATACAGTTCTACGATTTAGAAAATGGACTATTGAGACATTTACAAAAACGATGACGACTCTAATAATCTTGGCAGAAGCGCCGTTAAAACAAAACACATCTATACACACTTTTAATGACTGCTAGGTTATTATTTATTAACGTCCACTTTTTGCAAATTAGGCTAATTGGGACGGGTTATCTACAGGTTACCACCCTTTAGGATTTTAGGATGTTATTTAATGAATTTCGTCACGAAATAATTTCCTTTGCCCAGGCGAGAATCGAGCTCGCCACTCTAGGTTTACCATAAAAGAGATAAAGGGCAATGCTTTAACTCGCATGGCCAACCTGGCCAACTTTTAAGGAATACTAAAAATTAAATAATTAAAATATCTTAAATTTATGAAATTCTGATATTTTAATGTTCAATGAGACTACTCCATGATATTATAAAGAAATAACTTGATATTGTAGTCTACTTCATAATGTTGGCGAACAAATGTATATTATATTTTATAATTTAACATTTTCAAAGTATAGCTCTTTCTGGTCAATCCACAATTTATTTCATCCAATTCAAAGAACAGAAATAGCCCAAATATATTTTCTTTACGCAAACTTGTTCAAGTGTAAAAAATGTCGAGCCAGAAATGAAGCTAAATGATGAAATTGTTGTATTTCTACCACACGCCAAAGAAACATGTCCTTTAACGTACGTTTTTTTTACAAAATAAAATCATTGGTATTTGTTCTGCTATATATTTTTGGTCGAGGCGGACGATGATTTTTGATGTAATTGTATTTTTCTGGCTTTTTCTAGAGGCTTTTGCAAAACATTAATCTGTGTAACTGTTTTTCATGTAATGCTTTCCAACGCATAAATAAGTTTAACAAAGTTACTGGCACATAGAACCAGTATTTATTTATATAAAGAATACCATTACCTTTAATGCAATTATCAAATTTCTTGATGAGTTGATCTGAAACAATGATTTTTGGAGTAACTGCAATTCTTTTGACAAGGTTTCAATGGCTGGAAGAGGCATTTAGATCGGGAAAATGTACCTCCGAGCACCGTCATTATTGATTGTCCTGGAACCAGATTTCACCCTGTCAACATAAAGGCCTAACTGGGAATGGGCATTTCCTGAACAAGCGTTTTTCTACTTGATTGATGCAGTTTGAATTCGTTAGTAGAGGTTCTGAAAAATACAAGTATTCTCAAACGGTAAAAAAAAAAATTGGCAAGTCAGGAATATATCCTAATTGAATAATAATATTTTTCATATCAGACATGTTAGTTGAAATTCTCGAGGTTGATTAGGTCTTTGGGAGTAGCACCGCAAATAAAGCAGCTTAATTAATGATAAACTACTTCCCATTAGTACAGTACAAACACTGTTATGAGTTATTTTAATTATTTAGTACTTTTGAATAAGGTAGGTAAAGATTACCTACGAAATATTACTTGAAGGAAGCCTCTATATTCATTTATAATTAGGACTAGAGTTATAGTTTTGTTGGATAGACGTGGCATATACAAATTCATAACCGTTGTTATCAATTCAATAGTGTTGAAAGAATCTATGTAAAAAATACTAATAGTCCATCAGTACTTCAACTGCCTATGCTATGACAAAGTATTTCCAACTTCAATTTCTAAATCAAATAGAGAATTAAGTAAAATTCTAAATTTTCCACATTAAATTCATAAATAAAATACATAAAACCTGTTATATAAATTAAAAATATTTGATATTAGATTAAAATAAATATTTTGATAATAGGAAACTGGTCATTAATAATTACACATACACACACGCAGTCAATGCAATTTCAAATTCAATGTTTATACTGAAACATATTCCCATAGATATATTTCAAGTGTGGATTTTTCAGATTTCACTCTTCTTGTGAGTATGAATTGAAGACTGAATTAAAAAATTAGATTTTTACCAAAAAAGTCTTTCACATAAGATACAATGTTGAATAATCGATATTGCAGGACCCAGCACTTCTGGGTAAGATTTCGTCTCCCTGCATTTAATCATTATTTTTAACTTCCGGACATCTGTGGCATCTTCAGGTATTTTAAAAATTAAACGCTAGAGAACGGTTAATAAGGTATAATAACTGATCCTTGGCTATCTATAGTAGGCTCCTATAGGTTTGGTTCTTTTTTTATAGACCACAAGATGAGACTGGTGTTAAACCTGTAGTTAAAAATGGAGATTTGATGCAGAAGAATTACATGTTTCTTATACTTTCATATAATATGGGCTAATTTCCAATAAAAATCCCAAAACGTAACTATTTGGCCATAACAAAGAGAGGCAGATAGGAAGGTAAATAGATAGATAGATATTTGAACTGACCCCATTTTTGTCAGAAAGCTGCAAAAAATAACTGGCTTAAAATATACTTAAAAATCGATTATATTATGTATTCATAAATATAGTATAAAATATTTTTTGTTCATTCAATAAAAGTCGTTTCATTTCTTGTAAAAATATATGAATTTATTTGCATTTTATGAATACTGGCTTCTTTGAATTTCTGAATGAATATACGTGGCTGTAATTAAACCAATTTCTGGGTCTAATAAATAACTTGATTCACGCGTGAGTAGGCAATATCCATTAGCTGCTTGAAGAAATAATCCTGGCTATTTATTAAGAGGCCTGGGGCCCGGGGGTCGTTCTCCCGTGCCGATTTATTTGAAGCATTGCACTTAATTCATAAATTCAGCCAGTTTATCGAAGGGGGGCATCTAGTGGAATAACTCAGCGGCCCTCACTCCTCTACTTGAGCCTAGTCAAGCAAAATCGTTTAATTGACCGTAAGAACCGATAGGGCCGACCCAAAGATATCTAATCTTATTAAAATTTATAACCTTCTGATGAGCTCTGGCTGGCTGGACGGGGGAATATTCGTACCTCTGCCCGGCCTATAGATTTAATTTGATCACGTATTCTTCGTCCTATACACTCAGATAACCAGGATTTTAAGTAGGCCTCTCGCCAATTGCGATTCCTGACTCAGTTAAATGTGAATCAAGTGAGAATTTAGAGCTATAGACCTCCGAACTGAATGACTCACCTTAATCATATTTGCTCTTCAAACTATTTCTAAAACTACTAATTAATTTTAACAGATTTCCCACACGGGAAATTAGCTATTGAGGTTGTACTCATGACGCCATTGTTGATAGTTTCCTCAAATGTCCATCAATCCTATCCTGAAGATGAGGAAAATATATCTATGTAAATATAAATATAAAGTTCGTTAATGGCTGAAATCGGGCCACATTTCTGCAATTGTACGTTTGATCAAAAAATTGTATAGGACCCATCCTAACAGACATAGTACCGTCTTTTACTTTCCAGCCTTTAGTAAACCCCTCCGCCCCCTCCTACTCATCCTATTTTAATAAGCTTTAATATCATTCTTGTTTTAAGCTAATAACTACCAAATGTTGTTTTTATTGAACGTTGACATTATCAACTGCATGATTTTTATTTGATTAAGACCACACACTTGAAAAGTCCATGGAAAACAATAGATTACGTTAGGCGATGGCAAAAATCGGGCTTGGAGGTAGAAGGTTTAGAGCGAGAATAATAGAAAATTCAAAATACCTCGTCGACAATGAGATAATTGAATAATTTTATACAACCAATAATCTTGATTTCTTTTATTTTCTGCAACTATGTCCTAAAGAAGTTTTCTCAACTCGAATATTAACGGATATATTTGTATTTTTTGGTTTCAGCCATTTGTAAATTCCCACTTCTACTGGTCCGACTTTCACTTTAAGCACCTCAGTCACTTAAGGCCCAACTAAAATTTTAATTCTTGTTTACATGGGTATCTTAACGCGGGAGAAATAGAGAATATATATGGTGGGGTGAGATCATCAGAGTATCATCATATACCAGTGCATGGGGAAATCTGTAAAGTTTAGGCAACGCCTGCGTGACGGATGTTTGTATAAAGGTGTCAACTAACATAAAAAAAAGTTTTAATTTCAAAATGAAAAAAAAAAAAATCAATTACAGTTAAACTCAACCGATGTTATTTTGCGTGTCTATGTAAGGTAAATATATTGAATTATAATTCTCATTCCTCAGAATCAACTTTGCATTCAAATGTATTTTTGCTACATCCATATCTATACTTTTGATAAACTTTATAAGTTCTTTACTATATTTATTAAGTATAATATGAGGAGGTTAAGGCCAATTACCTCTTTTTAAAATTGTGTTCATTATGAAATTTGATCTATTTTTATTAAATGTTGAACAGTCATATAGTATATGGCAAAACATTTGTGTTGTCTGTGGGTCGCAAGTACATTTGTCATTGTCTTGAATTTTAAATCTTGTTAAATAATGTCCTGTCTGTCCAAGTTCCGTTAGAAATTGTTTGCATTTGTGATGGTGACTTAATTGTGTTGTAGTTGTTGTGAATTTTATTTGGTATGTATTGATTGAAGTTGTAAGATTTGTTACATGTCGTCCATTCTCTGTTCTTTTTACGTAAGCCTTTTTTAATGTATGTGAATGGTACGAGAGAGAATTCTGGGATTATTTTTGTATCTTGAGCTGCTTCCTTTGCTAACGTCTTAAGTGCTCTGTAAAGGATCAAAATGTTCTCAAAATTTTACGTGTTTAACAAAACATTTAATGGTCCGCAGGCTTATTTGTTGTTTTTGACGAATAGTCTACGTGGTTGATGGAATTCTTGATTTGTTTGTTTCAAAATCGTCGCCAGTAACCAATACTTCAAAAAGTATTGATAATCTTTGAGAAAGTGGTATTGATTTCGTCAAAACTGTGTCCTATTTTATTTATAAGTGGACTCAGCAATAATTGCTGATTATTCAAAAGTTTTTATAGTCCACTCCCAGAAAGTTTGCATAGTCCTTTCGTTATGTGAGCAATATTTCCCCGCAACAAATTTCCGTGGGTATATTTACCTCTTAATTTTAATTACTCTCTACTCCATCCTCTAGTATTGACCACATGTTTGACAAGCTTGTGTTTGATAATGTGCGCCACTGTATGATAAAAAGGGAAAATTAACCTATGAAATTTGCCAAACAAATTTGATCGTTTACCGTGAAATTTTCACTTGAAAAGAGAGGCTCCCGTATTGAGTTCTCTAGCTATACTGGCATTTCCACACATCTGATACATTTTCCACATATGATCTTTAGAACGTATTTCTTGAGTTCCACTCATCTCATCAAAACTGCGAGCAATTCTTGTGTACGAAGTCTACGAATATAGACAAAATTTCCAAGTTCTCTCTCCCTCTTTTTCCTTCTCACTATTTCTGGTATGGGCTTTTATCGGCTTTTCTAAACCAAGATCACAATTCAGGCAATGCTAACTTACTTTTAGCTGATTTCCCTTATGGTAAATCAGCTATTAAGGTCGTACTCATGTCGCGATTTTCGAAATTTTTCTTCAAATGTCCATCGATCGTACCTAGGAGATGACGAAAATAAATCCGCTCAAAACTTTATATATATATATATATATATATATATATATATATATATATATATATATATATATTTCCGTTACCGCTCTAGCGGCCGCAATTATTGTTTAAACGTTACCAAACTCGATATTTAGTAGTTTTATGTAAAAATTAAGATCAAGTTCGTTAATGGCTAAAATCGGACCAGGGGGAGTGGGGTTTAGAGGAGAGGATTTTCGAATATTCGAAATATCTCTGTTACTATACGCCGAATCGAAATATTGTATATAACCCATCATATTGCAAATTAAATGATCTATTAATGTTGTTATGTATATTATTATATTATATTATTGTTATGTTATTTTCATTATCTTTAATAGTAACCGTTAAGGCAAGCGGAGGACTGTAACGGTTGTAAAACTTCGTGTGTGTGTGTGTGTGTGTGTGTGTGTGTGTGTGTGTGTGTCTATGTGTGAGTGTCTTATAATATAATATTTATATTATATTAAAATTATAATCTAATTACAATAACGTACCCAATATCTATATATTTTCATGTCCAATTTTCATTTTTTTTTTTTTATACTTATCCTTCATTGAATAACAAGATATTTACAAAATAATTCATAGTGTTCCTTCTGACCACTGCAATTTTACAAAAAAAAACGTAAAATAAAACTTTCTATTTAAGTAGAAGACTGCAATGGTTGTAAAACTTTGTGTGTGTGTGTGTGTGTGTGTGTGTGTGTGTCTATGTGTGAGTGTCTTATAATATAATATTATATTATATTAAAATTATAATTTAATTACAATAACGTACCCAATATCTATATATTTTCATCATGTCCAATTTCCATTTTTTTTTCTTTTTTATACTTATCCTTTCTTGAATAACAAGATATTTACAAAATAATTCATAGTGTTCCTTCTGACCACTGCAATTTTACAAAAAGAAACATTAAGTAAAATTTTCTATTTAAGTAGAAGACTGCTTGTAAATGCAATTGACTAATGGTAGGCAGTCATATTGCAACTTAGTGAATATCAATTATTTTTAAAAATTTACAAATAATACTAACAAGTACAGACTTTCTTATGGTCATTTAATATGATTAGAGGTAAACTAGGGATTAAGATAAAGGTGTTTACATGTCTTAGGTCTAGCCAGCTGGGCATTTGAAACATTTGTTCAATTTCTATATTTTTCTTTGAACTATGCATAAAACAAATCTCTTCGGCTGTGAAATAACACCAAGCCACATAGTTGACCCAAACATCTTTACCTGAGGGTTATGTTGGCAACATATATATTCAATAATAATAATATATTTAAACAAGACAAATATAAATCTCCTGGCAAATTCATTAAACATACACAAAAGCAGACCATTCACATAGACGGACATAGAATTTGCAAACCAATCAAGCAATTTATACGATATGCCGAGGTTTCAAGCATTTTAGAAACATACAAAGAAATTATATATAAATTGCTTAAAGTAGAATCATAATATATGCAGTATGGTGATTAGAAGCCAAACGACTAGGCAAAGGGACTCTAAAAAGACTTGTAAGGGTGGTTACAAAATGGAATTACAAATATCTCCTTTATTTAAAAAGTCAAAAAGATTTATAAGAAATAATATTCACACATTTTAATGATAAGCCTAAACTTTCGCTCACATTTAAGCTATACTTACAATAAAGATGCAGAAAATTCTCAATTTCGCTTTTCCAACCTCTTGCTTCCATTGCGGTTGTTCCGACACCTTGTTCAAAGAAGATAGATCGTATATAGAAGTAGGTTATTTATTCTTCTTTTTTTCTCCGAAACCCATTACAAGAAAAAGCACTTTCGCTGTTTGTGTGTCTGACAAGAGTACATTAAAAACTGAAACGTTAAGTTGTAAAGACAAATCAACATTGCGATGAGCTAAACAGGCTCCTTATCGCCTTGATGCACGTGACCTCCTCCTCTCCTCTCTATTATTTAAGTGGCAGCTGACAGTCATGTTTTAATTACCTTTCTTCTATCTTTAAAATCACGTACTTCATCTCCCAGGCTGAAATCTGCTCTTTACTTACACAGGGTGCGAAAGAGAAACGTACTTATTTGAAAAGTCAATAAAAATAAAACTACTTCATAAGGATCAATAAAAAGGCCTTGTCCTCTACTATTGTTTTTTTTTAATTTTATGCAAAGTCCACTTTCGGAGTCAGCGCTCCATCTTCAGAGCCTCCTGACAAACAAAAACCTTAAGTCAATCTGACAATCTTGGCTTGGCCAACAGTGTAAAAAACAGTAACAAAACAAAAACAAAGAATGAAGATATTAAAACCAAAATAAATCCGGGTCAAAAACAATAGAAAATGTAATAAATAGCCAACTAATAAAATTAAAAAATTGAAAAACTAACTAGTGGTTTATTTATTTTTTAGTTGTCTTTTGCATTACAGTTGCTCTGGTGTGCATTTCAGCCCCCCCCCCACTGTGATACGTTAATATAGTTTTCCTATTTGCAATTTTTTTTGTTTTTAAATTTCATTTATAGTTCATAGATTTTAAGATTTTACCTTTGTCATAAGCACATTGTTTTTAACTTTTTTAATTTTATTAGTTGACTATTCATTAAATTTTCTCTTGTTTTTATCCCGAGTTAATTTTGGTTTTAATGTTTTATTCTTTATATTTTGTTTTTGTTTTGTGACGTGTGTTTTTTGTTTTGTGTTTTTTATGCATTTGGCCCGCCGACACTGACGATGGAGCACTGACTCCGAAAGTGTACTTTGCATAAAATTAAAAACAACAGTAGAGGACAAGGCCTTTTTATTGATCCTCATCAACTGGTTTCTCTACCATCCAGCATATTCCAGAGAATAGAACTTCAGTTATTATTTTAATTCTTTTAGCAGATATCCCCTAAGGGAAATCAGCTATTGAGGTCGTACTCATGACGCAATTTTCAAAATTCTTCTTCAAATGTCCATCGATCCTACCTAGGAGATGACGAAAATGAGGTCCTATCAAAACTATATATATATATATATATATATATATATATATATATATATATATATTTGTCCATTACCGCTCTAGACGCCGCAATGTTTTTTTTGATCGTTACCAAACTTCGTATTTAATCGTTTTATGTAAAAGAAAGATCGGACCAGTGAGAAAGGGTTTAAGAGGGAAGGATTTTCTAAAAATCGAAATATCTCCGTTAATATAATTTGGATCGAAAAATTATATAGAACCAAACTTTTTGAAAATTGAATGATCTATAAATGTTGTTTTTTTTGCATATTTCCTGTATAAGGAGTATTAACCGAGATATTCGGATTTTATAGTTTTCCGCTTTCAGTAAACCCCCTCTCTTGTCATATTAATTATAAGCTGTTATATCATGAATCACTTCCTTAAAAGGTTAAATAGCAAATATTGTTTTCAACGTACCTTTATTATACGAGATAAGTGTAAATACGTTCTGTTGGTCACCCCCTTCTTTTGTTCTTGGATTACTAAAATCTCAGTGATTGAAATAAAAATTATTCTGATTCATTACAAATTACTGCACTAGATAGAGTAAATAGTTTTCAATAAAATTAAAATCTTATAGTCAGATATATTTCATTAATTCTTCTTCTCTCTGGTCTAGAATAATTCTATTTATTCAGCCATGCGATGTTGGCAGCCCTGTTTGTTTACAATTAAGACGCTTTCCATTGTAGATGTTATTAATCGTTGTAGATATTATTAAATTGACTGAAAGATTTATTATTCCCTTATACATTATTTTATCTCTAATAAGCGCGTAGAACCTTTAATTTCGCCCTTCTCTAAAATCCCAGCTTTCTCAATAGTCGATTTCGAGCAGAAGACGAGATGCGAAATAAAAGGTTACAGCAATACCAAATATGAAATTTCAACATTCAAAAGCTAGCAGTTTTTGAGTTATGTAAGATAAGTAGAGACGTCACACCGAAAATTGTCCCAATGGGTTTTAGGGAAGGTAATAATCCGTCACGCAGGGGCTGCGTAAACTAAGCAGATTTCCCACGAGAAGTATAACAATAGATAAATCTACATACTGGTAACACAACACCACCGTGAATATTAAGTGAGTAGATATAAACTATAATAAGAAACCTCCTGACGGAAAGCTTCTGAAAAGTAAACAAACAGTTCTGCCAACTTCTTACCGGAAAGAAAAACAATTCCTGTAATATATCTGAATATAACGTATTAGTTTCATTGAAAACTATTTACTATATCTAGTACTGTAATTTTTAATGAATCAAAATAATTTTTATCTCAATCAATCAAATTTAAGTAATCCAAAAACTTACGAAGGGGGGGGTGGTCACCAGAACATATTTGTTGGTATCAAGAACATAAATGTCTCTTGAAAAGAATATTTGGTATTTAAGCTTCAAAATGATGTGGTTTATTAGATAACCGAGTATTGTTTATGCAACATGAGTAGAAGTGGGGGTTTGCTAAAGGCTGAAAACTAAAAAAATGCAAACATCTCGGTTAATATTGAAGATTGGGAATAAATGTGTATAACAATATTTATAGCACATTTAATTTGCTATAAGATTGACTCTATATATTTTTTCGATCCGACGTATCCCCTTCCCCCTTCCCCTTGTCTGATTTCAGCCGTTAAGGAACGTGATCTTTCTTTCTACATAAAGCGACTAAATATCGGGTTTGGTAACGATTAAACAATAATTGCGACCGTTAGAGCGGTAACAGACAAATATATATATATATATGCAACCGGGAAATTTTTGCGTTTACGACTCTAGCTTTACTTCGCCCAAAATAAGTTAAAGCTTATATCAAAAGAAGCTAAAGTTTACTTATTATCAGTAAACGAGTCGCTTTTTTATGGTATTCGAGATAATATGCTCCCTTCCATTTGAAATTCTAGAATTTCCCAAAAATCATACATGAATTTGAGGGATCCCAAATGCATAACATGATGAGAGCTTGGCACGTATTGCCTACGTCGTAACCCACAGTAGCAGTCATCCAGTTCCTCTAATTCTGCAATTTACAGTGGGTCATGGCCATTTTTTACAGGTTCTATTTAGAAATGAAATTTTAAGACTATTAATCGCTGGAAAATTTGCCAATTAATATAGGCCAAAGTTGGCAATGATATCCATTTAAACAGCTTGTAAGAATAGGCTGCAGGACTTGTAAGGAATTAGGTAGGCCGGGAGGAGTTGTGCTTACCAATAAAAAAGCCTGTCACGTAGGGGCTGCGTAAACTAAACAGATTTCCCACGTGAAGTTTTACAATAGCGAAATTTCACGAGAGCCGAACAGTTACGAAAAGGGCCTAACTAGCTTTTGGCGTGATACTCGCTCTCGTCCGTTATCCGCCCACATTTAATAAAAAATGCAAATATCTCGGTTAATATTCATGATAAGGAATAAATTTATATAACAATATTTATAGTAAATTTAATTTGCAATAAAATTGATTCTATACAATTTTATATCACCTTTAAACGGCTTGTAAGAATAGGCTGCTGGACTTGTGAGGAATTAGGTAGGCAGGGAGGGGTTGTGCTCATCAATAAAAACTGGTCGCTGTCAGGCACAGAGCTTCCCCACCTCCCTGATCCACAGTCTTCGATCACTAGTGATTTACTCCCTTTGCACTACACACACCATCTCTAATTTTCAAACAAGCCTAAAACAAATTCCCGAAGGTTTTAACTGGAGAGGAATATCAATTTCGGCCGCCCTGACAACTGGTTCGTGTCAAGGATCTGATTGGTATAAACATGGTCATCTGAAAATTGTAGAACCATCAATCTTTTCTTAGCTATTCAATCAATTCACAGCCAATATTGGAATGACTGGGCCAAACAATTAAAATAAAATGGCATTTATCATTTTTATTTTAATGTGTATCAGAATAACATACATCACCCAATATACTCAAATTTATGACGGTCAAAGTATTTTCTGTAATTAATGAAATACTAATGAAAATCCCACAAACATATATAAAAGTCCATCACGCAGGGGCTGCGTAAACTAAGCAGATTTCCCTCACGAAGTTTAGTAATAGTTAAATCTACATACTGGTAACTCAACACCACCGTGAATAAATACAAACAGAAATAAGAAATATTTCATCCAATTTCAATAACCTGCCGACAGGAAGCGTTAGGTTAGAAATGTAAACAAACGGGTCTGCCCGCCTCACACCGGAAAGAAAAACAATTACTGAAATATATATGAGAATATAACATATTAAATTCATTGAGAACTACTTACTATATTTAGTACTGTAATTAATAATGAGTCAGAATAATTGCTATTTCAATCAATCAAATTTTTACTATACGTCGGATCAAAACGTATAGAACCAATCTTATTGGAAATTAAATTTGCTATAAATATTCTCCATACATCTATTCTCTATCTTGAATATTAACCGAGATATTTTCATGCGATGAGATCGGCCAACTTCGGTTGTAGTCGTGAGTTTCCGGTAAAAGCTAGTTCTGTCGTTTCCGCAACTGTTCGGCTCACGTGAAATTTCTCTATTCTAAACTTTACGTGAGAAATCTGCTTAGTTTACGCAGCCCCTGCGTGACGCATTTTTATAGCAGTCTTCTTTAATTCCCCTTATTTTTTTATAAGTACAGGGAAAATTTGTGACTTGAAGTCATCCGTAAATAAAGTTAAGAATGAGATTCTGGGCGTGGAGAAGAAGGTAGTACAGCAATTCAGTGGTAGTGACTGGGTGATCAGTAGTGAACGGCGAACCCTGCGTCGTTCGAGCTTTCGAAAGAGTTAGTCGTTGGTGGCTAAGAATGGAGCACACCCAACACATGATTTAAGATACTCCAAAAAGGGAAGGTAGGGAGAGTGGTAGGACCAGTAATGATTCGTCAATAAGACGTGGAAGAGAACTTGCGGAGGGTGGGCATCCATTGTTTGAGGAGCTTGGATAGCTATGAGCTAGGGTAGCGATGAATGGGCAAACGTAGTGTATTCAGAGCCCTGGGCTCAACAAGTATTTTTAAATGCTATTGATAGGGTACATCGAAAATGATTGAACCGAAAGTTACTCTTCGGAAAAAAGTAATAACTATTTTTAGTAAATCAAATTAAGGGTTTGAACCACCAGTATAAATAGTACTGTTGTCATACCTGTCGGTGGAGACCGTCGTCACTGGCTGATGATCGAGTACAGTTGGCAAGCGCTTTCGATGCGATGGCACCATCTTCAAGACCGGCAAAAGTTGCACGAGTTAGTTGTCCCTTAGTCAGTAGGTTTAATGAGTCTGTTTCCCATATTAGGTTGTTTTTTCTTTATTTATTTTTACCTATTGGCAACTGTAAAAATGTCTAAATCATACAAAACCGCAAGATTCTGTACAATTATTTAGACTTTGGAGTATTTTTATTATATTCCCATATGCTCTTTTGTTGTTTTTCTGACTGAATATTTACCAAACTTGAACCATCTTACTATAAAATCCAACTTGAATCATATAATTGACAATAGGAGAATATGAATTGCCTTGAAACTTCTACCACGTTAACTCCTAAAATTGGGAAAGAAAGAATAAAAGAAAATACTTTAACTCTTTGAGGAGGAAAAAGAGGATAAAAGAAAGTGGGAAGGGGAGAGTAAACTCTATTTGACCCGAGTGAAAACACCTGGTTATAGCAATTTAGCTAATTTAATCTACCGAAAGAATCGTCAAATGTAACTTATAAGGTGAGTAGGTATTGTGAGGGCCAGACGGGGGGGGGGGGAGTTAGGAAGGCGGGCTTAGGGGGTGCCTTTGTCAGCACCGTCGGGATTCCCTTTGAAAAATGCACCATTACACGAGGCACCAGTCACCAGAATCAAACTTCTCCTTGAGCTTTTTACCCCCCGAAACACCTAACTCTCCTATTTTTTTTTTGTCGGGGATTTTCTAAAGCCGTCAAAACCTCCACTCTTCCTCGGTTCGAGCATTTCCTTTCCCCACGCAATGAAATTCATACGAATACAATATATTTAGTTGGTTACTCCCAGTACCACTGATTGTAATACAAAGGGACATAGTAAATACTGTAATAGGAATAAAATCCGTCACGCAGTGATTTTCTATGTGCTGGTATAACACACCACTGATCTAATCTCACCACTTCATAATATACATTTATATGCAAAAAACAACCGAAGAGTAGAAAAGGGGGGGGGGTTATTGAACAGAGAAACCACAAAAAATCGAATAACTCGCTTAATACTTGAATTCCAAAAAAAAAATAAAAGCATAAAACAACAATTGTAGAACCCATTGGTCACGAGGACTCCAATAACAAGCTCCACTTCTACAAACGAAAGGAATCCCCATTGTGCTCGTGTGGCGAGTTGGATACGGCTGACCATGTGGTCCTCCAATGTCCGCGTTTCAACGCCAAGCGTATTCGGCTAATGAGTGCTTTCTCATATGTGAACTGGCCTCCCGAGAGCTACCATTAGTTGGTAAACGACCCAGATAGATGTTCAACCTTCAGTACCTTTGCCCAAGAGGTATTCAAAACCAAGTAAAAATTTATTTATTTGTAAATTATATGTATATATGTATTATGTATGTGAGTTTAGGTTAGTATTTAGGCTTTAGGTATGTAGGCTAGTTAGTTAGGCTCTTGCTGCCACTTCTCTGAACAGAGGCAAAGGAGTCGCAGCTGCGGGTCCCCTAGGACTTTTCGGACTTGAACTAAATCTCCAAAATATTGCACTTTTATGCTTAGGTGTGCTCGGTGAGCTAGGCTAAGTTACCTGGCCCAATTTATCTATTCAAAATTTTATACCTCTGAATAAATGGAGACCGCTAGTATGGGGAAACCCAAAGGTACAGCGGGGGCAGAGGTGTGAAAGAAAAAAAAGAAGCATTTTAGAACATTAATAGTTAAACAAGATTGGTTCTATAACATTTTACAATCTGACTCATAAGAACGTAGATATATTGAATTTTAGAACCCCCCCCTTTTAAACCCCCAGTATTCCAAGACCAATATCCACCAATAAAAAATATGATCTTTAGTGTCGACTGAAACGATTAAATATTGATTTTTGTATAGATGAAACAACGCATCACATAACTTATTTGCACGTATCTCACAAAGTTCAATGAAAACCATATTTTGTATTTAACCTTGGAATTAAGTGGTCAATGATATTTCTGCTTATTTTTAATATTACAAGAGTAGGTGTATACTGATAGCCAAAAAATAAAATATGGAAATATCTCGGTTAATGTTAAATATAAAGAAAGCATTTATAGAACGTTTCATTCGAAATAATATTGATTCAATACAATTTTTTAATTCCACGTATGATAACTGAGATATATTAATTAAAATGGATTTCAGCCATTAACGAACTTGTTCTTTAATTTTACATAAAACTTTTTAATTGTTGAGTTTGGTAACGATTAAACAAAACATCGCGACCGATAGAGCGTTAGCAGACACACATACACTCACACTCACACACACACACACACACACACACACACACACACACACACATATATATATATATATATATATATATATATATATATATATATATATATATATATATATATATTTAAACGGATCTCATTTTCAACATCTGGGTAGGATCGATTGACATTTGAAGAAAGTTTTCTAAAATCGCGTCATGAGTGCAACCTCAATAGCTGAGTGCAGGGCCCCCGCTGCCATATCTTCAAAGTGTGCAATGCACACGTGCACCATCCTTTAGGGGCGCTAAAACCAAGGGCCCAAAAATAAAATTTCTGTTTATTTCATTTTGATATTTTAGTCTACAAATAAATATGACTTTTAAAGTTCAGTTCTTTGCTTTATTTCAAGCGCCTACCTACCACAAAAAAAAGATAATTCAAAATGCCTTAAGGTTCACCAAAATCCTTTTTTTACACACAGGCACAAGTAGCCCTTACGGGGGCCCGGTCTGATTTCCCTAAAATCTGCTAAAGGGAAAAAAAACGTTTCACTGATTGCATATAATTATCCTTCTAAGGTATTTTTTATAAAGTTTATATTATTATCAATGTGGATTTTGAATCCTAGATTTACTTGGAATTGGCTACACTTTTATTTCTATATGAATGCTTGGTGTTTTGTGTTGGGATTGGTCATGATGCAATGTGATGCGATGATCATGAGAAAGTACAAGCTCTACTTGCCCAAAACTCAGAGCATAACGTTAAAAGAAAAAAAAAGAATGATAATGCTATTTTTATTAATGCCTACGTTGTGCTGCAATGGCTAATTCGGTAGATTAATTTACAGATTAGCGCCCCTTTCTAGCCTGGGGTGAGACTAAGGATTTTATTTAGTGAGTTTGTCACTAAATAAATCCCTATTCCCCACCCCTAGTTAACTAAAATAAAAAAAAAAATGCTATTTAAGACTCCAAAATTTTCATAGAAACGATAACTATCAAATACATTTAATTTAAATTAAGAAAGTAAAAGTATATTGTTCATTGAAGTACATTAAGTAAAAGTCAATTTGTAACAATGTGCAGAATCGAGCTAGCACACAGTCGTACAATTGTAAAAGCTGCATCTAATGTTTCATTTTCGCTTATAACTCCCATTTCTATTTCCTTGTACGAAGTAAAGGATGTATTGAAATCGTAAAAATGTTCGGTATTCAGATTTCAACGGAATTCCCGTTTTGACGTTCCCTGAACACATTTTGGCTAGGTTCAGCATGACGCCTTATCTCATATATTTCAAAAACGAGATTACTTAGAATAATGCAATTTTATATTTAGACGAGTTTTACAGTCTAGTTCTGTACCTCCCCTTTTGATTTGATGTACTTAGAGGGAGAGAGGGTTTAGAGGGGGCGAAAATAAAATAGTTCATACTTCTTGATATAAGATTACGTATATATATAATGCTCTATAGCATGATTCGCTCTGAAGCACTGGAATGAAAAATCTTATATTATTTTCAAGTGATTAATTTTAAATTAAGTGCTCCCAAAAATTTTGTTTATATAATTAAATAGAAATACAAAGGTATCTTGGGGTGACCTTATCAGATTTTTACATTTAATTTTTTTATAAATACATGAATACACTTCATTCACTATCTTAATCTCAAGAAAAAAAATAAAAATAATCTATTACTTATTTAAAATAAATAAACAATTGAAAAGTAACTTTACTTCAAAAATGCCACAGAATATGAATGGTATCTCCATTAGAAGTTAGTTTTCAGTTATGCAAGATTCATATCGAACGCAGTAACTAATCAAGAAGTATTACAGAAACGTCTAAACGGATAATTCTGTTAAAATCTAAAAACCAAACATTTTGAAATTACAATTCTTCCTTTACTTCGCACAAAGAAGGAAAATATACAAATATCTCGGTTAATAGTAGTGTTAGAGAAATAACGCCAGTAACAAGAATTAAGAACATTTTTCAAAGGGACTCATAATACCGGACACATTTTGATTTTTTTATTTTACTAAGCTCTATCACCTCTCTCCCCATCGCCAGATATCAGCCGTTAACGAACCTGAACTTTAGTTTCTTTCACATGAAATGCTCAAATGTCGAGTTTGGTAATAATCAAGCATGTAATGGACATTAAACTTTTTTTTTGTTTTCAAAATCCCGTCTTGAGTAAACTGTACCTGAAGAGAAACCTGCTAATACGATAACTTACAAGGTTTTTGATCCTCAAATTTTTGAGATTATGAATTTTTCTGTTAGACCGAGCAGTCCAATATTTAATTCATGTCTAGCGAACTACCAGGAAATGAATACTGCGCGACGGAGAAAAACATGTTAGCATTAATTAGTTTTACGGAATCAAATAAAAATATAACCCAATTAAACTAAGAGTGTTTACGTAAAAAAACCCAAAAACCACATTTCCATAAAGCGAGGGTACACAGTACGACTTATCCATAACCAATAATACTACGGAAAATGCTCTACATACGACATTTCCAGGTGACCGGTTTACACTGAGTAAACTAAAATATTCGTTTTCCAATTCCCAATGGAAAATTTAATTGACTCAAATGTTAGGTAGGGGTACTAGACCGATAGTAAACACTTCTAAAAAAGATAGTTCAAACATGGACTCACTTTGTGTAATAACTAGCCACTGACTAATTAAAAGTTTTTGATGATTACTCTCATTTGAATTTAGCTGTAGAAGTTGACGTGAGTTTTGAAAAGTGTGTTCAAATGTCCACCTATACTACTTAATAGTTATCTAAACTTAGTTCCATACAAATTTAGTAAATATACAATTTTAATATATATGTCATATTTTGCAATTAATATATAATTTTAGAAAAATCTGCTTTGTAGGTTGTATGTCAAAATTTTCAGAAAAATTCTTCAAATCTCCATCTATCCTACATAGAAACTGACAAAAATGAGGTCCGTTGAAATTTATTATATATATATATATATATATATATATATATATATATATATATATATATATATAGGTAGATAGATAGATAGACATGTGTGATCGCTGTAGTTGTCTTATTTTTGTTTGATCATTACCAAACCTATGTTTAAGCTTTTCATGTAAGTTCAATAATAGTTGAAATTTTAAAAGCAGGGATCAAGTGTGTAAAATTAAAAAATTCCCCGGAAAGAGGGGATGGGGCAGGTAGGATCGAAGATAATAGATATAAAATATCGCATAGTTCGTAAGAATGGGATCAAAACTTTAAAAAAAAAAAAAAGAAAGAAAGAAAAATAACGATTTCGCTTCAACACAATTTTTTCCCCAATTGTTCTTATATAAAATTTGATCCGTAATTGAAATAATTACCAAGTTATTTGTATCTCTCTGTTTACAGTCCCCAGAAACCTCACTTCTAGTCATCCGATATTCGTTTAAAGCAAGCCGCTCGGCCTCCGTTATCTTGTAAAATGAAATGAATTTATTTACTACAGTTTATTTTCCAATAGAGAATTATGGGTTCATCATAATGCTTCTCTTTCTCAACTACTAAACTATTTAAGAAGATTAAAGTGCAATCAGTGCATGCGTGGGATGTAACCTAAACTACATTTTTAAAATTTAATATCAGAATAAACTCATAGAAATTGGGAAGTGTCTCACATCGATTTGTACTAATTATGGTGAAATTAATGAATTCCTGTAAATGCTTTAGTTCAATAATTAAGAAGTTAGATGGATATTTTGTGATGAAATGAAATGTATTTATTTTCATTAAATAGTAATATAACATATATAGGATACGTCAAACATTTTTGTTTTCCTTAAAAAGTTACAAATACTATGACAATTTCTTCAGATATTATTAAATAGCAATTATACTTATTTAATACATTTTAAATATATTAGCTCAAATTCCTAGAATATATGTAATACAGTATATGAATTTAATAATTGCATTCAATAAATTAGCTTCGTTAACAATCTTGATACCACTCTAAATATATAACATACCCTTTTAATTTAATTGACGGGCCTTGTTATTAGTCCTAATTTTACTAATATATTTCATATTCAGTGGTGAATTCTTCATTCCTGTGAAATCAGTTTATTTCTCTAGTATGGTGTTTTTCTCAACTGCCATCACATTTTGTCAACCTTTACTCTCGGAGCAGGAGATATTATGGGTATATGAAGTTTAAGTATTATTTGTATTAGAAATGGTTTCATATGACGTGAAGCATAGAATAGGTTTGTTGTAGAAGAGAATTGAGTGTTTTATGAATTGGCCATCTCCCGTTCCATCCATAATTCAGATAGTCACATCTTTAATAACTATACTTCTTTTGTGACAATCGATTTTTGAATATATATTTTGATTTTGTTAATTTAGGTTGTTTAACATATACCCACCATTTTAGCAGATTTCCCTTAAGGGAAATCAGATATTAAGATCGTACTCATGAAGCGATTTTCGAAATTTTTCTTCAAATGTCCATCGATCCTACCTAGGAGACGACGAAAATGAGGTACGTTCACAATTATATATATATATATATATATATATATATATATATATATATATTTGTCTGTTACCGCACTAGCGAACGCAATTATTGTTTGATCGTTACTCAAACAATAATTGCACATAACAGTCGTTTTAGGTAAAAAGAAAGATCAAGTTCGTTAACTGGTGAAATCGGGCCAGGAGGAAGATTTTGAAAATTCCAAATATCTCTGTTACTATACGTCGGATCGAAAAAGTACCCGGAATCAATCTTATTTTACATCAAATGTACAATACATATGGTTATATACATTTATTCTCTATCTTGAATATTAACCCAGATATTTTCAGTTTTCAGCCTTCAGTAAACCCCCCTTCTACTCATGTTACATAAGCAATACTATGTTATATAATAAACCATTTTATTAGAAGCTTAAATACCAAATATAGTTCTTATTGAACTTATTGAGATAAATGCAAATATGTGGCACACGTGGGAAATCAGCTTAGTTTTCGCAGCCCCTGCGTGTCGGAATATTGTTTCTAAATTGTATCTCAATGGTTTTTACCTACTAGGTGCTGTTTTGTCAAGTAGACGTAGTGATTATATGGTTATTAAACTATTAATTAGACGGCGTAAATTTGACGATAAACTAGTTAGTAAATTGGAAATAAATTGTCAAAACGACTTGAGTTCGGTAATTTTCATGACCTTCTGCATTTTAATTTATAGAGAAATCTTTATAACAATACTTATTTAAGTATTTTGATCTTATAGCTCAGTTTATGTTATAATTATTCTGATTTATCTACAATTGCTTATAGATTTAATCCCCATGGAATTAGTGTTTGTCTTATAAAAGAACGTTTATCTATATTAGCATAACTTTATGAAACCCTTATTGATTATATATAATTTATAACAAATACTTGATATGAAAAAGAAATGTACTTTTTCATTTAAACAAAAAATAAAAATGAAATGATTTAGCACAACCATACAATAATAAATGCAGAAAAAAATCATAGACGTTCTTTCTTCTTTGACTTATTTAAATGTATATTTAAATATATATTGAAAAAGAATAAATGTATCAGAACAAAGCACACATTAAAATTTGAATTATAAAACTGATGATAATATTACAGAACATAATATGACCAAACTGGAAATATATTTATAAAGTAACATTAGATCGACTTGAGAAGTACTGTTAAAAATATCATGGAACCAATTATCATTACCTATAGGATCAATATTTACTATATTAGGAGTTGGAACATTAGGGCGGAGTAAATTAGGCAATGGAGGAAAATACGATGTATATCCTCTTGCGCATCCATATTGCAATGAGTGAATTTTAGTTTGGAGTTATTGTCATAATGCTATTTACTGTGAATTTGATATGTTAATTACTAGAATTCCTAATATTCGCTCTAAAATTATGTATTGGATAGGGGAGGTTTGGATAAAAATAATTATGTGGAAATCCTTGTATTAGCTGCATATTAGCAAATTTTCCTTAGAGGGAATCAGCTACTGAGGTCGTACTGAGGACGCGGTTTATGAAAAACTTCAAATGTCCATTGATCCTACCCAGGAGAAGACTAAAATGAGGTCCGTGCAAAATTATATATATATAAATATATATATGTCAGTAAACGCTCTAGTGGTCGCAATTTTTGTTTGATCGTTACCAATGTCGATGTTTAAACGTTTTATGTAAAAAGTCAGATCAAGTTCGATAATGGCAGAAATCGGGCCAGTAGGAGGGGGGGGGGTTTAGAGGGGAGGATTTTCGAAAATTCAAAATATCCCCGTTATTCCGTTATTATACGTCAAATAGAAAAATTAGAATAGAACCAATCTTATTGAAAATTAAATGATATATAAATATTGTTTTATAAATAGTTTTTGTATCGTGAATATTAACCAAGATATTTGGACTTTATAGTTTCCGCTTTCGTAAACCCCCACTCCTACTCATTTTATATTAATAATAAGTTGTTATACCATGAACCTCTTCATTACAAGGCTAAATAAGGAATATAGCTATCATTGAACTTTTACTTTCTGAGATATATATGCAAATACGTTCTGTTGATCCCCTTTTTTGTTCTCGGATTACTAAAATTTCAGCACTTGAGATCAAAATTATTCTGATTCATTACAAATTACAGCACTAGCTATAGTAAATAGTTTCCAATAAAATTAATATGTTATATCAAGATATATTTCATTAATAGTTGTATTTCCGGTCAAGAATTCAGGTTGGCTGGCCTGTTGGTTTACAATTCAGACGCGTTCCGTTGTTGGTAACTTCTAACTGAAAGATTTCCCATTACCATATATATATATAATTTTGAACGGACCTCATTTACGTCATCTTCTGGATAGGATCGATGGGCATTAGAGGAAATTTTTCAATAATCGCGTCATGATTACGACCTCAATAGCTGCTTTCCCTTAATGGAAATCTGCTAAAAAGAATTTCTTGTAGTAGTAATAGATCTTGATTAGATCTAATTCAAAATTTAAAGATATTAGTAACTGCTTCATTTGAGTAACCCAGTTAAATTTAACATTATTAGTCGATTTCAACAATGTCGGGGAATCTGTTGCAATTCACAGACAGAATTTCGTAAATTCGGATGATTCTTGTTATTGGTTCACGTTAGAAAATATAGTTTGCTCCTATTACAACAATCCTAATCATATAATTAGGAGTTCATATAATCAATCAGTTAATAATGTCATTGCTCAAAAAAAGAAAAATGAAATAGTTGTGAATTATAGAGTATTTTCATGGAGTAGTTCTTACCTTGATTATCCCTTCCGGCTGAATTTGACGGATGAGTGAAGGGGGAGACTACTGCCTTTGGTGTTCAATCAGCCAGAAGCTGAGCCCGTTATACCCTTTGAGATCTAGATCTTCATTTAAACCTGATCCCAAACTTAAACAGCCCTCCTCCATTACACTAATAATTGTAACTCAGTTGTGATTGTTCTCTCTCATTATACATTTCCAATGAAGAATCCCTCAATTTTTTTTTTTAAACCACCGTATTTTTAATGCATTTACTTCTTACCTGACGGATTCAAATAGGTTTATACATTACCCCAATATTTTCCAGCGATCTTATATTTTACGTTCGCAAATTTTTGGCGACTGCTTGTATTCGGCAGATAACACCTTTCGTTTTAATAATTTTAATTTTTCCCAAAGAAAGGAAAAAGTCCGTCACACTGCGTATATTAAGAAAATTTCCGTCGCGATTTTTAACAATAGATAAATCTGTATACTGGTAACAGAATAGCACCGTCAACATCAAGTGAATAAATATAAACGATAATAAGAAACCTCTAGACAGGAAGCACTTGAAACGTAAAAAAACACGTGTGCCATCTTCTCACAGGAAAGGACAACAATTACGGAAATAAATCAGAATATAACACATTGATTTTATTGAAAACTATTTACTTTATCTAGTAATGTAATTAATGGATCATAATAATTGTTATCTCGATCAATCAAATTTTAGTAGTAAATTTCATTTATCTCATATAATAAAAGTCTCTTGAAAACAATTTATGGCATTTATGCTTCGAATAATGTGGTTTATTACATAACAGAGTGTTGTTTATGTAACATTAGTAGAAGTGGGGGTTTGCTGAAAGCTGAAAACTGAATATATCTCGGTAAATAAAGATAGAGAATGAATGTATATAATAACATTTATAGTACATTTAATACAATTTTTTGATCCAGCGATAACGGAGATATTTCGAATTTTCAAAATCCCCCCTCTAAAACCCCCCTCCCACTGGTCCGATTGCAGCCATTAACGAAAATGATCTGTCTTTTTACATAGAACGTTTAAATATCGAGTTTGGTAACGATCAAACAAATATTGAGACCGCTAGAGCGTTAACAGGCATATATATATATATATATATATATATATATATATATATATATATATATATATATATATATTTATAATTTTGACGGACTTCATTTCCTCTCCTGGGTAGGATCAATGGACATTTGAAGAAACTTTCCGAAAATCGCGCCAGGAGTACGAGTTGATTTCCCTTAAGCTAAAACACGAGACTTTGAGTTCTACCTGAAAAAAATGGGTCATGTACTCAGCGTTTAAGAAAGCAATATTCATCAAGATATAGGTCCGTTTTTTCCCCTACATTCTAAAATGGAGTGGTTAGAAATCTGTTTCGGACCGGTCTTCAATCAAGTGGGTACGATCTATGAACTCTTCTGATAATCGCGTCGTGAAAAATCTTAGCAGCTGATTTTTTTTAATATGATAAGACTACCACTTTATTAAATTTTTCGTTTTAATTTATGCCTCTTCGCAAGATCTCTTATTCACTTAATTTAAAAAAAAAACGTGAAGAGACAACCTCCTTCAGGAATGGAGAGTTAATGAGGTGGCAGATTTCTATAGCACATTTTCACTTCGTAATATTATATTTTTTTGTGAATTTCCCTTTACCAAAACTAGAAAAAATAGATAATATATATATATATATATATATATATATATATATATATATATGTGTGTGTGTGTGTGTGTGTGAGTGTGTGTGTGTGTGTGAGTGAGTCTACATATTTTTGTTAAGCTACAAAGTCGATTGTGGGACGAGGTTGGAGTTTTGTGAGGGACAAAATAGCAAATTTCCTATGTGCCTTATTAGCGGTAAAGAAAATTGTTACTCGATGTTCACGTTCGTCATGAGTAAAAATAACAAATTATGAGCTATAAAATTTGTTGGTACCATGTATAGGAAGAGAGTTTCTTCCGGTTTTTTGGCTTCTGTCCCTCTCACTGCAACTCATCTAAGCCACCCCAACCTATAAAACCTTATCACACTCTGTACACTCTCCCAATATATGAAGTATATATAAAAATATTAACCCTCACTATCAACATAAACAAAGTTGGATGAGTGGACAAGATTATTTTTTCAAAACTCCACGAGTACCTACTTCCTAGCTGCTTGTGAAAATATGACCCGTTGAACTTTACTTATGACGGAAGGTCAACCAAAAAATCTTCAAACTATTATTACATTTTTTTTTTATTTCTCTACTAGTTTCGCTTCCATATGACGCCTCATCAGGATAAATTCTAATAAAAAAAGGCAACTGAACTAACAGCTACATCGATAGAACCTTCCACTAGTCGTACTATTCAAAGAATGGCTTACAAAGTATGGCGGGTCGTCAGCTAATTTAGATCCATACATCACGAAATAAAAAAATATCGATTATCCATCCGTATTAAAGTGATAGTTGATCAAATATAAATTTCTCATTTACTATTTAGACTATACTTCATTTGGAATAATCGATATATTTTTATTTAGTGACGTATCGATATAAAACAGTGGACTTGACCCACGACACTTTGTAAGCCATTCTTTGTCTAGCACGGATCGCGGAGCGAAGGGAAGAAACAAATTCTTCTCAATAAATTATTTCACATTCTACTGCATCATTAAGGAGGTTTTAGCAGATTACCCTTAAGGGAAATCAGCTATTGAGGTCATACTCATGACGCGATTTTCAAAAAAAAAAATTTCAAATGTCCATCGATCCTACCTAGGAGATGACGAAAATGAGGTCCGTTCAGAATTTTATATATATATATATATATATATATATATATATATATATATATATATATATATATATATATATAAATACTTGTCCCGTACTTTTTTTTTGTACTTTCCCGCCGAAAGCTAGTGCGGCCGTTTCCGTAACTCTTCGTCCTTCGTGAATTGGGTTAGAGGTTCCTAACTACTACTGTTATTATTAGGCAGATTTCTTTATTGTAAAACTTCACGTGGGAAATCTGCTTAGTTTATCCCCTGCCCCTGCGTGACGGACTTTTCGTTTTTTTTTTTTAATTTTCGCAAGTTTCACTGTCACATAGGTATCGTGATTTGAGGTGGTACTCATGACGCGATTTTCGAGAACGTTCTTCAAATGTCCATCGATCCTACCCAGGAGATGACGAAAATGAGGTCCGTTCAAAATTATATATATATATATATATAATATATATATATATATATATATATATATATCTATATATATATATATATATATATATATATATATATATTTGTCTGTTAAGGCTCTAGAGGTCGCAATTTTTGTTTGATCGTTACGAAACTCGATATTTAACTGTTTTATGTAAAACGACATATCAAGTTCGTTAATGGCTGAAATCGGACCAGAGGGAGGGGGGGGGGGTTTAGAGGAGGGGATTTTCGAAAATTCGAAATATCTCCGTTATTATGCATCGGATCGAATAATTGTATATAACCAATCTTATTGCAAATTAAATTTACTATAAGTATTGTTATATGCGTTTATTCTCTATCTTGAATATTAACCGAGATATTTGCATTTTTCAGTTTTCAGCAAACCGCCACTTCTACTCATGTTACGTAAACAATACTCAGGTACATAATAAATCACATTATTGGATGTTTAAATACCAAAAATTGTATTCAAGAGACTTTTATTATACGAGATACATGCAAATATGTCCTGGTGACTTCCCCCCCCGATCTTAAAGTTTTGGACTACTAAAATTTTATTGATTGAGATATAAATTATTCTGACTCATTATTAATTACAGTAATAGATATAGTAAATAGTTCTCAATAAAATTAATGTGTTATATTCTGATATATTTCATTTATTGTTTTTCTTTCCTGCGTGAGGAGGGCCGACCCGTTTGTTTACATTTCTAACCTAACGCTTCCTGTCGGCAGGTTATTGAAATTGGATGAAACATTTCTTATTTCCGTTTGAATTTATTCACGGTGTTGTTATGTTACCAGTATGTATATTTATCTATTACTAAACTTCACGAGGGAAATCTGCTTAGTTTACGCAGCCCCTGCGTGACGGACTTTTTTTTAATACATGAATACTAAATGAACTATTTAATCCTACATGACAAAATTCTTCTTCTTTTAGTCACTTGCCTTATATTTAAATTTTATACTCCTTCACTTTCATCATAAAAAAAAAATGCAGCTTTTGCCAGAGCGTTTTAATTGAATTTCAGCAATGGCCTCTAATTGAATTGTGTTCTGAACCCGTGAAAATGCCAATAATCAAGCGTTTGTAATAAATTCAATTTTTTCCCCGTTTGAAATTCAAGCTTTTATCCGTTTAATACGCTCGGGTACACCATGACTACAGTACAACGGAAAAAATTCTATGACCAACCATAGTTTACTCATTTAATGTATCAAAATAAAACAGGTACTTTCACTGATATTTTTAAGTTTTAATAATTCATTAGCAATTCGTTTTTCGAAAATGTCAATCACGCAGGTGCTGCTAACGATGTTCTACCGAGATGCTGGTTATAATTAGGGAAATGTTATATAACCTTGAATTTCTACAATTGATGTTCTATACATTTGTAAATCAAATATTTAGCGAGTTTTTTTCATATTTTCTCGTATTTAGTCCAGCAAATACCCATTTCTACTCATCCGATTTTTTTCTTTCGAAATAGTCACTAATAATATGGCGATATGCTTCTTCGTTTGCGGAGTTCTTCCTGAGTGACGGACTTTTATTGTATTATTTATTATATTTATAACAGTGGACGGTCGTAATTAATTTATAACGCTACTTAAAATTAATAGGAAATACATCTATTTCGAAGTTTCTACGGGTTTTTTTTAATTTTATTTATTTAAGCAGGAGCACCAACAACTAGGCGATTTGGCTCAAAGTTTAACAATATTAAATAAAAAACATGATAAATAAACACTAATACACGTAATAAAGATGACAAATAAACATTAGACTAGTAATAAGGACAACAATTTAAAATGGTTTTAATAAAACAAAAATAATAAGTTATTCCTATATACTAGTACATTTATATTATTTAAAATTGTTCAAAATAATATCAAATTTCTCACTGCGTCAAAATCGAAAAGGAGGGAAGTTAAATTTGTTAAAACAAATTCAACTTTTCAAGGTGATCTTGTAGATATGCGGGCTCCTGTCTGTAAGAAATTCGTACATGTTATGTGGGGTCTCTAAGTATTCAATGTTCCTGCAGTTAGTCAGTATGTGTTTAATTGTTAATGGTCTTTCTGTTCTCATCAAGAGGTATGAATGCGTTAAATGTGTGTCCTATCTTAAGTCTTGTTAGTACAACTTCGTCTCGTCTATTGTCACGTCTGCCGGATGTCCAATCGTTTTTGCAAGGCTTTATTTCTCGCAGATGATTTTCTGATGTTCTATGCCAACATTGTTGTATTCATTTAATATTGTCTGTAGTATCTGTATATAAGTTGCATTTTTGGCGAGTTTATCCCGTCGTTTGTACGTCCAGTCTTTTCATGTTCTGGAACCCTCATCATCAACGGTTTGATAAATTATATTTTATTGAAAATAACATTATCAAATGGAACCAGTGGAACTATTTTTTTTTTATAGCCCCAAAGGCTTTCTCGGTAAATTCTCTCATTGCTGATATTCTCAAAGGGCCGCCCATTGGAGCGTGAATAAATACAGCTAAGTTGTATGGAGACCTAGGAGTTGAAAGGCTACAAGAGGAGGCAGGGTTTCTGTTTGATTGGTCGGCAAAGGAGCTTGGTGGTAGAGTCAGAAAGCCTCACCCTCCGATCCCGCCTAGTTTAAGCAGGGGAGAGAATTAAGGTAAGCTAATTAGTCCAATTTAGAAACCTACCATTTCCGACAAACTTCTCGTATGAAAACTAGTTTTACTCCACCTAGATCACTAAGGGCCTTCTCTAAATCCCACGAGCTGCCAGTGTGGCCAAAGCTCCCATTATTTTCAAATGCTCCAACTTGAACTTTGATTATAACAATTAACATTATAAGCCAGACGGCGAAAAACGTTTATTGCGAAGTACACAGTTAACACATTACTAAAAAGTTTAATTTTATTTAAAAATAGTTTATTTAGTATATTAGTTAATCGTTATTTTAAATTCACAGTTGGCTAACTAATGTTACTTTCTTCATATTCACTTTGAATTTCAGATGATGTTCGGGTTGGGGACTGGTATAATGACAGGCACTTCTATAAAAAGGGTTGTATGATAAACTATATACTCTATTGATGCCATACCCAACATTTAACAACTTTATTCAACACTAAAGGTCATATTATTTAAATTCATAATAGTTCCGTTATTAACCCTCCGTCGGGCGCGTGATCTCTGAGATACACGGTTTCTAGAAAAATATTTGCCACTCCTCCTAGCAGAGAGTGGTGGTGTAGTGCTTCGAGTTATGTGCTTTATAAGACCCCCCCTCAAGGTCAGTAGTGTCAGTGCGTTTGATGGAGTCGTGTATTTCACCTGTCATTCAGTTGTATCTCGTAGATACCACGCGCCCGATCCGGAAGTTTTTTTGAAACCTGTATTTCATAAATATATACATCAATTAACTTTCTCTTTATTGAATGGAATTATATAAACCAATTTTTCTATTATTTTGCTCATACATGAGCTTTCAGAAGAACTTATTCAAGAAAATATTGTATGACGCAGTGACAACAGTAGACGTTTACCAACCGAACAAGGGAGAAAACTTGACGAGTACAGAGACTCATTGGACCATACATTGAACTCAAGTACAGAACAGCATAAAAAAAGTCCCTCCACTACAATGAACAAAAGCAAATGATGTGAACCAAGCAAAACTGAAAAGAAATGTGGTTTACTCATTATTCCTGGGAGATTTGCAAAAGCAAAATTTGTTTACAGCATAGTTCCACGCCTTGTCCTAATTGTAATGCAGCTCTGCAAAAGAGATAATTTATTTATTATCTATTTTGCAGAGCGGTATTTTTAAAAGGATTGGTACATTAAAATTTAGATGATTTTTAATAAATCTTATCTAAAATTGATTTCGTGCTACTTATTTTTGAATGAAGTTATATTTAGATATTTTGTTTATATTGTTCACAACTGAAATGAATTATGAATAATTAAGACATGTGCATTTAAACTATTTATTTTGGTATTTGTATGTTTTAATTATATTTTAAAAATTATCGTCCACGGTTTTAATAACAATGAATCTATAACCAACTTGGTTATATTATCTAACATGATTTTTTTTATTATAGTACGTGTCAATTTTGAAAATTATTTACTTATTTCAAACAAATACTTCCTCAGATATGATTTCTAATTACACACTGAACATTTTAGTGCAAAATATATATTAAAAAACTGTATTTCCGTAAAAACGGTTGAGGTTGTATCTCTGAGATACACGCGCCCGAAGGCGGAATATTCTTGACGCGCCCGACCGAGGGTTAAGAGTGGGATTGAAACATTATAGAACTAATCTTCTTAAACTATGAATGCTCTACAATCGTTGCTCTGTGCATTTTCTCTCAACTCAAATATTAAGTGAGTTATTCGTACTTTCTTGTTGTATGGGAGTACTAGTGTGTTATCCTTTATATGATGCACTTTTGTTGTATTGCTTTTTTTTTCATTTTTTTTTATGTTAGAGCAGTTACTTTCAGAATTCTCATATATTTACATTTGAATAGAAAAACAACCACTTTGTTTCCTCATGTGCGCATCTAAAAATAAAATAATTCTATGTATAAGAGACAATTTATAACATTCCATCCCTTCCTAAAACGCAAGTGTTTCTTTGTTTATTCGATATTTGACTCGTTAAACACTAACTTTTAGATCATATGTATTTTCATATCTACCATTTTGTTTAACGTATGCGGTTTAATTATGGAGTCTGGCTAGATAAAATAAAACATATTTGGACAATAAAAAATTTACAGAAAAAAAAAATATATATATTTGTTCCTCACTGAAGTGACCCTTCAGAAAGGGAATTTATTTATCAAGTGGCCTGCACGATACTACTACATTTCAAGTATTTGTTTTACATTTAATACTATATAATAGCCATTTTTTTGTTTCTTAACTAAAATGTAACAAAAGAAAATAATGAAAGATAATAGAACAAGAAGAAAAACATGTATGCAATAATATAAACATTTTAAGTAGAAGGCTTATATCACTTTTACTTTTTTCACTTAAAAAATAATAATAAATACACAAACAATACTGTTAGGGTCGATGAGGCTTCCCATAAAAAAGGAGTATAGGGAGAGGCCCCTTCGCCCCATTTTTGATTTGAGAGAGTGGACTGTATAGGGTTATAGAGTAGATTATACTTATGAGGTAAAGGCCAATATATATATATTAAAGTAATGTATAAGGGTTATGGGGTAAGCCTATTTCGGGGACATTTATGGTTAATTGGTTAGTTTTTTGCGATGCTTGAAGATGATGATGTCGATGAGGTATTTGAGGGGACTTCTCTGCATCTGGTGGAATGGTTGCACCTTATATGTTGGGCAAATAGTTGTAGCTGCCTTGCACATGTGGGGCTCCAAGTTAAGATTTTGAATGTGAGAACTCACGTAAGTTATTATATTCATAGTTCTTCTCCTTCTCCTTCCCCGCTTCTCAGCGAGATCTACCGCCAGGCCCTTTTGCGAGCTCTTTCACTTGCGGTGATGCGTGTTGTCTCTGAATGTGCCGAGCTAGGCTTCCATTTCCGGTTGCGTGGACTGGGCTTCCATGTTGTTCTGCCTCTTCTTGCCCTTTCCTGTCGGTCCCCCTCGTGGCTGGATGCGATGGCAGCGAGGTCCCCAGTCCAGGGCAAGGATGAGTGGATGGCGGGTGACGTCATCGACTGGCGCGCGCTGGTTCACTCTTCGCGAGGTTCAATATTCCGCGAAAAAAATACAAAGGAAGAAAAAATATATAAACTCTTCAAATTTTAGGGCAAGGGTCTCCAATAAAATTTGAATAATTTATAAATAATATTGGGTCCAGAATAAGAAGAATGTATATACATACTCTAATAATAATTATCTGTAGTAATTATTCCAGTTTCCCATGATGAGATATATGTTCTTAGAAAATTTTCGAAGTGCTTATTATAGTAATATACATAAAAAAAAAAAAAAAAAGGTTGATGGCTACAAGTAAAAACAGAAATTTCAATGATTTAAATAGTACACAATTTTGTTCTAATTTGTCTATAATTAGCCCTTTGAGAAGGAACGTGGACACTCGAAACCTGTCGGGAATAAAATAAATGTGTATTGTATGTGTGACTGGATTGAAGAAATCATTTTCATGCCTTATAATTACTTCAAAAACATATATGTACACACATAATTTTAAACGGAGCTCATTTTCGTAATCTACTGGGTAGGATCGATGAACATTTGTTCTGGAATTGCGTTCAACGTCAGTAACTAATGCCCATCAAGCCAGATCAGCAAAAAGGAAGCAGAGGGTAAATATAGTCAATTTTATATGTTCTTCATAGTTTCATGGAGAGGGTCAGCAATTAAAAACATCACCTCCCTGCAAACTTTATTCACACTGTCCTACATATTTCATGGCTTACATACCACTTCTTCAGAGGCCATCCCTTTTCACAATAATTGTCGTGAAACTATGAAGAACATATTTATATGTGTTACGTCCAGAATAAGAGAAAAAAAAAGTCAATTTTGTACTGGTGTTGTGTGGAAACAGATATCAGTAACGTACATTTCCAGTGGATATAACTGACAAATAATTTTTATTATTCTCAACATGTAATCAATTTTTACTCAATTTATATCTGTCAACCGTGAAATTGCATTCAAAAATTCTGTTTAGTTATCGCAGCCTCTTCTGGTTGACGTATTATTTTTTTTTATATGTGCATTGCGTAAACTGGTTTTTTGGACATCAATCTATAATAGTGAGCTTGGGATAACAAAGTATATAAGAATTGTTGAAACAATGTTGAGTAAATAAACGAAGTAATGGGTTAGGTAGAGCAGCTGTGCTCATCCCGTCCGGCCAACTAGTTTTCTTGTCCAACTTCTCTGAGAACATTAACTTGTTTACTCAATTAGAATCATGAACTTTGTGTCGGCTCTCGCTTTTGTTTAAGACTAACTCAAATCAAATCTTGTTAAAACTTCATTTGTTTATAACAAATCTTATTAAAAGTTTACTTGTGTTCAACTTTTAAAGGAACAGATTCAAATTTGCAAAGTTAGAACTAACCAATTTTAAACAATATGGTGCAGAGCATAAATTTAGCAAAATTACATTTTTTGGATGCAAAAGTGGCTCCTGATTAAGATTTGAGAGTGGCACTTTTTATTTGTGCGTGTGTGTGCGTGTGTATGCGTGTGTGTCCTATTTTAACTCCACGAGAAAAGAGATTGTATCAAAAAAATTTTAGCTTTTAACTTTAATTGTAGTATAATGCGTATTATAATAATGGAACATACACCTCATCCTCTATGTTAATGGTGAAATCCGAGAAAACGAGCGAGTGTTTATCAAGTGATTTAAAAGGAAATAGAATATTATTGTTTATTATTATTTATTTATTTATTTATTTATTAACGTCCACTTTTTGCAACTTAGGCTAATCGGGACGGGTTATCTACAGGTTACCACCCTTTTCTAGCCAGGGTGGGATTTTAGGACGTTATTTAATGAATTTCGTCACTAAATAATTTCCTTTGCCCAAGCGAAAATCGAACTCGCCACTCTAGGTTTACCATGTGAGATTGTTTATCAATGGAAATCAATCTTCAACTCTTAAAACACTTCTTATTTATTATTCAACTTATTTAACGTTATTTAAGCCTGTATATTGTTCTTTCACGACAAATACACATGCTAAACATCTGAGGCAACTATTCACTGAAGTAAATTAAACAATGAGATGCTACCCTCGAGAAGGAAATAAACACAAAAATTAGCATAAGTACCATTTTCAACCATTAAATTTCTATGCCTTTTCAATTCACAGACTATGCTCATCACGATATTTGTTTTTCAAATAATTAAAACAATTTCAAAATAGACGAATCCTCTTTGTTCCCCTGATTTGTTTTAGCAGATTTACCTTAAGGGCTCCCAGTTCCCTTCTGCATTTATTTAGTTAGCAGATTTCCCTTAAGGGAAATCAGCTATTGAGGTCGTACTCATGACGCGATTTTCGAAGAATTGCTTTAAATGTCCATCGATCCTACCCAGGAGATGACGAAAATGAGGTCCGTTCAAAATTATATATATATATATATATATATATATATATATATATATATGTATATCTGTTAATGCTCTAGTGGTCGCAATTTTTGTTTAATCGTCACCAAACTCGCTATTTAATCGTTTTATGTAAAAAGAAAGATCAAGTTCGTTAACGGCTGAAATCGGACCAGTGGGAGGGGGGGGGGGGGGTATAGAGGGCGGATTTTGAAAATTCAAAATATCTCTGTTACTATGCGTCGGATCGAAAAATTGTATAAAACCAATCTTATTCCAAATGTAATATTCTATAAACGCGTTTATGTACCTTTTTTCAATATCTTGTTTATTTACTGAGATATTTGCATTTTTTAGTTTTCCATTCCTACTCATCTCATATTTTCAATATTCTATTATGTAATGAAGCACTTTATATGAAGCTTAAGTATTAAATATTGTTCTCATTGAACTTTTACGTTTTGAGATAAATGCAAATACGTGGCGCACGTGGGAAATCTGCATAGTTAACGCAGCCCCTGCGTGACGGACTTTTTTTAATAGGGACTGTGATTTTAGCAGATAAAGGGAAATTAGCTATTGAGGTCGTACTCATGACGCGATTTTCAAAAAATTTCTTTAATTGTCCATCGATCCTACCCAGGAGATGACGAAAATGAGGTCCATTCAAAATTAAATAACAAATATTGTTTTCATGTGACCTGTATTATACGAGATACATCCTCACCAGTGAGAGGAGGGGGGGGGGATTTTCGAAAATTCTAAATATTTCCGTTACCATACGTCGGATCAAAAAATGGTATAGAATCACTCTTATCGCAAATTAAATTTACTAGAAATATTCTTATGTACATATATCCTCTATCTTGAATATTAACCGAAATATTTGCATTTTTATTAATTGTAACGGTCGAGGTGAGATCGGCTAACTTCGGGTCTAGTCGTGAGTTTCCATCAAGACCTAGTGCGGCCGTATCCGTAAAATTTTGGCTCTCCTTAAATTTCGCTATTGTAAAACATTACGTGGGAAATCTGCTTAGTTTACGCAGCCCCTGCGTGACGGAATTTTTGATTTGGTATTGAGGTGACTCTCCGAATGGATGGTTGTGAAGGCCTATGTTAGTTGGTCAAATCTCCTGAATAGGATAGAAGTGAAACATGAAGAGAGATTAAAACATGTCAATAAATGTGTTGGCTAACACGTGTGTTTGACCACAAAATGACCTGAGGATCTATTTACTTGTATTTCTAATAATAAAAAAAAAAATTGTTTCTACGCTAAATACTTATTCGAAGAGCGAGTTAGCACAAACAATTGTCATTTTCATTTTTTACATCAGTTTTATATATTACTCCAGCCTGTAATTGAAGGTTAACTGAGGTTTTAAATTTAGAATTAGAACGGGCTGTTACATCCACATCCAATGACCTGGCGGTTCGTTGGAGCTAAATTAAGCCGGCTGATGTGAACCTAGGACATTCTGATCCGCGATAGTGAGGTCAGGATTGGGTTTAATGGCTGAACCCAGGTTTTACAACCCTTCCATTCCAGCGGGTTTACTCATCACCTAAGAGAGATGCCCATTCTTAGCACCAGATTCTCATGAACTTCACTATGAGATAAAAAACGTAATTTTATTCAATTATCACTGTGATCATTTAGGTGCAATACGCTTCCTATTTAAACTTGCTGAAAGATCATAAATGTCAGCATAAAAATTTCTTCCTTCAGGTTTATTTGCCCTACCTTCTATTACTAATATACTGTGGTTAATTCCATAGTCGGTTAACTTATGGCGGTATGCATTGGAGCAATTCGAAAATTCATATTTTAATATCAAAATTGAAAAGCTCCGTCACGCAGGGGCTGCGTAAACTAAGCAGATTTCCCACGTGATGTTTTACAATAGAGAATTTTCATGAGAGCCAAGCAGTTAAGGAAACGGCCGAACTTGCTTTTGGCGGTAAAGTCACTCGTCAGTTAGCCGCCCAGGTTTAATAAAAATGCAAATATCTCGGTTAATATTCAAGATAGAGAATAAATGTATATAACAATATTTATAGTAATTTTAATTTGCAATAAGATTGACTCTGTACAAGTTTTCGATCCGACGTATAGTAACGGAGATATTTCGAAAATTCTCCTCTCTAACCCCCCTCCTCCCATTGGTCCGATTTAAGCCGTTAACGAACTTTCTTTTTACATAAAACTACTAAATATCGAGTTTGGTAAAGATCAAGCAAAAATTGCGACCGCTAGAGCGGTAACAGACAAATATATAGACAGATAGATAATATATATATATATATATATATATATATATATATATATATATATAGTATATATACAGTTTTGAACGGACGTCATTTTCGTCATCTACTAGGTAGGATCGATGGAAAATTTCGAAAATTCCGTTATGATTACAACCTTAATGGCTGATTTCCCTTAAGGGAAATCTGCTAAAAGAGAACAATAAGGTTTATATACAACAGGAAATGGAGAGACTCCGTTGTCCACTTTTTAAGGAGTCAAAACTAATGACTTTTCCCTCAATATATATGTACCAAAAATAAAAACATAATTTTTGTGAAATAAAACATGAACTTAGTTTAAAAAAATATTATAATACATACAAGAAAATGCTTCAAACCCCCAACCACAAACATGAATACTTCTTGAAAAGCATATCATTTTCCTGAATAACACTCGTGTTCGGCCCGAATGTATTAAATTTTAACAAGTATTCTTTGTTTTAAAAATTAGTCGAAGAGCTTTATGTCTGAAGGATCTTTTTATAAACACGATCAATACTATCAAAAACATTTAATTATTTAATAAAAATACAAAATATTTGTCATAAATATCAGTCAAAAAATACTTGGTAATCAGGCGCATTGTCTCTATAACGTAGGATAAGTTAATCATCATTTATAACGCTTGTCACCCTTTAATAAATTTGTATGTCAATGAATTAAAAAAAAAATTTTAATTAGAGTGGTATTAAGATTGTCAACGAAATTAATTTATCTTATATAACTATTTAAATTGATGGAATTTATTTTATTTGTTCATAGAAATAGAGCTATTTTTATACTGAGTGCATTATTAAAGTATAAATGTTATCCAATAATGTGTAAAGAAGTTAATTGACATTATATAAGGAAATTTTATACAGAAAATAAAACTATCCTATTGTATTATGCTGGCAGTTAATGGAAATAAATACGTTTCATTTGTACAACGGGAAAAATTCCGTTAAATGACTTGCAACCATAAAAATCAACAGTCTAAAAAAAAGGTCAAAATAGTCGGAAGTATTATTATTTATTCAAATGAATCATTTTTATTAATTAAAAAAAATCCATGCCGATATAGCCAAACTTTTGGTAACGATTTATCCAAAATAATGTTCTAGGTAGGATTGAGGGGCATTTGAAGAAAGGTTTAAGTCGAAAAACTATTTTATGGATTCCTCTGTGAAAGAATACCTACCCTCCTTGGTCTCAATTCTTCAATTAATGAATTTTACTTCAGTTTTACATAAGACATTTGAGTATTGAATTTGAAAACTATGGAATAAAAAATGCCTCGTCTTGGGCGCTGCCGGATATATATACATATATATATATATATATATATATATATATATATATATATATATATATATTTATTTATAAATGGATCTCATTTTTGTAGTGTCATTGACATCACTCACCTAGGGGTTTTTTTGGATCGTTTGTGGATTCATAATTGTTCTAGTTTTCCTTATTTAAAAAGAGTCATACTTGACCGATTTCATTTTTTTTTTATAATCTGATATAGGCACCTGATGAGTTCCCTGTACTCTTCTAAAATTAAATAATTTTGCATTTCACTTAAAATTACTCTATTTGAAATTGATCTCCATCCTAATGCTTCTGATTGAAAAATGACAAAGAACATAATTTATAGATTTTTTATTTATATATTTTACGTCCACTTTATGCTACTATGGCTAATTGGGACGGGCTATGTACAGGTTACCACCCCTTTCTAGCCAGGTTGGAACTAAGGAATTTATTTAGTACGTCCGTCACCAAATAAATCTGTATTGCTCAGGGCGGGAATCGAACGCGCCACTCTAGGTTTACTGCGCGAGATTAAGACCATCGCCTGAACTCACTCGGCCAACCTGAACCACCTGATATTTTCATTGAAAAAAAAAAAGGGTGTCTTTGAAGTATTTTGTCTCTAATACTTTCGGAGAAATATGACTTTTTGGAGTAGATACATGGCTACACTATAAGAAAAAGTAACATGGTTTTACATTTTATTTTAAAAAAATCCAAAGTAGTAATACTTAACTTTTTTATTATAAAATTGGTCTTATTGGCAAAAATGTGATAAAGTTACCCAAGAGACCACTCCTTATCTGTAATGATTGTGCGGAAAGCATCTTCAGTATGAAAAATAGTCTAAAACCCTCAGCATAATAATAGAAGAATTCAATCAAGAGTCAAGAGTACTGATGAAGTCAGGAATATGATTTTCTTGTGTTCGGGTCTAGGGGAGGGGAAAATAATTTTAGCCAATCAAGAAGAGCGAAGGGTTTTTCGAGGCAGTTAGAAAATTGTCAGGTTGTGATGTGGGTTGAGGGGTAATCGGAGGGAGGAGGAGGGGGGAGGTGATGTGGTGAAATATAGGTGGGTTGACTGGGCATCAATCAAGCCTCCCCCCATCCCAGCTCCCAGCCAAATTATCACATAACTTACCTCTGACAAATTCCCTTATGGAAAAATCCCTTCCTATATTTCAATATCGGTAGGAGAGCCCGATAGGGAAAGCTAGGGAACCTATCCAATCTGCCTATCTTATCAAGCTCTCTCCTTAGATAAAACATCATACAATCCTTCATATGCATATAATATTTCCAGGCAAAGCTTCAACAATAATGGACATTTGAGATATGTAAACAAAGGACGGTTTGCCGACTAAATTTCTGGAATAATAAACTACCTTGTTTGGCAAAAAAATGTTTGTTTTTTTTCTACTTTTGCTCGTTTTCTTTAGGCAGCCACGAAGCCAAGAGGCTCTACAATAAAAAAAAGTCCGTCAAGCAGGGGCTGCATAAACTAAGCAGATTTCCCATGTGAAGTATTACAATAGATAAATCTGCATACTGGTTACACAACTCCACCGTGAGAAAATACAAACGGTAATGAGATATCTTTCAGTTAATTTTAATAAATTCCCAACTGAAACGGCTTCTGAATTGTAAGAATAATTTATATTTTAATAACTCAAATTGTAGTAGTTTAAGAACTAAAGAAGGGGGAAGGCCGATAAACAGAACGTATTTGCATAAATCTCACAAAGTAAAGAAGGTAAGGTAAGGTTAGAAACGAAAGGGAAGGTTAGAAGAAGCTTCCACATGAGCCGAACAGTTACGGAAATGGCCGAACTAATCCGAACAATACCCGACCACATGTCCCACAGACTTCATAAAAATGCCAATATCTCGGTTAATATTCAAGATTCAAGATAGAGAATAAATGTATATAACAATATTTATAGTAAATTTAATTTGCAATAAGATAGGTTAAATACAATTTTTCGATTGGATGAACAATAACGGAGATATTTCAAATTTTCGAAAATCCCCCCTCTAAACCCCCCCTCCTTCTGGTCGGATTTCAGCCATTAACGAACTCGATCTGTCTTTTAACATAAAACGGTTCAATATCGAGTTTCGTAACGATCAAACAAAAATTGCGACCGCTAGAGCGTTAACAGACATATTTATATAATTTTGAACGGACCTCATTTTCGTCATCTCCTGGGTAGGATCAATGGACATTTGAAGAAATTTTTCGAAAATCGCGTCATGAGTACGACCTCAATTCCCTCAAGGGAAATCTGCTAATATTGCATGAGCAATAATTATGACATTAATGCAAGCTAAAAAAATAAGATATAATAACAGTTTTTTTTTTAATTTATCTAATACCAACAATACAATATGAAAATTCGTTAACAATGTAATCAAAAAAAATATTCAGCTAGTATTTTTAAACGATGAAAAAAGCCAGAGAGCAAATTCATAAAGGAAATCTGCTAAAAAAGACCGTATAGAAAAAGTATCTTAGAAAATTCTATTTCCAACACGATTAATGATACATTTGTTAAATGAAATATTTTGTATTTTTGATTTCATTAAATTCCCCCTGCTCCTTATCTTTACGAAACAATACGTCATTTTTGAGAATGACATAAGATAATGTAGAATGCGTATGGGACATGGAGTTCACTGAATGGTTGAAACTCAGCAATGGTAGGAAATTAAATTTTAAATAATATTGGTGATATAACATTTTTCACTTCAACTAAAAACATGGGAGATATTTTGATTTTTCCTCCCCCCCCTAAATTCCCTTCTCAATTTTTGCCGTTAACGTACTTGGTCATTCTTTTTACATGAAACTCTTAAAAATTGGCAATCATAATGACCACAAGAGCGAATAAATATATATGAGGAAAAACTTCTATTTTATAAATGCAATTCACAATAAATAAAATATGCTGAACAAGCGTATAACTGTATGAATTACGTTTGATTATTTAATTCATCATTGAAACCTACATTTGTTTTTACTTTTTGGTGTTGTAAATAATTTTTTCTGTAATCGTTGAATAATGGTAACATTACTAAACTGAAATGAGTGAAGAAAGTGAAACATTTTTCAATAGAGTGAAGAAAGTAATCACTTTCTTCACAAGTGAAAAAGTGAATTGCCTTCTTAATTAGTAATAAGTATAAATTAAAAAATAATTTGAAGATGGAAATTAAATGCTTTTAAATGTTTCTTAACATTGTAAGAATTTATTTTAAAAAAATAAACTGAAATGTGAATGAATTATTGGTGGAAATAATCAGTATATTTTAAAATTTAAATATAATAATAATTACCTTCCTTGTTTATAACCTGCACTTGTTTATAACTGCACTACTTCACAATCATCACTAGTTGTTTTATAACTATGCTTATAACCTTTCACAACCATGCTTATAACCTACCAACAACATACCATAATCTTCACAACATCCTAATTTTGTTCATATTCTGGTTAGATCTGATCATGTATTACACGATTACAGAAAAAAATTAATATTACATTCGTGACGAAATTAGAATTTACAACTCTCGTGGAATTACCACACTCGCTTCGCTCATGTGGGTAAACGTTTCACTCGAGTTGTAAAATGATCTACTTTCGTCACTTGTATAATAAATAACTATTCTATTTCACTTTTGTTATTTGTCATTGTTTTTTTTATTGTTACTTGTTATCTATTTTACTTCTGTGATTTTACGTTGTACAATTTTTGACTTTTGAAAAGGCAAATTATCTTTGATGTGATGCCCATAAATAAATAAATAATATTTTTACAAAACCTTTGGATATCCAGGGGAGCGTGTAGAATAGTGGCTATAGACCATAGATTAAAATATTAGTGCAAATTTCGAAGAACGATTACTGTAACAGGAAAGTGATACAAATTTACAACCTCTCGTGTTTCCTCTCCTTTACATAAGTAGGATACCCACTTATGTGGTCAATAAAGTGGAACTGAGATTAGAGCCATATTGCAAAAGGAGGAAACACTCGAGCAGAATTCCATTCATTGCATTAAAAAAAAGAATTGATGTTATGTAAAATATCAAACACATGTTAGGTACAAATGAATGTACGGGCAAATAAACTCCTTTCCTGTAGGGTTACTTCGGGAAGGATATATACCTATATAAATGTGTGTAGTGGATGAAAATTTTCATTGGCGATGCCACCCAAACATTCATATCTTTCTCATACCTTCATTAAACAGTGATTAAGAACAACGCATAGTGATTTTGAGAAGACATCCACCCCAACTCACTCTAATGATTTATAATATTTTGTATATCTCGACGCAACTCCCAAGACTAAAGCCGTTTAAGGAGTCTTGGAGAGGAAATAGAGTGGGTTGGTCTGGAATGGATTTGGACTCCAGGATTAGAATTAGTGGATTGTTTGGCATGGAACTTGGAGGAGCTCTTCGGGATTAATCATGGATGAAAGGGGCATTTAGATCTTTATGAAGGACTCGATTTAGGATGAAATGTTTGGAATGTTTGGTAATATATTTACAGTAGCAGTATATTTAGTAGTAGCAAAGTAATTGTTGTCAGTGGTAGTATAGGTATAGTAGTAGAAAAATAATTGTGTTAAACGATAGTATAATTGTAGTTGTAGGATATTTACTTGTACCAAAATAAATGTAGACAATTGTATAATTTATAGTAGTATATTTAGTAGTAGAAAAATTATTGTTGTCTATACTAGTATATTAGTAGTAGAACAGTAGTTAGTATAGTAGTAGTATATCTTGTAGTAACGAAGTAATAGTTGTCTGTTGAGGAATATTTATATTCTAAGTATATTTAATAGTAGCGAAGCAATTGTGGTCTATTGTAGAATATTTACAGTAGTAGTTGAAAAGTAATTGTTGTCAACGATAGTATATTTATTGTTGTACTATATTTACTTGTACCAAAATAATTGTAGACAATGGTAGTACTTATGGTATTATATTTAGTATTAGAAAAGTTATTGTTGTCTATGTTAGTATATTAGTAGTAGCATATTTTGTAGAAATGAAGTAATTGTTGTCTGTTGAAGAATATTTATATAATAAGTATATCGTAGCGAAGAAATTATTGTCTATGGTAGAATATTTATATTATTAGTATATTTATTAGTAGCAAAGAAATTGTTGTCTATGATAGTATATTTACAGTAGTAGTAGGAAAGTAATTGTCGTCGATGGTCGTATATTTATAGTAGTTGTATATTTATTAGTAGCAAAGTAATTGTTGTCTTTGATAATATATCTATAGTAGTAGTATATTCAGGAGTAGCATAGTAATTGTTGTCGATGGTAATATATTTATAGTGGTGGTATATTTATTAGTAGTGAAGCAATTGTTGTCGATGGTCGTATATTTATAGTAGTTGTATATTTATTAGTAGCAAAGTAATTGTTGTCGATGGTAGTATATTTATAGGTGCAGTATATTTAGTAGTTGCAAAATAATTGTAGACAATGGTAGTATTTATAGTAGTATATTTAGTAATAGAAAAGTAATTGTGGTGAACGGTAGTATTTTTCTATTAGTAGTACATTGAGAAATCTAAATATCTCAGCTATCGTACGTCAGATAGATAAATTCTATGGAACCAATCTCATTGCAAATTTAATTGTCTATAAAAGTTGTTACGTACTTTTTTTTTTCTTTATCACGAACATTAACCAAGAACATTTCATTTTTTTTTAGATTTTTGTGAACCTCCATTTTTAGTTAACAGTAAGTGAATATCATGAAACCACATTTCCAAGCTTGAATACCAAATACTGTTTTCCACAGATCTTTGCTATAAGAAAAACGTCCAAATATGTTTTTTAAGGACGTCTCCATGTGAATTTTTTATGTTGACCCAAAAATGTTTATTTCATCTCTACCGCTCTCAATATTTAACCTTCTCAACACTAAAGATCGTATTCGTTAATGGCTGAAATCCGACCAGGAACACGGAGAGTGGGTAGAGGGAGAGGAATTTGAAAATTTAAGATATCCCTGTTAATATAAGTCGGGTGGAAACATGCTATAGAACCAATCTGTTTAAGCAATTGATTTTATTCTATACAATTCTGTATTTACTCAAATATTAAGCTATTTATTCGTACTTTCATATATTTTTTCCAAGCTTAAATATTAAGCAAATTATTCGCAATTTCTTGTATTCGGCCTTCAGTAAAACTTCAGTGAGAAACCGAGAATATATAGCGAGATGAGATCAGTAATGTTTCACTTCATTACAAAGTTAAATACCAAATATTCTTTTCAACAAAGGTTTATTGTACGAGATACAAACAAATACGTACCCTCCTGAAGTAGAAATTATTCTGACTTATTTCAGATTACTCCACTAGCTATAGTAAATAGTTTTCAATAAAATTAATGTGTTATATTCATAAATAATTCATTTATTGTTCATCTTTCCGGTCTAGAATAATTCTATCTATTCAGCCCTACGAAGTTGGCTGCCCTGTTTGTTTAGAATTCAGATTATTATCTTATTATTACCCTTGTAGATATTATTGACTTGTAAATTGACTGAATGATTTCTTTTTACCGTTTGTATTTATTCCCTTAACATTCACGATGGTGTTACCAGCATGTAGATTTATCTGTTGTAAACCTTCCCGTGGGAAATCTGCTGAGTTTACGCAGCCCCTGCGTGACGGACTAAGATTATTTGATCCCCAAACAACATTTCAATGGGTGTAAACGTTTTATTTCATTTGACTTCGTGAGATGGATATATATAAGGGTAAGGGGAGCGTTGGGTGCAGTGTGTTGGATGGGGTGAGGTGCAGGGGTGTAGGGGGTTGATGTCTCCCAAGCGTAATAGGGCGTTATGCCTTCCTGAGCATATTTAGAAAGGCCTTGCTCTATAGCGATTAGTGAACCGCCCTCGACACTCTTCACACTTAGTCACTACCCAATCACAGACGGCTATCCTTCTCCTCATATTAAGTTAAATCCATTTGTGTCAATTGAATTTAAAAATAAAAAAAAAGTCCGTCACTCAAGGGCTGCGTAAACTATGGAGGTTTCCCACGTGAAGTTTTACAATAGATAATACATAACACTCCCGTGAAACACAGTAGATTAATAAACTGACCATTTGTTATTTATCAAAGTTTTTTTTAAACTATTATAGATCAGGATTCTTCAATTCGCAAAAATCACAGACTATAAATTTTAAAAATATTGTCTGTAATTACTAATTTATGAATTACTACAGTTAATTGATATCAAAAATTCTAGTCTTATATTAGACAGACATATATAAACAGGTCTGCCAACCGCTCAAATCTGAACAGACAGATAGAAATATTCTTCACCTGAATGAAAAAAAAATATTGAAATATATCTGAATATTAATTATACATATTAATTTTAGTGAAAATTATTTATTATAGCTAGTGATGTAGTTTATAATGATCCAGAATAATTTTTATCTTAATCACTCAAATTTTAGTATTACAAGAACAAAAGAAGGGGGGGGGGACGATCTAAAGAACGTATTTGCATGTATCTCGCATAATGAAGGTGTCATGAAAACAATAATAGGTATTTAAGCTTCAAATGAAGTGTTTTATTGTATAACGAAGCATTGTTTATTTGGCATGAGTAGGAGTTTACTAAAGGCTGAAAAATAAAAAGTGCAAATATCTCGGTTAATATTTAAGATAGAGAATGAATGTATATAACATTATATGTAGTACATTTAACGCAATAGCATTGGTTCTATATAAATTTTCAATCCAACGTATAATAACGGAGATATTTCGTAATTCCCACCTGTAAACCACCTCTTCCATTGACCCGACTTCAGCCATTAACGAACTTGATCTTAATTTTTACATAAAACGATTAAATATAAAATTTGGTAACGATGAAACAAAAATTGCAACCGCTAAATCGGTAACAGACATATATATGTGTGTGAGAATATATATATATATATATATATATATATATATATATATATATATATATATATAATTTTGAACGGACCTCATTTTCGTCATCTCCTAGGTAGGATCGATGGACATTTGTAGAAAGTTTTCAATAATTGCGTCATGAGTACGACCTCAATAGCTGATTTCACCTAAGAGAAATCTGCTAAAAATAAAGACTTGCTTAATATTTGAGCTAAGAAACAATCTTCTGAGCAACAATTGTAGAACATCAATATCTATCAAAGTTGGTTCTATAACGTTTTTCGATACGACTTATAATAACAGATATATATTTTTAATCCCCCCCCTCTTTTCTACTGGTTCCGATTACAGCCTCAAAGAAGAAATTAATAAAAACTGGCAACACATGTGGAATGAAACCCAGAACAATAAATTAAAAACTATTAAAACCACCATCCGTCCATGGAAATATTCGACAAGAGACAACAGAAGAGATGAGGTTGTATTAGGAAGACTCCGAATTGGGCACACACGACTTACGCATGGCTATCTTATGACAAAAGGTCAACCCCCGATTTGTGAGAAATGTAACACAGAACTGACTATATATCACATATTAATGCAATGCCATAAGTACACAGATATTAGAAACAAATACAATATTTCCAATAGTATAGAAGTGGCCCTTGGAGACGACCCGAAAGAACTCGATAAATTGTTTAATTTTGTAAAAAACACGAGTTTATACAAAGAAATTTAAAGTGCAATTGCTGGTATCCTCGTTTATATTGTTAAAATGGCGATATGGATGAGGATTCCAAAATGTGAATTATAAATATTACAGGGCGATGATAACCTGGTAGTTTTTCGCCCTTAAACCCTATACAACAACAACAACAACGATTACAGCCTAAGGACTTTGGACTTTTGTTTTGACAGAAACGGATAATATAAATTATGGTATACATCATATAAACATTTTCGGATCAAGAACGTTAAATTTTAAGTGACGACGTCATCACACAACGTATTTAAAAGTATCTTACACAGTAACTGCTCAATGAATAAAAAACGTTGGTTAGGTTGGAGTAAGATGTTTCATGTTATGCCACCTTATTGCTAATAAGCCTGAGCGTGGTGGCTTTCTAAAAATTGAAAACACAAGATCGCAACAGAAAAAATCCGTTAACATTTTATAGAGAAAATATGTATTGTACATTTACAATTACAGAAAAAAAAATTGTCATCAAGGAAGGAAGCTTAACGATATTTTTAATCCGGCTCATAATAAAGGTGTTACTTTTTATTTTTAAAACTCAAGCCACCACCAAGTCCGATTTCAGCAGTTAACGAACTTGCCTTTCAGTTTTAAATGATATGCTTAAATATTGAGTCGAGAATTGAGACTTCAACTTTCAAGAAATTTCCATTGATGACATGTATATTTCTTTTAACGCTAGAAAGCGCTATTTTCACGTCATCATAAAGAAACTTGGAAGGAACTGTTTTAAATTGTTATGTAAAACGAGTAATCATGTAGCTTATTTTCTAAATCGATATCTTGGCAGAGTTATTTGCTTTTGTTTCTTTATGTTCTGAATAAATGCCCGCACCTACCCTCAAGATGTTAGCTCTGAGATAATGAATTTTCCAGCAACTTTTTCTCCACATATATTTCAATTTTTGGTTAAATACAAAGTTTCATTATTAGTGTTACTATGGAAGATTTTTCAAACTGATTTTCTTACAGGCAGAAACTCCGTTTAGTTTACGGTCATTTAATACTGTCTGTATATAATTTATCCTTTAAATGCACATTAATACATCAAAATTAAGCCTCGTCAATTTGTCAATATTTGCAAGGGGAACTATAAGAGCCTCGAGACATTAGATTGATTACCCGCCATGTATCCTAGTTGTGTATTTCTACAATCCATGGCTAAATTATGTAGGCCAATAGGAGTCAATTTTGTAATGGGATTTCCTCTACCCTCTTCACTGAACTTATTGATAGCTTTCTCTATATATCAGCATTCCAATCTAAAAATGAAGATTGGTGCTCATTTTTTTTCTTTTGTGGGATGGGATTCATACCTGTGGTATACATCTTCCATCTTATGTATATCTAGTCTACCTATTAAATTCAAATGACTTCCTTATTCAGTTCTTCACATCTGAATATCCGATGTATGTAGAAAAAGAAAATCTTTGGAGAAATATAAAATACGTACATTGTTACTTTTATTACAAAAATGGTTATTTGGGTTCTTTTGATTGCAAAATTAAATGCACAAACTTTAAAATTTTTATCACTTCACAATTTATTTGGTGACGACTACACACTTGGTAAGGTATTTTTCACTACTAACCACAATATACACTGTTATCTCCACGTTCCTATTACAGAGCACAATAATTTCTAAGTTACTCGAATCACTGATGTTCACTGGACTGAATTGATGTTTAACTAAGAACTGAACTGAATGTACTGATATTCAATTAAGAAAACTGTAAAAAAATCCGTCACGCAGGGGCTACCTAAACTAAGCAGATTTCCTACGTGAAGTTTTACAATGGAGAAATCTGCCTACTAATAACAGTAGTAGTAACGAGTCTCTAAACCATTTCACAAGGGACGAACAGTTACGGAAACGGCCGAACTCGCTGGCTTTTTCCGACCACACGCAGAATACAAATGCAAATACCTCGGTTAGTATTCAAGACAGAGAATTAATGTATAGAAGAATATTTATAGTAACTTTAATTTCCAATAAGATTGATTTTATACAATTTTTCGATCGGGAACATAATAACGGAAATATTTCGAATTTTCCCCTCTAACCCCCCCCCGCTCCTACTTATCCAATTTCAGCCATTAACGAACTTGATCTTTATTTTTACATAAAACGATTAAATATCGAGTTTGGTGCCGATGAAACAAAAATTGCGACCGCTAGAGCGTTAACAGACATATATATATATCAAAACTCCCGTCATGAGTACGACCTCAATAGCTGAATTCCCTTTAGAGAAATCTACTAGCGACGGCTCTATTAGTTTCGAGGTGCCAACTCGCCCGCTGATTGGTCGGATCAGGGTTGCGTCGTTTAGAAGGTTCTAGATTCCCGCCAAGGCACCAATCTTTTGAAGGGATGTCCTCATTTTTTTTTTGTCTTTAAGTGATTAAATATACGTAATTTTCAAATAACAACAAAAACCCACAAGTAGATCAATGGATGCGTATTTCGCAACAATATATATAATAATATATACAATCTCTATGTCGTTTTGTATGTTTGATCTTCACCAAACTCGGTATTTAAGCGTTATAAAGAATGATCACATACGTTAACGGTTGAAATAGGGACAGGAGGATAGAGTTTAGAAGGGGGGGGGGGCTTATCCAAAATATCCCCATCTTAATAATTGGATAGGGAAAATATATACCACCAATCTTATTGAAAATTTAAATTACTAAGAGTGCTGTTCTATATATTTTGATTTCCCCGATTCACATATTTGCTGATATAATTGGGTTTTAGCAGATTTCCCTTAAGGGATTTTGCAGGTTTCTTATTATCGTTTGTATTTATTCACATTGACTGTGCTATTGTTTTACCATTATAAAGATTTATCCATTGTTAAACTTCACGTGGGAAATCTGCTTAGTTTACGCATCCCCTGCGTGACGAATTTTATTTTTTTTAGCTTTCATCCTTAAGTAAACCAGTAAAAAATATTATTATCGAAAAACAAAACATTACTAAAATAGAAATTGGGGTGTTGAAAGATAAAACAATTGGCGTATAATAACGGGGATATTTCGAATTTTTGGCGTCCCCCCTTCTCTTAACACCCGTCTCATTGTCCGAACAGAGTCGTTAACGAACTCGATCTTCAGTTTTATATGAAACGCTTAAATATTGAAACAAAATTTGATCAAACAAAATTTCGAATGCTGGAGCTGCAAGAGACATGTACATTACATATATAATTCTGAACGGAAAAGCAATTTTGTCATTTCTAAGGTAGGGGCTATGTTGGGCATTTGAAGAATTGTTTCGAAAATCGCGTTATGAATACAACCCCAATAGCTGTATGCCATTAAGGGAAATCAGCTAAAATTACGAGTTTATGATGTATAAGTCTGTGAACGTTACTAAGGATATATTAGGCTTAATAATATATAAAGGCCGATTTGGATAGAAGCCTATTTCCGAAATCCGAAATTAAAATAGCATTTTGGAAAAATGACATTCTCGGTTACAAATCTATGAAACAAAGAAAATTACTCGTACAGAGAAGCTTCTCAAATTTTTGGGGAGATGTAATTTCTCTTGTTATATAAATCTGTGATTTATCCAGACTGCCCCTTTAATGCCGATCAGTTGCTATGTCACGCTTGACAAACAAACATGGAACAATGTGAACACTCTTTCCCCGAGAGAGAAAATGCCACACACACTTTTGGTCAACAAAACGTTTTTCATAAAAGGTTTGCAGAGGGAAAATAATCGTACAAAATGAATTTATTAACTCTCAAGGTTAATATCACAATTCATAATTATTTAATAGCATAATCTATCTATCACTCACATTATCGCTCACACTCAAGCACTCCCTTTTTGTTTACAAATCAATGTTTACAGATGTTTTAATGGTCTAAGTTATTTTGTTCAATTATACCACCAAATTATTTTAGTTTATTGAGATGTGAATTGATAAAGTGTTACATAAACAAGGATTTTCGACTGCATAGCACCATCATTCTTTTTAAATTTGCTTCTCCTGGTTTTCAAAAATGATATCATCAAGGTAAGCCAATTATTGTGTGGAATTATGATGGAAATATGAAAACATATGCATATATATATATATATATATATATTTATATATCCGGAATTGGAATACCAGCTCTATATTGCAGTGCTACCTGTAATAAGTTTAAGGAAATTAGCAGGATACTTCTAGTCTAAACAATCTGCAACGTCTGCAGAATGGTATCATCATTATAAGTGATTATTATGTGAATGATGATGGAAATATGAGGGCATACAAGTGGTGAGATGATATCACAAATAGTATTATGAGAATCTAAAAATAAAAAAAATTAAAATTCATTATAAAAACTTTAATTTTGAAATCTCGAAAACCATCCTCTCAATCAAGTTAGAACATTTAGATTTTAAGGAATGCTGCTTTTAGACCTTTAAAATATTTTAGTCAATATGCTTTCTGACCATACTATCCTACTCCAACGAGACTTTAAGAAGTATTGGAAGGCAACAAATTCATTTTAAAAACAATGGGCATTCTACTGTTCAGCTTCACTGTGGTATTGTTATGCTCCAAACAAATTCTCGCTAAAGATCTCTGACTCATTTATTTTTATGATTTTTTTTTCCTTTTGAGATTCTGACAAAACTATTTACAAAACCAAAACTGGAAAAAAAAATAAACAAATGCCCTTTAAAACACAAAACATTAATAATTTGATATACATATCTATATATATATAAAATTGTAACCTCTGTCTGTACATTGATTTTTTTCGCGAAATTTCACCATAACTTTTCGTTTCACATGTCATAGACACCATAACTGCATTTTGTTTCTTTGGTGTCTGTTTGTTTGTTTGTTTGTTTATTTGTTTGTTTGTTTATTTGTTTGTTTGTTTGTTTGTTACCTTTTCACGCATAAACGGCTGAACCGAATTTTATGAAACTTGGTATGTATATTACTACTAACCCAACTTAGACTTTAGGCTATGTTAATATTCTCTGAGACGAACAGGAGTGGGGGTTATAAGGGAGGCCTGAAATTAAAAATAGTGATATTTCGTTTCCTATTGCATTTTCGGCAATTATGCACATAACAAAAGTTGTTTAATTTGTTATTTAGAGTAACTTTTGTTATATACACTTTTGTCATATACCTAAGTATAAAGGCGTTTTACGCTAAAAATGATAGCGGAAGTCAACAATTTTATTTGCCACAAAAGACTCAACCGAACTAAACCAAACTGAGTATGTGAATTATCACTAACGTCTTCCTTATAATAAGCCATTCTAACATTTCTAGGGACGGGCAGGAGTGGGGGTTATAAGGGAGACCTGAAATTAAAAATAGTGATATTTCGTTTCCTATTGCTTTTTCAGCAAATATGCACATAACAAAAGTTGTTTATTTTGTTATTTAGAGTAACTTTTGTTATATGCACTTTTGCCGTATACGGAAGCATAAATGAGTTATACGCTATAAACTAAAGCGGGAGTCCACAATTTTATTTGGCACGAAAAACTCAACCGAACTAAATAAAACGCTCAGTATGTGTATTAGCACTAACGTCTTCCTTATAATAAGCCATACTAACATTTCTAGGGACGGGCAAGAGTGGGGGTTATAAGGGAGGCCTGAAATTAATAATAATGATTTCCTATTACGGTTTCGGCAAATATGCACATAACAAAAGTTGTTTATTTTGTTATTAGAGAAATTTGCTCAACGCTTATTTTCAATATGAGCTACCAGGTACCTCACCTGAAAAATTAATTCAAATGTATGTCAATATTTTCTCCTTAATAACTCAAATCTATGCATAAAGCACAGGTGACGGGAAATATGACAATATGCAGGACAGTGAAGTCTTACATAAAAAAATAATTTTATTATTAACTAATGCCAACAACGGGTATTTACCCTAAACACTGGAACAGGGAACTATGTCAAAATATTGTGCAAAGTAAAGCCTTGCCAAAAATATACCATCACCATTCAGCCTCAAATGAATTCCCGAGCGAAGCCGGGTATCTGAGCTAGTATATATATATATATATATATATATATATATATATATATATATATATATATATATATATATACTCTAGAGCAGGGGTCTCCAAACTTCCCAGCCTTAGGGCCATACTGATTTCTCTAGTAAGTTCCGAGGGCCAAAACCATATTATCATTGTTGCCGGTGGTAAAAAGTGAAATAGTCTACTGATGAAAAAAAAAAAAGTCCGAAAAAGTACGCAACGTTTAAAAAAGGCTGCAAATCAGACTAAAGTCCGCAAAACGGCAACACTGGGATGGAAATGGAAATGATTGATCTACAGCGCAGTGATATAATTAAGAACAAATATCAAAACTCATCTTTGTTGGAATTTTATAAGAGTCTTCCACTGACACAATTTGATAATTTGCATAAATTTGCTCGTGGGCTGTTTTCTGTTTTTGATTCTACTTATTTGTGTGAGAAGACCTTCTCCAAAATGAAGTACACAAAAAATGTTTACAGATTTAAATTAACTGATGACCATCTTAAATCTCTTTTAGTAATTGGTACAAGTAAAATTAGTCCACAGTTACAAACTATTGTCAGTGGAAAATCTCAATTACATAAATCTCATTAGTATTTCATATGTCATTATGCTTGTTATAAGTTATGTTTTTATTTAAAATGTATAAAATGTTAGTTGGATTCATTTCAATAATTTGTTAGTTATTATATACTGAAGTTAAATTTTCTGCATATTATACATGTCTTTACTCATTACAATTCTGCGTTTCTTTATCCAACTTATCACAAAAACAATAACAATAAGCCTACAACAATGTTATGAGTAGTTAGCCCATGACCATATCAATGTAGATATATTAATAATTATTCAACATAAAATTAGAATACTTCAGTAAACTAAATTTAATTTGCTATAAACAATTTTTTCTCTAAAAGGAGTTTTCAAGTATGCTAGCTCTCCGCGGGCCGGACAATATCTGTCCGCGGGCCGGAAGTGGCCCTCGGGCCGTAGTTTGGAGACCCCTGAACTAGAGTACAACTCTTGACGGCTTGAAGATGGTGCATTTGCAATGCCGACTGTACTCGACCATCAGCCAGTGACGACGGGATACACCGACAGATATGACTACGGTAACATGTATACTGGCGGTTCCAACCCTTTACTTGATTTATGATAAATGGCTATTCGCTTAAATGATGATTGAAATAATATGACATTTGTATACATGTTCGGTATTGAAATACAATCTATACATTGCTATGATACCTGTAATGAATTTAAGAAAATGAGGAGGATGGCTTCTAGTCTAAATAGTCTGTACTCTCTACAGAAAAACAATATTTTTATTAATTTTAAAATAAATGATAAATTAATGACAATTTTTTTTTACTTGTGTTATTTCGAGGATTCGAAATCACGTAAAGCGTAGCTTATTGCTAACTAGGACTAGTGATATCTCTGGAATATGCTGGATGGTAGAGGAGCATATTGATAAGGATCAATAAAAAGGCCTTGTCCTCTACTGTTTTTAATTTTATGCAGAGTGCACTTTCGGAGTCAGCGCTCCGTCGTCAGTGTCTGCTGACAAACACAACCTTAAGTCAATCTAACAATCATAGCATGGTCCACAGCGTAAAAAACAGTGAAAAAAACAGTCAGTGAAAACAGTTCCTCTGGTGTGCATTTCAGGGTTTCCCACCCTCTGTGATACCTGTATATAGTTAGTTTTCCTATTAGCAGATTTCCCTCAAGGGAAATCAGCTATTGAGGTCGTACTCATGACGCGATTTTTGACAATTTTCTTCAAATGTCCATCGATCTTACCCAGGAGATGACGAAAATGAGGTCCGTTCAAAATTAAATATATATATATATATATATATATATATATATATATATATATATATATATATATATATGTCTGTTAACGCTCTAGCGTTCGTAATTTTTGTTTGATCGTTACCAAACTCGATATTTAAAGGTTGTATCTAAAAAGACATATCTAGTTCGTTAATGGCTAAAATCTGACCAGGGGGATGGGGGATTTTCGAAAATTCGAAATATCACCGGTACCATACATCGGATCAAAATATTGTATAGAACCAATCTTATTGCAAATTAAATTTACTATAAATATTGTTCTATACATTTATTCTCTATCTTGAATATTAACCGAGATATTTGCATTTTTATTAAATTTGGCCCGATAAGGAATGACTGTTTCCCGCCAAAAGCTAGTTCGGCCCTTTGCCGCAACTGTTTTGCTCTCGTATGGAGATTTTCCTATTGTATAACTTCACGTGGGAAATCTGCTTAGTTTACGCAGCCTCTGCGTGACGGACTTTCTGTAATTTGTAGAGGAAAAGGCCTTTTTATTTATCTTTATCAACTACGACTAGCTCATTGCTAACTAGGACTAGGAGTGGAGAGGGGTTGGGGTTACAGAGGACTGAACACTAAAAAAAAAAAAAAAAAAACATTTATCTTAGTAAACATGAGAGTTAGAGGTAAAATTTACATGACAACAATTGTAGAACATTACAGCGAGATCGGACATGTAACATTGTTCAATACTACTTCCTGCTAAACAGGAAATTTCAACTAAAAAGTAATGAGTTTGGGATAACAGAAGGACAGAATAGGAAACAATGGCATAGATTTGACACGGTGAATGTTTAATATTAGCCTATGATCATAGGGCATCTGGTATTCAGCATGACAGAGGCAACATTCTCTTCTGCAACTGGTCAGTTGTTCCAGACATTTTGAAATATGTATATCCTACTATCAGCCTTCAATAATGAACATCCACATGTGTTTCAACCAGATTACGAATCTCACTACCTCCCCCCCCCCCCCCAATTATTGATATAATGCTTTGATAAGTACGTTTTCATTTTGACGTTTACAACGCTTGACTAACAATGTTAAAATTAAGCTGTAACTTAATTAAAATTAAATTTTAACCTGGAAACAGACATATGGTGTTTCGATAAATTACATGCTGAAAGATCAAAAGGAAATACATACAGGCTAAAAGCATTGGCAAAATATCTATGAACAGGATCATCTCTATGCTTCAAAAAACAAAAATAAAACTCAATATTATCAATGTCACGGAGGGGCTGCGTAAACTAAGCAGATTTCCCACGTGCTGGAATATCACAATAGAGATTTCATATTCAGACTAGTACAAAACCAGTAAGTACAAATTGCTCGCTTAATATTTGAGTTTCATTAAAAAATCCATAGAACTGCAATTGCACAGCGTCAACAGTTCAACAAGATTGGTTCTATAACATTTTTCGACTCGACTCATACTAACGTAGATCATTTGAATTTTCGAACCCCCAATATTAAGTCAGCCAATAACAAATATATTTAGTGTTGATTCAAACAGGTCAATATCGACTATAGTATAGATAAAATAAATATGTTCTAGCAAAGAACGAAAAATATTAATTCATGACATCATAACACGTCGAATTTGGATGAATCTCGTATAATAAAGGTCTCTTCAAGCAATATTCTCCATTTAAGCATACTATAAAGTTGTTCATGATATAACAGCTTATTGTTAGTATGACAAAAGTAGGAGTGGGGTTTTACTGAAGGGTGAATACTAAAAATCCAAATATCTCGATACAGAACATAAGTATAGGACAAGATTTATAGAACGAGAAATTTTCAATAAGATAAGTTATATACACTTTTTAAAAAAGTATTATAACGGAGATATTTAGTATTTTCAAAATTATCCCCTCTAACCTCCCCCCTCCTACTGGTACAATTTCAATCAATAACCAACTTTACATAAAACGATTATATATCGTTTTTGGTACCGATAAGACAAAAATTGCGACAACTATGACGCTAACAGAAAAATATATATGCATATATACATATAATTTTGAACGGACCAAATTTTCGTCATCTACTAGGTAAGATCGATGGACATTTGAAAAAAATAGTGTCATGAGTATAACCTCAATAGCTGATTTCCCTGGAAGGAAATCTGCTAAAACGTTATCACAAAAACAGTAGATTTTCGCCTGTTGGAATGGCATTAATTGTTTTCAAGAGACCTTTATTATACGAGATTAATGCAAATATGTTATGGTGACCCCCGACTCCTTAAGTTCTTGGGCTACAAAAATTTGATCAATTAAGATAAAAATTATTCTGATCCATTACAAATTACAGTACTAGATATAGTAAATAGTTTTCAATTAAATTAATATGTTACATTCTGATATATTTCAGTAACTGTTTTTCTTTCCTGTGGGAAGTAGGCCTACCACCACACACCTTTTTGTTTACGTTTCAAGTCCTTCCAGTAAGGAGAACTCTTATTATCGTTTGTATTTATTCACTTAATATTCGCGGTGATGTGGTATTACCTACTGGTACCACCACTACTTGAAGATTAATCTATTGTTATCTATTGTACATCACTTGGGGAATCTGCATAGATTACGCAGCCCCTGCGTGACGGACTTTTATTTATTGAAGTTTATTGTCAACCGTTTTGATGCATGTCTGATCCCAGCTTTTTAGTATATACGGCACAGAATAGTTTTTATTTGGTCGCCTAATTAAGTTCGTTTATGTCCACATTATGATTTTCTGTTGATGTTTTGGCCAGGGGGTTAAGGATGTTAGGTATGAGTATTCCATGACTTAATAGTTTAAAAAAAAAACTACTTTACTTTATTAATTGCGGAATGCCCCTTGAGAAGGAGCAAAATGCTCGAAACATGCCGGAAATAATGTGTATTAAAAATAAAATCCATTTACCCCATGCTTAAGTACTTGGAATATATATATTTCCTTTCTGAAGTAACCCTATAGAAAATGAGTTTATTTGCCTCACGTCCCGTACATACATAACGTGTGCTTGATACATAATTAATTTTTTTTAACAATGAATAAAATAAAATATTTATAAAATAAAACTTTTTTCAAGAGAAAAATAAAAACAATTTTAGGTTTCAACGGTGAATTAAATATTTAAAATAACTCTATTTGAGTTTTAAATAATTCAGGCAGTTATAAATTTCTTCAGCATATTTTTTTTTAATTGTGCATTATATTAATAAAATGGAAGTTTTATCTCAACAGGCCAATTATAATTTCGGCGTTTTACTTCTGTTTTAAATTATTTTCTTTGGTCCGTTAGTAGTCTTCGGTCATAGAGCAAGTGTCTGTAAGTCTGTTCAGTAGTAAAGCCGCAGTAACAATTTGGTTGATCTGTTATGCCAAAACGATTAAAATAGGAGTTAGTTGTTCCGTGTCCTGTTAATAATTGTGTCAATTAACAGTCTGTTGATGTTAATTTTTTGTCCTAAATAGTTTTTAATGTCTGGAATAAATATTTTAGATGTTGTCCTATCGTAGTATATACATAACATTTCCAAATATCTCAATAAAATATTCATAACCATATTGCTAACAATTGCCACATTAAATAGATTTTAATAATCATGTTTAAAATAAAATCTAAATAGTGGCATAATTTAATCGAAACCTAACATGATAATTATCAGGACCACTGTTGCTTTGGTTTATATCTTTTGCAAATGTGTTTGTTTTATTTGATTATTATTTCTTTAATAACTATTTATTTTTATTGTTTGGTATACCTAAAATGATGGCTAGAAATTAATTTAATGTATAAAATATATTTAGACAATCTAGTTTAACCTAAGTGTTACATACAAATTCTATGGTGCATAGAATAAACTCCCTTTTCACATGCGTAATGTGTGAAGGAATATATATTGGTCATAATTATTGCAGTTTTTTACTAAGATACTATGGTGAGCACTTGACGGAAGTGGGCCAAAAGTTTTGAAAATTGCTTCATACGTACAAACTCAATAGGTGATTACCCACCTCCTGCAAATCCTGCAAAATATCTGGAATCTGGATAGAGTATCTATTATAAAGATATGAAAGTCTGGAGAGTCGTTAAAACCGCCTGTAACGGTATATTAGGAATATTAGACCAAGAAAAATGTATAAATTATTATTTATTAATTAAGTATTCTTCTAAGTTGTTTTCGAATTTCAAAAAATATCATATTTCTGCAATAAGTGGTTCGTAAGTTATTGTGCATGTGTAACAGGTAGAGAGATTGCACCCTTTTCAGAGTAAAGCGACTCTTAAAATTTTCCCAATGGAATGTTTAATAATGTGTGACAATGTGAAGAGATAAGTTCAATGGGTTTATTGAAAATTGACGTTAAATGATGTTATCAGTGTTGCACGTATAGGAATCGATCGACCTGATTAAAGAAGACAATTGGGTAAAAGCATAACGCTGGTTAAATGGAAGTGATTTTACGCGTGGAAGGGGCGGGCGATAATGCCCAGAGTATGGAATGATGGACCGATTAAAGGCAACTGAACTGTGTAATGGTGAGCTAACAAATCATTTCATTTTGGCGAGCTATTCAAATTATTTGATAAGATCACATTAGCAGTTAAGGGTAAGGGACAATTGCTCCCGCTACACCCCTTAAAATGATGAGTGGCACCTATTATTGGGAGAGGCATTTTGACCGATTAGTGCTTTAAGGCCCCTGTGCTCGTTGTCTAGAGCCAATAATTCCTCTTTAGCAACTACTAACATTACAAATGCCATTATTGATGTACTAAATCAGTAATCAAAATTTACTATCCAATCAGTTTTACTACCAACAAACACCATTCGATTCAGTAATATTTCTCTACTTCGGGATTAAACTGAACTTTTATATTCAATAAAATAATAATCATTTATAAAAAGCTTTTTCCAGTAATTACAGATATACAATTAAATTAATATATACAGCATTTAATATAAATTAAATATTTTCATAAGTGACAATAAATGGAATACAGCACACTCAAGTTATGGGGAAGTAATTAGGCAATAATAACCATTATCATTATTTTGCTATTGGAATATTAAAACAAACATTGTTGGCTAGTAGTGGCAATTGTTCAAACTTTTATTCTACTGAAACTTCACGTGCATTAACTTGGCGAGGACCAGTATTTCGTAGATCCATCGTAGCTAGCTAACGTTATAATCAAAGTTTAGTTGCAGACTTTGAGCTCTGTCAGAAGTTACTCTTGTTATATTTCGTTACCCATTGAAGTCCATGAAATTTAAGTTCTCCACGAGAAAAAGATTTTCTGTGCTTCATTCTTCCAATTGACTGTGGTATAATCTTTTTCTATTTAGGATACGTCCAATAGACTTCGCCCTCTTTTTTCGATGGTATTTGTTATATTTCTACTTTCTCTTACCTTATCTATATATTTTTAAATAATAATTTTAATACACTGTAATAATGTTGTCCTTTTTTGATGATTTCTTTATTAGTAAGATACGCACTTCTTTTGTGCAGTAGTTGTATAGGATCTTACCCTCCCTTGTAACTGCTTTATTTATAATATTCTATTAACTTATTTCGTCCGCATTATGCTAATTTGGCTAATTGGTCCCCCTTCTTCCAAACTTTTCTAGCGAGGGTGGAACTAAGGAATTTATTTAACGAGTCCATCACCAAATAAATATCTCAAACCAAAAACCATCTGAATGAAAAAAAAAATCAGAAATTTGCTTTTAAACTCTTAGCTAATCGGTAAGATGAAACCAGGAAATGTATGCTCAGACGGTACTGATAAAAAACACGGCTTGTTCAAAGATAAAAATATTACAATTAATGACTGGATAACGAACATTAAAAAAACAAATACCTTTAACTTGGATCTGTCAAGCTTAATACGGGGGAAATCAAATTGTGTAAAAGCAAAATAACACCGAAGGTATGGCGAATTATTAGACTTTATTGAAAAAGAACTGATGGCGATATATGGACTTCCCAAAATCAGAATTTTTAATGCTCAGATGACAAATTGTACAGAAAGCGATACAATACATACATTATGAATTATAGTTAATTTCACATAGTGTGTATTTCGGCGATAATGATTTTTTTTGTACACACACACGCACGTACGCACATGCACGCACGCACACACACAACAAACTCAGAATTTTGAATGCTCACATGACAGACTGTTCAGAAACCGATACAATTCATATGTTATGAATTATATTTAATTACACATAGTGTGTATTTCGGTTATAATGAATTTGTTTTGTACACACACACACACACACATACACGAATCAAAATTGCTACCGATAAAGCGTAAGCATACACATCTCTCTCTCTCTCTCTCTCTCTCTCTCTCTCTCTCTCTCTCACACACACACACACACACACACACACATATATATATATATATATATATATATATATATATATATATATATAATGTTTACAAAATTATATTTAAGGCCTGGAACTTTGAAAGACTGGAAGGGAAGCTCTTATACAGATGTGACAAAGAAATTTTATGATTTTACTATTATTAATTAGACATATAAAAATGTTATGTGGCTAATCTGCTGGGTATGATCGAAGAACATATGAATAAATTCGTTTTGAAATAAAGTCTTCAGTTGTTTTCCCCTAAGGAAAACCTGTTAAAAGAGTTGAGGTATGGAGTTGTGTCCTAGACTGGTTGCTGGTTCTGGGTCCCTTCTGGCGTCACTTTAACTTCCCTACTGCCAGCCAATAGCTACAATTACTCTGGCAACAATGACCCCAATCGATGAAATACCCCAAAACAACCAGGAAAAAACCCGGAGGTCATTCAAACGCACCAAATGCCAAACATTGGGGTATCAGGTGAAATATCAAATACACTAATTTCAACCCTATTGTTGATTGGCAGTATCGCATTGTCCCCCGCTGGAAACAGGCAATTAACACGCAGTTTTATTACCACGACAATAAAGGCACTTGAATAGCCCGATTGTGATCGAACGATTAACAATTGGCAATACTGGTTAATAAATTAATTTTTAATGAATAAAGAAACAAGTTTTCTTATTTTATATTAACGCTATAACAGCAAGCATTTATAGTTGTTTAACCCAGAGACTGATGTATAAAACCTTTCTACCCCGGCAATAGGCCTCGTGCAAACTGAATGACTTTTTTAATAAAAGATAGCCCCTATCCCAAAAGAAAGCCCTAAACCCCTCTTCCCGTCTCCTCTCTCCTTATGTTTCAGACCATCTTTATTGTTAAAATTGTCATAAGTCTGAAGGAAAGTACCGGCTAAAATTCAGGGTACATTTTCCTTGGAATTATTTTTATGACTTCCCCTCCTTGCGTAGAAAAACTTTAGTGGATTCCCGGGTGCCTTTTAAATATTTATTCTGGAAATATAAAACGCCTGTTGGTTTTGTCTATTGTCTACAACAGGCCTTTTCTAAGATTATTAAATTTGAGAGGAGTCAGTTTTGCCATAACATATTCTTCCTCAACAAAGTAAAAACTAGGCTTCATCTAAAATATAGATCAGTGAACGTAAGCAATTAAACATTGTCTAGAGGTAGACTTTATTGTTAACATTTCACATTAATGTTGTTAGGAGAGACAACATTTTTCATATATTGCCTATTTTGTGCAACAATATAAATATATATGAAGGGATTGAAAATTTCTATTGATCAATACTAACATTGACACTTTATCATTCGGTTTAAAATGAAACACCAAATTTTAAGTAGAAATTTAGTAGCCACTTTTAGTGTTTTTTTTCTTTAGAAACATTTGCTACTGAGGTTCCATATCTGACAAAATTAAACAAACATTCGTTCAAATCATCGCCGAAGTGCGATGTAAAAGTAGTTATTATGTTTTATATATCTTTAAACATGATGTTGAATCAATTATAATTTCTATAGTGGGAGCTCGGGTTGCCATTTTATTGGGTTAATAAAATGATTAATGCATTTTCATTTAAAATATATCCTATTACGTCTAATTGATTTTTTTTCGGGCTCATTAGCTCTATTATCAGGTTTTCTTGCCGTTATAGTATATATTTTCAATAGTAACCAGTACTATTTTTTTAGTAATTGTACTAGGCACTAGAGGGCTTCACTGTATACCTGCCAACAGAATTACCGTGTAAGCTGTTCTTTAAAGAGACAATAATCTTGAGACAGTCATGTTTTATTTCGATATGCTGTCAAATACATATTAGAATCATATTAGATTTGAATTATAAAATTGAAACGTGTACCCTTAATTTTGGTCACCATAGAAAACTCGCTAATTACGCAGCTCCTTCGTGGCGAACTTTTATGACTTTTATTGAAACATTATGTAGATTATGTAATTTCTAAAAATATTTATTCTAAACTTTCTGTTTTAAATTTACTATTAATGAAATTATTCCAATTTTTTCCTTAGAGCCTTTAGTCAATCTCCCATCAAGCTCATGCTATTTTTTAGTAGAGGAATATTTTGTCAAACACCTCTTGTATACCATTAGCAAGTAATTATTTCTTAAATTTCTTACGGAGGGATACATCAAGAGTAAAGAATAGAGTTTAAGATAGCATATTTTGTGAGTTCTCCCTCAAGAAGAATAATTGACCTTTTGTCTATAATACACTTTAATGCAGATCATTGTTCTACGTAAGAGAGTTTTATTTGGTAATTAACGCTGTAAACATAAAACAAGAGTCGTATAAACCAGATGTTGCATTAGAAGAAAGAACTGAGGCCCAATAAAGTCAGTTTATTATAATTGAGCCTTCTGCTAAGCTTATCTAATTAAAGGCTCATCAAGTAATTGCAGGTTAATTTCCAGCTTGGAGTATGCTTGACGGGCAATTCAGCTAATTTCACCGAATTTTTTTTATTATTTAAGACCTCCTAATAGCTTTTTGCGCGTAATGAGAAAAACTCTGCTGTTCACACACTTCTTTCGTTAATTTTCAGTTATGAAAAACTTTGTCAGGCGGGTCCCCATAGTCTAAGTAGATTTCTCACGAGGTGGAAAGCCACGCTGGAGATCTCATCTCACCATCTTGTGTCTATTTCTCGCGATAATAAGCAGCCCATGTAAAAGGCAATAGGAATATATGGTGGACGTGGGAGTTTTATAAGTGGAAAATCGGACCCCTCTGGTTCGATTTCAGACGTTTACGAACCTGCTCTTAAGTAATCAGCTAAAAAGTATTTTATATTCAAGTGAAATTTTGAATTCCAGTATCTACAATAAATAATAATGGATGAGATTTGAAATCGTGAACAGATTAAACTAAATTAAATTGCACGAAATACCCAGAGTTACTGATGAAGGGAGCATGTGGCCAGTTGCTAGGCCATTACACAGAAATCAAGTAACAACGGATCAAAGTACAGATTTCATGGAAGTGTGCTTGCAATGTACTAAAGTGCAAACATCTCCGAACACCATCGACATTCTATAACTCCACGTATGTTGACCAATACATTCTTCAGAATATATACGCTATTGTGGAAACGATCTATATCGCATATATTTTCGTCCAAAAATGTACAATTCACTTTAAAAATTTGTTTTAATTGTTTTTAAATAACTTCTACTTCATCATAACTTATCGGAACGTATCCTTTATACAATTATTCAAATTTTAGATCTTGATAGTTGAATGGAAGATTTGAGAATCAGCATAAAAAAAAAATTCCGTCATGCAGGGGCTGCGTAAACTAAGCAGATTTCCCTCCTGGAGTTAAGCAATAGGTAAATTTACATACTGGTAACACAACACCACCGTGAATATTAGTGAATAAATACGAACGGTAATAAGAAACCTTTCAGTGAATTTTAATATTGTCCCGAGGGGTAGTTTCTGAAATGTGAACAAAAATATTTGCCAACCTCTCGCCCGAAAGAAATACAATTACTGAAATGCATCAGAATATAACATATTAATTTTTTTGAAAACTATTTACCATATCTAGTACCATAATTTATATAGAATCAGAATAATCTTTACCTCAATCAATCATATTTTAGTAAACCAAGAACACAGGCGGGGGGAGGGTCACCAGAACATATTTGCAGGTATCTCGTATATTCAAGATCTCTTGAAAACAATATTAGATATTTAAGCTTCGAATAAAGTGTTTTATTATAAAACAGAGTATTGTTTAGTAAAGGAGATATTTCGAATTTTCAAAATTCTTCTTCTTTAAACCCCCCCCCCATCCCTCTGGTTCGATTTCAGTCGTAAACGAACTTGATTTTTCATTTTCCATAAAACGACTAAATGGCAAGTTTGGACTTCATTTTTGACATCTCCTAGGTAGGATCGATGGACATTTGAAAAATACTTTCGATTATCTCGTCATGAGTACGACCTCAATACCTGACTTCCCTTAAGGGAAATCCGATAAAAATAAGACAAGATGTAGAATTGTCCCACTTTAACGGTTTATGTATCCAGAAAATTAAGGGTAAGTACAGGAAAATTATTATTAGCGATATCAGAGTAGTTTCAAGAATAAGGAAAATATTATTAAAACTTTATGTTTTACAGGTTCTGGAACAGTGTCATCAATGTATTTTTCTCAAATTGAAACGTATTACTGAGTAGTTATTCAGTAACTTTTGATACCGATTCCATTTCTGCTAGTGTAAAGTCATTTATTTATCATGAAGCATAAAGAAAGTATAAAGACTTTTGATCCATCCTGACTAGAAAGGGGTAGTAGTAACCAGAGAATAACACATCCCGTATAAACTGTGTGTGTGGCTTTAGTTTGAAATCAATGAAACTGATGAGCTAACAGATATTTCGAAGATTCATGAATGAAAGTTTCCCAATACTTTTCAAGAAATGAGGCCAAATATTAAACAATTTGATTACATTCTTAATTATTTGTATCAAAATATGTATTCTGCTTGAAAGTAGTAGTATAATATTTTTGATTATAAAGTAAAATTCAAACGTTTAAGATACTTTCGTGAATGACAGCGTTTATTCTTAAACCAAATGTTCAATTCGACGTCTGAAAATATCATTATTATAAAAGTGACTATTCACTAATCTGAAGGCTTAAACCATATTTTGTTTCAAACATATTGTACGTTCAGAAATTAAAAAAAAAAAAGAGAAGGAATTGTGGTTTCCGAGAAATAATATTCCCTGAAAAACAAATCCTGTTCCAACGGAATAATGTCAATAGAATAATAAAGAAGGATCAAATTTGTTTCTATACTCGTTTTGAACATCCAGGATGACAGCTAATGAACGGGCAAAAAATGGAAGAGAATATGAAAAGTATGTTGAACACAACTTTTTTTATTTCTTGCGAGTTTTGTATTACTCCATTAATTATGCAAATAACGCCTAAAAAAGAAATGTATCAGACACTTTTTGTACATTAAGATGTATATTTATATTTTCACCGGTATTCAATAGAGGATAGGAATATACCCTATAGCCTACGAAGTTTGAACAGCAGGAATTTAAACAGTTTCCAATGAAATAAATACTTGTGTAAACGAGTCCTATTTTCAATTACTCACATATGACATCATCCCCAATGAAATTTTCTGTAACTTAAAAATAACATGAGGGACGAAGTGTAACAATTTGAAAATGGTATAAGTAGGACTGAAGGTTTACTGACAGAGAAAAAACCTGACGTGGGCACAAGATCCTTGTACTATTATAAAATTAAATAAATAAAATGTTTGGCTGCAGTTAAATAGTACTATGTAATTTGGAACTTACATAAAATATCTCTATTCCAATGCGTTGGATCGAAAAATGTATTGAAAATAATTTATAGATCTTTTTATGATAAATAATAAAGGTCCTGTAAAACATATTTGTATATCATGTGATTAGGATCAGTAGGTTAGTACAGTGTAAAACCAGTACGTGAGAAATCTGCTTAATCCATGAAGCCCATGCGTGACGGACTTTTTGTATCTCTATTAGGTGCGAAAAAAATTACCTTTTTAGTTTTCCTTTGCCCAATCCCCACACACACCCTTTCCCAATTTTGTAAAAACGAGGAGGTGTACAAACAGACGATGCAAAAGTTCTAAATATGTAATTTCAACATTCCAAAGCTTCCAGGTAAGCTTGATACGTACTTAAGGACAGACGCCACGCTGAAATCGAAATGTGTATAGAGGAAGTTAAAACGGATTATTCCCCTAAAATCCACTGGCCGAAATTTTTCGTGATTACAATAGTTCCTTTACTTCTTACATGGAAGTAAAAAGGCAAATGAATTCCATTTTCTTCGAACGCATAAAGAAAATTCGGATAAGAAAGAATTGATTAATATTTTTCAGTGTTCATAAACAGAGATGCCTAAATATCTGTCTATTTTACTCCTCCTCTATATCCATAATTTTTGTGGACCTGTTTTGGACATTAGCAAACCCAACCTCCAGTTTTAAAAGAAATCTTGATTGCCCAATTTGGCATCAACTAGAATATAATTGCAGCCATTTGAGGGACTTGTTGATCATTAAAAAGTGATTGACCTATCAAAGAAGACTAACATTTGAACAAAATTATTCCCTGACGTCGATATACACACCTGAACGAGTGTAGACATTAGAAGTATGTGCTGGGCTCTTAATGCACACATGAAATATTTTAATTTCCATTTGAGAAATGGCAAGTATGAAATCTGCTGAGTTTATGCAGTTCCTTTCTTGTGGCATCACGATAAAATAATTGTACTATCTTTATTATAATTCACAGTGAATCAAGAGTTATTAATTATTATTACGTGGATTTAGAGGACAAACTAATATTTTAATAATTACAAGTCATAACTTGAAAAATCTAACCTTTTCGAAAACGAAGCACAGACACAAAGCTAAAAATAGTTAACTAAATAAAATAATATTTACATCAAATATTTCTTTTCGCTTCTAACAGGCGTGAATTATGTATACCAGTATAGACGTTTAGATAGGCTGTTCGTTGCAATTTTTCTCCAGATGGACGCCGAAGTATCAGCATGGGCAACGTACCTGAAACAAAAATAGTTACAAAATATTAGACCAGGACAGAGAATAGACTACATGTAACAAATCTTACAGCTTATACCAATGCATACCAAATATAGCACACAACAAGTACAACAAAGTTAAGCGTTACCATAAAAAATCCACATAATTTCCAACGGAACATACACAGACTGGACATTATTTAACAAGATTTAAAATTCAATACAATAGCAAATGTACTAACGACACACAAACGTATTTACTTAAACTCTATGACTGCTCAAAATTTAATCAAAATAGGTCAAATTTAATTATGAACATAATTTTAAACGGAGGTAATTGCTCATAACCACCTCATACATTATTTAATGATTATAATAAAGAACTCATACATTTTATGTAAGTATAGATATGGATGTAGAAAAAATACCTAAGGATTTAAAGGTCCTTATGCGGAATGAGAATCATAATTCAATATATTTTGCATTACATACACTCGTAAACTAAAGAAGAGAAAGCCCATAAAAGTTTCATTTTTTTCTGAATTTCATTTGTAATCGTGTTGCTTATTTCACAATTTCATTCTATTTTATTATTTTTTATTATGATAATAATCCATCAAATTGAAAACATTGTAAAAATTTATGTATACAAAACCATACATGTAATATGTCATGTGGCAATGGAACATGTACCAAAATAAATGACTTCTCATAGGTTTACCAGGAGGAGAAGAAATAAAAAAAGATATAGGATCAATTAAAAAAATAAAGTTCACCACTCAAAAGCTGCGTAAACTAAACAAAATTCCCACGTCATTGAATGAAGAGATTGTTATCGCATCTCACCATCTATTATTTATTTTTCATATAGAAAGAACGTCATGTTAACAAGAATCGATTTGTAAATACTACATCAGTGACTCAGTTACTCAAAGTGAAAATCAGATTAGAAACAGTGGGTTATATAAATAGATAGATAGATATGTAGTTTATTCGCATATATTTACGAGTACGTAGCCAAGGGGGTTAGAAGGCTGAAAAACCGAAAATACAAATAAATTACATTATATACGAGTTAGAGATAACTCGTGATAGTTTGTATTATCATACACATAATAACAGAAGTATTTTGAATATTGATTGTACCTATCATTTGCTCTGCCCTATTTCATCTTTAGTGCTGCATGAAAGTATAAAGTATCACTTATGATATTGACCAAATGCAAATTTTCGAATCAAGAACTTAAAATCTAAATTGGTCACACATATCATATTTTGTTTATTTCACATAGTGAAGGCCCGAGGAAAACAATGCATGATATTTAAGCGGGGAATAAGACCCTTCACAATATAGTGGTTATTTTTAACGTAAGCTTGTTTTGAGTAGAAGACGGGTTTCTCGTGGCTGAAAATTAAAAAGCAAATACAAATAACTCGTTTAATATTCAAGTTACGAAACAAATTTATAAAACAACAATTATATACAATTAAATGTTGAACAAGATTAGCGTATAACATTTTTCGACCCGACTCAAATTAACGGAGATATTTTGCCCTCTCCTCCATTTGATCTGATTTCAGCCTTCATCGAACTTGATATTTATTATTAAATGGAATGCTTAAATATTGAATTTGGTAAAGAATGAAACCACTTGAGAATTAGCAGACAAATGTATAGATCTAGACATACGTATATATGTGCAGTATATTTACCACTTTTACTTACCAAAGTTTTTTGAGACAGTTGATTTTTATGACATGCTAAACTGCGTATTCGACGTGCAAAGTTGGGCATATTTGAATAATATACAATCCGAATAATGAATAAAAGATAGTTATCTATCCGTGATGCGTATCTTGAAAAGCCACGGATGATGAATCATACAAAATAATCTATCTTTCGTTATTTAGTAATCCGTCATCTTTTATACGTTTTTTTTTTTCTTCCTTGTACCAAGTAATGGAACAATAACAATTGAGAAAATTTCCGGTTTTCAGAATTCAACAGATTTATCCGTTTTGACCCACCCAGAATTCATATTGACTGGTTTCGGCGTGGCGTCTGTACGTAGCTTGCATCACTCAAAAATAGCTATTTTTAAAATGTTGAAATTTCGAAACTGGCACATCCCATTATTCTTAGAAAATAATAAATAAAGCATTTGGCACATATAAAATTTAACAGCTGGTATAATAATTGTAATTAGAATTTGTTGTCATTACACTATGCCTCTTTTCCACAAACAAAATTCATCTGACAAATAAAATTTTAGAAAATACGTGGTTGATGGAAATATTTTAAATGAAAGGATTAAATATAGAATTTGGTAAAGAATGCAACAGACAATAAGAGCAATGAAGAGCAATAACAAACAAATATATATATATATATATATATATATATATATACATATATATATAGAGAGAGAGAGACAGATGTATACTCTGATAGTATAGTATTTATCCCGTTGGAATGTTGAAAATTTTAACTCAGATGAGATTCGCTGAGTTTAAGACTATTTCTTAAATATTTAAAAATGCTAATATATACTTCTCTAGTTGCATTATTTATAATATTGTGAAGTTGTAAATTATCAGCTGGCAGTTTCATGAATGGTAAATATTGTTCTCTGAAAGGGGAGTAAATAGGGCAATGAAGCATTATATGATAAATGTCCTCATTCATTTTAATACAATAGTTGCTTGACGTTGTTAACTGCACAATGGTTTTTACCATTGTGGAATGGCAAACCAATAGTTCGAAATTCCTGGAGACATTTTTCGAAAATGGCAAACTAAATAGCATACAAATCTGAATAGTTGACTATTGACGTGACGGGCTTACTTTAATTTATTAATTAAATTAATTCTTAAATAATTCAAGTTGGCAGAGGGAGGAAAGTGACTTTATGCACCAACCTCCCTCGTTTTAACTAATCTTGAAGCGGCATCCAGACTGCAAACAGGGATAAATTGAATTTGCCGTCCAATAATATCAATGCTTAAGTAAAAGAGCCCTTGGGGGGTTTATGGCTCGTATGGAGATTGGATGGTTGGGGAGTTTGCTCAGTACACATGTGTGCAGATCCGAATTTGCCTAGGCACATTCGTCTGGGTTCATTACTCGGGAGCAGATTTAAACGAGGCTCCGGCCTACTCTATTGGCCCTATGAGCATGAATAATAAGAGGTGTATTACCATGGACCCTCTAGTTATGCGCTTTGCTTTCATACAACAATGGAAGTAAAGGGGAAAGAGGAGACAATTAGACTTGAATGGGCTCGCCAGCCAACTCAATCCATCCTAAATCTACCTCCAATAACGTTCAATTGTACTAACTAGGAGCCGGATAAACAGAATAATTTTTTGTGTCCCTTTAGAAGCTGATAAAAAAAAAAAACATAAACCGCACTCATATGACAATACCAATATTGGAAATTCCATAATTGACAAATTAAACACCTCCAAAAAGGGGCTGCGTAAACTAAGAAATTTTCCACGTTCTGGTATAACAAACTGCTGAGCTCTTCTCACGACCTATCTGTCTAAAAAAAGAAAGTATTAATTACTCGCTTAATATTTGAGTTAAAAAAAATGCATGGAAGAATAAATATAGATCATCATTAGTTTAACAACATTGGTTCTATAACATTTTACGATCCGACTCATAGTAACGGAAATATTTTGAATTTTCTAATCGACCCTTCTCTAAACCCACACTATTCCTGTTGAAAGAAACGGTTAAATAAAGAGTATGGAATCAAAAGTTTGCAAGTATCTCAAAAAATAAAGGTCTCTTGAAAACAATATTTGGTATTTAAACTTAGAACAACTTATATATATACATATATATATATATATATATATATATATATATATATTTATATATTGTGTGTGTTTATTGAGAGTAGAAGAGAGAACGAGAGAGCAAGTTTTGAAGAAGACTAGAGAAGAGAACTTTAAGACCAGTCGAAAATCTGCTAATATTTTATTCTATGTTTTCTGTTATGCAACTTCAAATTTATCCTTGTCACAGTTGTCTTAATTTAGTTATTGCTGTGAACAAGTAGTGCTTGTTGTTTAAATGAAGAGTAAATTTAATTTAAATTAAACAGTTAAATAATTCGAGGAAACAAAATAGAGGAAAACAAATATTAAAATGATGAGATATAAATATCAAACAAACCAGGGGGTTGTATAGAGGTTTTTCAATGTGGGGAAAGCTATAATTCCTACTACCTCTCCTAGGAATGCGGTCTGACACATTATATTAATACTCGACAGGCTAGCCATTTCATAACAGAAGTGCTTGTTCAAATATATTAATTTCAAATCCATTTAATAAATAAATTCACTTTAAATCATTCAAATTGTAGGAAAATTGAATCGGTGCGACAATAATTGATTAGATATCACAATATTTATAAACGGCGTACACAAATACCAAACTGAGTACTAGAGAAATTCCAAATTTCCTATTTAGCAGATTTCCCTTAAGTAAATCAGCTATTTACGTTCATTCATGGCACTATTTTCGAAAAACTTCGTAATTATACGTCGGTTCGAAACATTGTAGAGAACGAATCCTGTTGCAAATGTAAAGTCCCATAAATTTCAATATACATTTTCTGTCGGTCTTGAACAATACCCGTGATATTAGCTATTTTATTTTTCAGCCCTCATTAAACCTCCACTCTTGTCATTTTAACAATACGCTTTTATATCATGAAACGGTGTAATGGAAAGTTAAATACCAAATATTGCTTTTAACTGAACTTTCACTTTGTAAGATAAATGCAAATACATTGTGTGATGACGCCATCAATTAAGATTTCACGTTCTTTACTCGAAAATGTTAATGTAATCCACACCATAATCGTTATATGGCGGTTTAAAATTTTTATAATGTGTAGAGCCTAATGAAAAACAAATTGTGTTAAAACGAGAGAACGTAATTCTCACGCGTTTTTCATAAAAAAAAATGTTAAAAATTTACCCAAAAGTCTCGAGGTGTTGCAAAGACGTATATTTCAAAGATATGTGGCTCATTTGGGACGGTTCTTTTCTTGTAACCGCAAGATCTCGAGATCGAATCTCCCCGGGAGCGAATAGTTTTGTATTTGTTTTCCTTTTGTTTCTAGGGAGTTTATTTAATATTAGTAAATAAATAAAAAGTTGTTTTTAGTTATTGGCATTTAATCATATAGACATAGTTATTGGCAGTGTTCTATTTTCATATATATATATATATATATACATATATATATATATATATATATATATATATATATATAGATATATATATATATATATATATATATATATATATATATATACATATAGAAATTTGTTCAAATCTTTAACATTTCTTTTTTTTTTTTTTTTTTTTGACGAACACGTGAGAAATGCGTTCTCTGGACTTGACAGATTTCCATTTTCATTAGGTAATACACATTAAAATTTTTTCTTTCAAATCAGTGCGGGAAAAACTGTGCAGTCCCTTTGTTAGTCGTAAATAGAAAATATGTGTTGAGAAGTGATCAATAGCACGTGGAAAATGTAGTGAATTAACACAGCCCCTGCGTGACGGATTTTATTTATTTAAAAGAAGCTTTCTTGGTTTACAATGACAACAACAATTTAGGGGGAGACGCAGAAATCGAGGATGCATACAAAAGTAATGATGTCAGGAAAAGTACTCCTCATAACCACAAGGATTGAAAAATTGATTTTCATTGCTTTATGTGTGTATGCGTAAAATGTAAAACACATTAATTCGCAAGAATATTTCAACATTTAAATTCCAAAGGATTATTTGAGTCTAGCAATCAAAACAATCAAAATGCATACATGTATGCATTTTACACACATAGAACCATTTTTCATAAGGGGATAGCCAATTAATAATAGCTCTCCTTCGTTGGAATAAATCGATAATTGATTATTGAAGTAATGGCAATAATCTTTTCTAGTAATTGGAAATTAACTTTCGGAGATTTTGAATGTTTAAACAGTAAGAAGTAAAGAACAAATGGATTAGCGGAATTTAAAGAGGTTTAGCCAGGTGTAAATAGACGGTCTCCCATTAACTTTAATGACTGTTTGATCATTATTAGAAAGAGCCGGAACGGCATTTCAAAAAATTGTTCCTTGACTGAGGTGGGACAGATATTTAGTATATTAATGTGGGAATAATAAGAGCAAACATAAAGGTCATAAAGAAAGGGAAAGTTACAAAGATCAGGCAAAAACCTTTCTCTTTTCAGAATAATAAGGCAAGACTCTAACCACTTAATAAGTTTGCTATCTTTCACAAATAACTTATTTCATTTCCTTCACCTTTATAATTTAAAGACTCTTAATGAGTGTCCATTTGGCTCAATTTACTTAGCCCTTCAGCCAACCCTAACCATTCTATTAACATTTACGTTGATCTCTAGGTGATTGAACAAGATCGAAAAGGTTTAGAGACCCGTGAAAATTATTTTTAAATTGGCCCCTTTTTTCAAGGCAGTCGGTTTTGAAAGGAGGAAGAAAGAAGTTTAACAAAGGTTAGGAGGAGTAAAAGGTGGTAGGAAAGGGGGATGAGAAGGGGCGTGGAGTTCTTTTATTAAAAAAAGCTATTGTCGTATGACTGAGGCAGTTTGGGGCTGGAATGAAGATTTATCTGTACGTCGGAGTTCTTCTCGCTCGGCATTTCCCGCCGTCCAATGGAGGTGCAAAACGTATTTTCCGCTGGACAAAAGTTAATTCTACCCATTTTGATTTCATCTGATAGTCAAACTGCTCCCTCTTTTCTTTGATAATTCCAATTTCTCTCACAATTTAACAATAAAAGTGGCTGATAATGGCTAAGCATTACAAGAAGTGTTTACTTTTTGCAAATAAATTTTGAAATACTTGTATTTTCATTTGTCAGTCTACCTAACAGAGTTGGGCGTATTTGAATAATTTATTATTTAACATACTAGCAAAAGATAATTATTTATTTTGGAGAGAGAAAAAGACGTCAGATTCTTCAAAAGTTTTTTATTTCAGCGCTAAGCGCTTTCGAAGACTGTCTCCATCTTCAGAGCTACACATAAAAACAACAACATCAATAAAATCTATATACATTACAACAGGGTCATTAATCATGCTAATATCAATAAATAAAAACACAAAATAAATATCTAAAAGAAGTGAATATAAATAAATAAACTCAAAAGTAAATCTTAAAATACAATATGGAGGGTGAGAGATCCATGATATTTCACTTAGTGCTGAAATAAAAAACTTGTGAAGAATTGTACGTATTTTTCTCTCTCCATGTAAAAAATATTCTTCACTTCCAACAATACTGCTGTGTAACAATTATTTATCCATTATTCGTAAATTAAAATAACAGGGATGACGAATTATCTGTTATCCTTGTAAATAACCTATTATAAATTATTGTGTAATCCGTTATTGTTTTTCAACTTCCTTGTACATAGTTAAGTATTTTAGTCCTGAATGTTTTCGAATTGTCATATTTCAACGGAGTTTTATGATTTCACCTGAACAAGTCACGACTGTTTACGGTCTACTCTAGCATCATCATCACATATCATAACATATTTGGGATTTGCTGTAACATTTATTTATGTCATTTTGATCGAAATAAACTAAGAGGGAGGGAGGATTTAGAGAAGGGTGGAAATTAAAAATAATAAAATTTCTCAGTACTTATTAGAGATACGAAATTTTTTTATAGGACCTTTTAGCAGGTTCCCTTAGGGGAAATCAGCTATTGAGGTTGTACTCATGTCGGAATTTTTCTTGAAATGTCCATCGATCCTACCTAGTGGATGATGAAAATGAGGTCCGTTCAAAACTGTATATATATATATATATATATATATATATATATATATATATATATATATATATTTGTCTGTTACCACTCTAGCGGTCGCAATTTTTGTGTGATCGTTACCAAACTCGATATTTAGTCGTTTTATGTAAAAAGAAAGATCAAGTTCGTTAACGGCTGAAATCGGACCACGGGGAGGGGGGGGCTTAGAGGGGGGATTTTCGAAAATTCGAAATATCTCCGTTACTATTCGTGGGATCATTGTACAGAATCAATCTTATTAAAAATTAAATTTACTATAAATATTGTTATATACATTTATTCTCTATCTTTAATATTAACCGAAATATTTGTATTTTTCAGCTTTCAGCCATGAGCAAACCGCCACTTCTACTCATGTTACATAAACAATACTCTGCTACATAATAAATCACATTATTCAAAGTTTAAATACCAAAAATTGTATTCAAGAGACCTTTATTATACGAGATACATGCAAATATGTCCCGGTGTCGCCCCCCCCCCCCCGTCTTAAGGTTTTGGACTACTAAAATTTGATTTGAGATAACAATTATTCTGACTCATTATTAATTACAATACTAGGTATAATAAATAGTTCTCAATAAAATTAATATGTTATATTCTGATCTATTTCAGAAATTGTGATTCTTTCCGGTGTGATACGGGCAGACCCGTTAGTTTACTTTTCTAACCTAACGCTTCCTGTCGGCAGGTTATTGAAATTGGATGAAACATTTCTTATTTCCGTTAGTATTTATTCACAGTGGTGTTGTGTTACCAGTATGTATATTTATCTATTACTAAACTTCACGAGGGAAATCTGCTTAGTTTACGCAGCCCCTGCGTGACGGACTTTTTGGTTTATCATACGAATATCTCTAATGTTCTATGACATTTTTCGGTCTGATGCCTTGGAACGGAAATATCGTATTCGAAATAATTTTAAATGAAATGTAGCCTAACTTTCGTTTATTTAATTTAATGTGGTTTATATAAAATTAAATAGCAACAAAATGATTTAAACCTATTTTTAGGATAAAAGATATTGGTCGTCCGAAATAGGTAGATAAAAAAAAAGACCACATTTATGGTTTATCCATTATCAAAAATAATTTTTACACAACTATTCTTCCGAGATTGTAGTATAGGTAATGACCACTCATTTAATTGTATGAAACATTCGCCCAACAGGTTCGGCGTAAACATAGATTATTTTCTACAAGCGATTTCACAAAAGTCATTCATTCAACATTTAGGAAATATAATTTTAATTCAGAGTCAATGTCATTCCGTCACTGAAATAACTATCATGTTGGCTAAAAACTATCAAGTCACAATAATTTCTTGTTTTCCCCGAAATAAAGAGTCCGTCTAAACTACAATTCTCATTCATGCTGAAAAAAGACATTTCATGATAAATATATAAGAGAATTTACTGTGTGCAAACTCTCTCCACAAGTTTTCAGCGTTTATGTCTGTCTCCATCTTAACAATAATACTTTGAAGAGGGGATATTTTTAATTACTTTATTAAGTAAATAAATTATAGAATATATACATACATACTTTATTAGAACATATAGTACTTTATTAGGATATATATTTTTAGCAGATTTCCCTTAGGGGACATCAGATATTGAGGTCGTACTCATGACGCGGTTTTCAAAAATTTCTTCCAATGTCCATCGATCCTACCCAGGAGATGACGTCCGTCCAAAATTTTATATATATATATATATATATAATTGTCTGTTAACGCTCTAGCGGTCGAAATTTTTGCTTGATTCTTACCAAATTGGATATTTAAACGTTTTATGTAAAAATAAAGATCAAGTTCGTTAATGGCTGAAATCAGACCAGTGGGAGGAGGGGTTTAGAGAGGGGATTTTTGAAAATTCGAATTATCTCCGTTACTATACGACGGATCGAAAAATTGTATAGAACCATTCATAGTGCAAATTAAATTTGCTATTAATATTGCTGTATACATTTATTCTCTATATTGAATATTAACCGAGATATTTGCATTTATTTTATGTGTGTGCACGTAACGGACGAGATGAAATCGGCTAACTACTAGCTAGTTCGGCCGTTTCCGTAACTGTTTGGCTCTCGTGAAATTTCTATATTGTAAAACTTCTCGTGGGAAATCTGCTTAGTTTACGCTTAGGAATTCAGCCCTTGCGTGACGGACTTTTATAAGTTTAGTGAATATTTTAATATAAATTTCTTACATTGTTACATCTGTATTAACGGATGTAATGTTTTACACTTTTTTACACCTATTAAGTCCGATCAATGAACATTAAAATTTCATCGTGTTACTTCCTGCTTTCCAATGAGAGAAATATGTTAAAAATAACTTGACTGGGATATGCGGGGGAATGGGCCAATCTGATCAATTAAAAAATTTCAAATTTAAATCTGAAGTTAATCAATAATTACTTAGTTCGAAAATAAATTTTTACCGATTGCAAAGACTAAGGACTTCATTTGTTGCAACTGTCGCTGATTATAAGTCAAATGTAAAAAAAAAAGTCCGACATGTAGGGGCTGCGTTAACTAAGCATATTTCCCACGTGCGTCACGTATTTGCATTTATCTCAAAAATTAAATGTTCAATGAGAAATATATTTGACATTTAGGCTTAAAATAAAGTGCTTCATAATATAACTGGTTATTGGTTATATGACATGAGTTGGAGTGGGGTTTACTGAAGGTGGAAAACTAATAAATGCACATATCTCGGTTAATAGTGAAGATAATGAAAAAATGTACATTACAATATTTATAGAACATTTCATTTTCAATAAGATTGGTTCTATACAATTTTCAAATCCGACGCATAATAACGGAGATCCAACTAGTCCGATTTCCGCCGTTAACGAACTTGATCTTTCTTTTTGTATAAGACGATTATATATTTTAAGTTTGGTAATGATGAGACAAAAATTGCGACCGCTAGAGCGGTAACAGAGAAATATATATGTATATATATATATATATATATATATATATATATATATATATATATATATATATATATAGAGAGAGAGAGAGAGAGAGAGAGAGATAGTTTTGAACGGACCTCATTTTTGTCATCTCCTGGGTAGGATCGATGGGCATTTGAAAAAAACTGTCGAAAATCGCGTCATGAGTACGACCTCAATAGCTGAGTTTCCTTAAGGGAAATCTGCTAAAAAAAAACTTATTAACTAAGCAGATTTACCACGTGCTGGAAACACGTTGATTATCTCATATCTCGTCTATTCTCTTTTTCTCCCGTAGTTCGATGCCTACGTACGCAGGAATTTAAATGTTATCTCATCGTGAGATGTTCGGTAACCGAGTACTTAAAGTGAACATCGGGCGAGCAGAAATGGAGCTTTACAAAACCCCGAAATCGAAAAAATACAAATTATTCGAAGTTAGAAAAAAATAAAATTTCAACAAGATTTAAAGAAAATTTATATTTCACCTCCTCCTACAAGGCCAATTTCAGCCATCACCAATCTTTAGTTTTCATTAAAACTGTTCAATATCAAGTAGGGTGTTGATCATGTAAGAATCTCCTAGCTCAACGTAAAGTATAACGTATCGTGTAGTTAAATTCGTACCGTGTAGTTCTAGGGTCAATTTTTAATGATGATGTCACACAGAAAATATTTGTTTATATCTTACACAGTAAAAGCCCAATGAAAACAATATATGGTATTTAAGCTATCAATAAATCGGTTCATGTTACAATAGCTTATTGTTAACAAGAGTATGAATGGGGGTTTATACAAAGATAAAAACTATAAAATTAAATATCTCGGTTAATATTCAAAACACAAAAATGTATACAACATTAAAAGGAAATCAAATTTACAATAGGATTGGTTCTGAACCATTTTTCGATCCGCCCTAGAGAAAAGATGGTTTAGAAATTTTCGTAATTCCCCATTCTCCCTCTCTCTGGTCCGATATCAACCATTAACGAACTTTAACATAACTGACGGACATTATTTTCGTCAACTCCTGTCTACAATTGATGTACATTTGACGAAATTTTTTCAAAAATTCAGTCATGACTACAAATTCAATTGTCTCTTAAGGTAATATTTCAATCATTAATATTTATAAATGTTTAATCATTCCCATAGAAGTTTGGGATAGCTACTCCGGAAATAGCAGATGAAACGACCTTATCGAGTGCCCAAATAATATTGGTCTCCTTAAAAGAAGGGTGGTTTCTTGACTAAAGATATGATGATATATATTATATATAACCTCGTCATTCCCTAAATATAGCTTCGTTACCCCTAACGAGCCCTAAATTAGAAAAAATGATAGTTTGTCTTCCAAAATTGAAGATTGCTAAATTACTAAATTATCCATTGATTTTCTACAAATATGTTTATTATTATTTATTAACGTCCACTTTTTGCAACTTAGGCTAATTGGGACGGGGTATCTACAGGTTACCACCCTTTTCTAGCAAAGGAGGGATTTTAGGATGTTATTTAATGAATTTCGTCACTAAGTAATTTCCTTGCCCAGGCGAGAATCGAACTCGCCACTATAGGTTTGCCATGCAAGATAAAGGTCAACGCTTTAACTCGCATGACTAACCTGAGCCCAATTTTCTACAAATACAGTTAATGAATAAAATTTCAATCTCTTCACATAACTCTGTATAATGAATAACAACACTATTGGATGAGTGTAGTGGGTTTTTATATCTTCCATAGAGATATCATTAAGCACTTTATTTTTTTTAAAAAATATTTATTCGTTTATTTGCAAGAACATATTTAAATAATACAAACAAATGATATGATACTGAGAATGACTTGATTATTGTCTTGAGGTGGGAAGTTGTCCATTGACAATACCCTCAATGGAGGGAACATTGGGTTGTTCATGGAGTTAAACTGAAACACTACACGAGAAGATCTCATGGCCACTTACGCTTCAGACGTCACCTTGGGTTTTCTGGAATATGGGAACACTTTATTTGAATCTTAAATATAAAACATTGTTTCCATTGTAATTAGACTGTGTGAAAACGTGCAAATATTTTTCAGAAGGTGGGAAATTTGATTAATTTGCGCAGCCTCTACGTGATGGACTTCATGCATGCCTCTTCTACTTCAAAATCACAGATAATCGGTATATATATATATATATATATATATATATACATAAATGTGTGTGTGTGTGTGTGTGTCTGTATATTCAATTACAATATAAATGGTCATACGATCAGCTGAGCTCAACAAGGAATGTATATGCTAAGAGAAAATAAGGGTAAATTGTTAATATTGAATAAATAGAAGGTGTGACTGGCTTGTTAAATGTGGGTTAAGTGAGGTCAGATTGGAGGTGAATCAGTATAATTGTGAGAGGGGAGGATGTGAACCGACTGTCAGGCAATTTAAGGGGGTGAGCAAGGGTTAGGGGCTTGCCCTGAACGAGGGGACGTTGGCCGAATCAGTAATTAGCCCAACCCCGAGACAAACCAGTGTCTCTTTCAAATTCTTAAATTCATGAGCTACTTCTATTAGGTTCGTGTACAAAATATAGCAGTGGCCCTTACACTCTCCCGTTGTTCTTTAACCTCATTCCGATAGCCTCGCCCGCCAATACTCTCCCCCGTATCGTGAACATCCCACCAAATCCTAACAATACGATTTCAGTGCCTCAATTTTCCTCGGAGAATTTTCTTTCTATTCATTGCTTCTCTTTGACTTCTACCGTGCTCTCATTTTTCCTCATAAGACAAAGGTAATAACTAAAAATGAGCCAAGTATTGTGTAAAGTCGGGAAGCTTTTTTAAAGGCAAGAATAAGAGAGCATTAGACTGAAATATTTACTATTTTTGGAAAGATGAGGGTGAATGATACAAGTCACTATTTGAGTTCTCCAAAGAATCAAGTATATTGAATTGATTAAGCAACATAATATACACTTTATAGATATACGGGTAGAGGTTGAAAAAGAAACAAAAGGAAACTTAACTTTATAAAATAATTTAGCGGCAAGCCAATAATATATATATATATATACAAAAGAATGATCGATCGGTCCTATATTGTGTGAGTACTCATTTAATAATTTGCGTAGATAATGCTAGCATTATTAGAAGTAGATACCTGCGGGAAACATATACTTTCCTTGAAGTGGAGTCTTCTTCCGTTGTTATTTTCTGTGTTCCCTATAAGATCAGTCTTCTAGCTGGTTGCGGTGTGACCACGTGTTCCTCCAATGTCCGCGTTTCAACGCCAAGCGTATTCGGCTAATGAGTGCTTTCTCATATGTGAACTGGCCTCCTGAGAGCTACGACATGTTTGTAAACGACGCTGATAGATTTTCAGCCTTCAGGACATTTGCCCAAGAGGTGTTGAAAGAAAAGTAAAATTGAATTTATTTGTAAATTATATGTATAGTTTTATGTGAATTTAGGCTAGTATTTAGGCTTTAGGTATGTAGGCTAGTTAGTTAGGCTCTTGCTGCCACTTCTCTGAACAGAGGCAAAGGAGTCGCAGCTGCGGGTTCCCCTAGGACTTTTCGGACTTTAACTAAATCTCCCAAATGTTGCACTTTAATGCTTAGCCGAGCTCGGTGAGTTACGCTAAGTTACCTGGCCCAATTTATGTATTCAAAATTTTATATCTCTTATTAAATGGAGACCGCTGGTATGGGGAAACCCAATGGTACAGCGGGTGCAGAGGTGGGGAAAAAAAAGAAAAAAAAAAGCTGGTTGCGGTGATCCTTATAGGATGGTAGCTTTGCGAGAGATGAAAGACTGACTGTAACTCTGAAACGGGTGAATCCCAACTGAGCGGTAATCTATGACGCGGTGTACACTCTTTATTGTAGCGGAGAAAACAACCCCGGAGGGGGTAAAGCCCCACTGGCCGTAGAAACGACACCGGAGTGCGTCCAAGACCAACTGAACTGTTTCTTTGTAACTAGCCGATGCCTTTTTGAGCTGCAACGTAGTTTCCGCTGTAGGCCACAGCCTTGGTGATCTGCATGTGTGTGGCGGGTTTGTGAACTCAGCGAGCGCGGGAAATTCAAATGACGAATGAACATATTGAGTTAGTGTATGCATTCAAGATGAAGGGTCCGTTGTAGTCATTCATATACATTTTTAAAAACCGATGACATGAAAATATATGTCACAGCGGGATTTCTTAGTCAAAGATGATATACTCGTAGTATCTTAGGGAAATAAAAAACAAAAAAACAAAGACCTTTTCTTCAAAGTAGTATTGGTAGAAAAGATATCAACAGTAGAGATTGACCATCATGGGCAGTTCCTAATCTTCAGTACAGGTTTAACAATAATGAATTCATTAAAAATACAAACTTTTTTTAAAACCTCAGAGAATAAGTTGAATTAATGAAAACAGACTAAAGACAGGCTTTTATAAGATTCCTTTTAAGGAAAAACAACTTTTGAGGTTGAGATTATCAAAAGATTTATTCAATTCTCCATCGAAGATGAAGAAAATAAATTCCCTTCAAATTTATATATATATATATATATATATATATATATATATATATATATATATCAATTATATATATATGTCTCAAGACCATTTTCATTAATAGCTGAAATGGGATAAGGTAAAATTCGGGTTCAAAGGGGAGTAATATATACGATTCTTAATACTACTGTTGGTATATGTTAGTGGACAAAAAATGCTATATAACCAATCATGTTGAAAAAGTAATATTCATCAATTGTTGTTCAACATATATATATATATTTTTTTCTATTAGGATTATTAACCTTTAAGCCACCCCGAGCGAGGCTCAAGGGATTCGTGATCAGAGTTATGACATCGTGAGTGATTAACTCATCTTCAACCTCCGTTTTCCATAGTGGACCTGGAATGAGTTGTCTCCAGTAGACTGGCGGGCCCCACTGTAGCCGGGGAGGATCTTTTGCCGTTTTACGCTGTCAGCCTGCCAGTGGACGGGACCAAAGAGAGACACAGTCATTAGTCACCCCGAGGAATTGTCATAAGCACTTCAACACTAGCGCGCTCTGTTAGCTTAGACGCGAACTAATGTTCTCCCTTAAATTCCACAGCAGGCTATCCAATCATCCTAATCCAGAAGTCCTAGCCCTTTCCAGTACCACTCATCCATATTCCCCCCCACGGCGCCACAAGAGACAATGGCCCAGAGATCTCCTATAGAAGTGTAAAGTGAAGTGATAGCAATGGCTTGCTCCTCTCATTGTGGCGAAGGGGTGTAGCTTCTGTCGAGAGTGATGGAGAACGATAGTATTGAACATATCACATTACCAAATGCATTTATATGAGGAACGTGATATTCTTAATAAAAAAAAGTATATATAATCTAAAGTTCTCCCTTGGCGGGTATCGAACCTGCACCTATTTCTACGATCACCAGTGCCCATATACTCGTATATATTTGTATTGATTAACTTGATTACTAACCGAGTTATTTATATACTTTTATTTACCTTCATCTCTAAGAATAATTTAGGAATTATCCAAAATATCATATAACGTCCTATGTTATATATACCTATGAAATATGTTTATCATGACATCTGCAACACATGCCAGCACACAAAGTAACATCATGTGTAGATGACGTCGTTGTGTCTCGTTCCTGCCTATAGAAAAACTGATTTCTTTGTACAGTTCTGAGTTGTGGAGTTTCCGCGGTAAAATTTAGCTTTCGGTTCATTTTAAGTGAAATACAATTTTATCTGTACTTTTCGTAATCCGGGCTGGATCATGTGACAACTGGTCCGTACTCTCCTGCATTTTCATAACAAGGACGATATCGGAAGACATTAAAAACCTGATACAGGTTATAGGAGGGTAGAGCTACGCGGATTGAGGTTGGGTTGCAAGAGAAGACTCCTATAACCTACCGCTATCTAAACGGGACTGACACTATATCTGGGAGGCATCATAATAATCGCGGCTGATTAAACAATTTTCCTTTATCCGGAGAAACGTTGTGAGCCGGTGTGGGTGTTGTGGTTGAGCGAGTTTAATAATTTCTTACAGGTGCCTGGTTATGATGAGATACGGTAGATCCTAGCTGTGGATGGGATGACGGTAGAGGCTGGCTGGTGTAAAGGGGCACCCACCTGGAACTCCATAGATAGCACCATCCCCACCCTGTCATTTAATAGTTATACCTACCCTCTAATCATCTAGATACTTTATATGAACAGTTTTAATTTATTTACCTACTTCCAAACAACACACGTCTAAGGGTTTCTTAAAACGAACTATATATTTCACCCAGAGTTACGATCGTATTAAATTTCGGTATAAATAGAAAATGTTCTAGAAATAGGTATTTAAATGTGCGAAATAAGGGAGGGTTTTACACCGATTGGAAGTATTAGACTAAGACAAATAATCCCCGAGTAAATCAAAAAAGAAGTCCGTCACGCAGGGGCTGCGTAAACTAAGCAGATTTCCCACGTGAAGTTACACAATAGAGAAATCACCATACGAGAGCCGAACAGTTAGGGCAAAGGGCCGAAGTAGCTTATGGCGGGAAACTCCGTCCTACGTTATCGGCCCCAATTTAATAAAAATGCCAATATCCCGGTTAATATTCAAGATAGAGAATACATGTATATAAAAATATTTATAGTAAATTTAATTTACAATATGATTGGTTCTATACATTTTTGTGATCCGACGTATGGTAACGGAGATATTTCGAATTTTTTAAAATCCCCCTCTCTAAACCCCCCCCCCTCCCACTGGTCCGATTTCAGCCATTAACGAACTTGATCTTTCTTTTTACCTAAAACGTTTAAATGTCGAGTTTGGTAAGGAAGAAAAAAAAATTCCGACCGCTAGAGCGTTAACAGACAAATATATATATATATATATATATATATATATATATATATATATATATATATATATATAATTTTGAACCGACCTCATTTTCGTCATCTCCTGGGTAGGATCGATGGACATTTGAAGAAAAGTTTCGAAAATCGCGTCATGAGTACGACCTCAATAGCTGATTTCCCTTAAGGGAAATCTGCTAATAAAATCTTACCTTAATGCTGGGGCTTCGGGAGGATTTTAAATCGTGAATGGACACGGCCCATGGCAGCAGTAGCAATATATAGGAAGGAGATAAATTTCCTAAGTCAGCGTTGGGAACTGGTAACGTTGAAGTCGCTGGTGGATTAGTGAATACTATGAAAGTCCGTCACTCAGGGGCTGCTGGGAAACTAAGCAGATTTCCCTCGTACGCCGCCACGCATTTGCAATTGTCTCAAAAAGTAAAAGTTCAATGAGAACGATATTTGGTATTTAGGATTCAAAAAAGTGCCACATGATACAACAGTTTATTGTTAATATGGCATGAATACGAGTGGCGCATTACTGAAGGCCGAAAACTAAAAAAAAATGGTAATATCTCGGTTAACAATCAAGATAATGTGATAAAAGAAAAAAAAAACATATCTATCGGGTATTCAATACTGAATGAATTATATCAATTACTTCTAGCATAATGTTAAAAAAAAAATCCGTGACGCAGGGGCTAAACTAAGCAGTTTTCCCAGGGAAAGGTTTACAACAGAAAAATCTATAAACTTGTACCACCACCGTCAATGTTAAGGGAATAAATACAAACGGTAATAAAAAATTATTCAGTCAATTTACAAATTAATAATACCTACAACGGAATGCGACTGAATTGTAAACAAACAGGGCAGCCAACTTCGCAGCGCTTAATAGATAGAATTATTCTAGACAGGAAAGATGAACAATTAATGACATATATCTGAATATAACAAATTAATTTAATTGAAAACTATTTACTAAAGCTAGGGGAGTAAATAGAAATGAATCAGAATAATTTCTATCTCAGATTTTAGTAATCCAAGAACAAAAGAAGGGGAGGGGGTCAACAGAAAGTAATTGTTTGTATCTCGTATAATAATGCTTTGTTGAAAACAATATTTGGTATTTAACCTTGTAATGAAGTGTTCCATGATATCACAGCTTATTTTTAATACGAAACTAGTAGGAGTGGGGGTTTACTGGGAGCGGAAAACTATAAAATACATATATCTCGGTTAATAAAGTATATGGAAATATGTATTTAACAATATTTATAGTAAATTTAATTTGCAATAGGATTGTTTCTATAAAATGTTTCGATCCGACGTTCAGTAACAGAGATATTTCAACTTTTCGAAATTCCTCCCCTCTAACCCCCCCCCCCCCCCGTCCTCCTTTTCCAATTTCAGCCGTTAACGAACTTGATCTTTCTTTTTACATAAAACTAAATATCGAGTTTGGTAACGATTAAATAATAATTGCGACCACTAGAGCTGTAACAGACGAGTATATTGACAGATAGATAGGCCGATATATATATATATATATATATATATATAGTTTTGAACGAACCTCATTTTCGTCATCTCCTGGACATTAGAAGAAACATTTCGAAAATCTCGTCATGAGTACGACCTCAAGAGCTGTAAGGGAAATCTGCTAAAATTAAAACTAACCTCATTAACTTTAAAAACGTTAGAGCTGAGTAGGTTATTGGGGCAGTGTTTTTCTGGAAACTAGACAAAATAAAAGAAAAGCCAATAAATTTATTCAACAGAAGAAAGAAATTGAAATAATTATTTTTTCTAAGCTTCTCTTATCTCGGTGATTATTTAGGAGCTTACCCTATTGAAAGGATAGTAATTGGTTGTTCATTTAAATGTATTATTCAGTAGTTTATATTTACTACGAAATTAATAGGTTGAAGCGAAAATAATGAAAACATTTTACACATAGAAGAAGGAGTGTTTTGTGATCGTTATTTCCCCAGAAACAATACTATTTACTGTAGACCAAAAAAAAGTATAACATTACTTTTTAGCAGATTTCGCTTCAGGATAATCAGCTATTGAGGTTGCTCTTCGACAAGGCGCAATGTTCGACATATTTCTTTAAATGATCATAGATAATAACCAAGAGATGGCGAAAATGAGGTTCATACAAAACTGTATATATTTATATTTTTTTTTTTTCGGTTGGCACTCTAGACGAGATCTTTTTTGCCACACCCGAGCCATTGATCAACTCGAAGTACAATCCCCGCTAACCAAGAAGGACCTGCTGTCTACAGTAGACTGACTAGCGATCACAATTGTTGTTCTAACGTTACCAAACTTGATATATAAGCGTTTTATGCAAAAATCAAGTTCATGAATAGCTGAAATTGGACCAGGGGGAAGGGGGTTTAAAAGGGAGAGAATTTCAAAAATTCTAAATTTTTCCGTTATTATAAGTTGGATCGAAAAATTGTATAGAGTAAATCTTATAGCAAAATTTAATTTTCTATTAATGTTGGTATATACATATTTTCACAAACATGAATATTAACCGAGATATTTGGAATTTTTAGCTTTCAGCCTTCAATAAATCTCCACTCTTAACGTCCTAATAACGATAAGCTGTTATAACATGAACTTCTTTATTCTAATCTTAAATCTCAAGTATTTGTTTTTCAATGGGACCTTCATTATTAGAGATAGATGCAAATTCTTTGTGAAATGACGCCATCATTTTGCGTACTTCTTTCGAAAATTTTCATTTAATCTATACCACACGTTTTATTCACCACTAAAGATCATATCTATAATTAGCAAAAATCGGACCAGGGGTAGGGGTTTAGAGATAGTGTAATTAAAAATTCAAAATATCTCCGTTATTATTTGTCGGACCGCAAAATGTTATAGAGTCAATCTTGTTAGGCTATTACATTTCTGCAATTGTTGTTCTGTGCATTTTTTCGTAGCTCATGTACTAAGCGAGTTATTCGTACTTTCTTGCTTTCTGCCTTCAGTAATCCCCCCCCCTCCTATTTATCGTTTTTTTTCATAGAAATAGAGAATATGTGATGAATTGAGATCACGGGTGTCATAGCAGAACGTGGTAAATCTGCTTAGTTTACGAAGCTCCTACGTGACGAAATTTTCAAACTAAAATTTGAATTAAACGCCATTTTTTAGCAGATTTTCCTTAAAGGAAATCAGCTCAATAGCTCGTCGTACTCATGACGCGGTTTTGAAAACATTTTTTTAATGTTCATCGATCCTACCTAGGACATGACGAAAATGAGATCTGTTCCAAATTAAATATGTATGTATGTATATATATATATATATATATATATATATATATATATATATATATATTTCTGTTAGTGCTCTAGCGGTCGCAATTTTTGTTTGATCATCACCAAACTCGACATTTAAACGTTTTATGCAAAAAGACAGATCCAGTTCGTTAATGGCTGAAATCGTACCAGTGGGAGGGACGTTTAGAGGGGGGATTTTCGAAATATCTCTGATACCATACGTCGGATCAAAACATTGTATAAAACCAATCTTATTAAAAATTAAATTTACTATAAATCTTGTTCTATACATTTATTCTCTATCTTGAATATTAACCGAGATATTTACATTTTTATTAATTGTAACGGACGAAATGAGATCGGCTAACTTCGGGTTGAGTTCGGCCGTTTCCGTAACAGTTCGACTCTCGTGGAATTTCTCTAAAACTTCACGTGGGAAATCTGCTTACTTTACGCACCACCTGCGTGAAGGACTTTTTTTAAGAGAAAAGGGATACGGCTAGAGGTTGAGAGGGGGAGTAGTTTGAAGCGTTGAGCCTAGAGTTGTGTGTGTGTGTGTGTGTGTGGAGATGGTGGTTCCAGCTCGGGAGAATACAGCTTAGGTTACGCAGCTCCAGCGTGAGGGCCATCAGTAAAGTAAGTACATGGGGCACTTCCATTTGTTATATAACTGGCCGTCAATTAGCATTCTGACTTGGGAATTTCTAGAAGATGGCTGTTAATCTAGGACATCCTCCGGTAACAAGGTTCCCTCATCTGCACCCCCAGCCCTGTCACTTTGGCTAAACCTCGTTCAAAATTAATTGCCACGTGAGGACAAGGTGTTAAACAGCTGGTGTTGCGCGGCTCGACGCTCCAATTAGCCGAGATACTTTCAGAGCGAGCACCCTCCGCCCGCCGCCTACAATAGATCTCTCCCCGCCCAATTCACAGCCCCTTGTTCCCTCCACCTTTTGAGCAGCTACAAAATTATTCGTAAATCATGAGAATTTAACAAACAAGCCTACCAAAACGGGCCTGGCTGGCTGTTCTATTAAATCATGCCCCAATTCCGTAATTTTTAGGTGAATAACGTGCATGGTGTAAATGAATAGCAAAAACTCTGTCACGCAGGCACTGCGTTAACTAAGCAGATTTCCCACGTGTGTCACGAATTTGCAATTCTCACAAAACGTAAAAATTCAATGGGAACAATATTTTGTATTTTGTATTCAAATAAAGTGATTCATAATATAACAGTTTTAAAAAAAAAATAAGTAGATTAAATACTCTTATAACGAAGAATAGAATATGACAATAAACTCCAGCATTGAGTCACAAATAAATTTTCGTAATTAAATTGTGCCTTGGTGGGAGATTGTGAAAATGGAGTATGTGAAATTTGATAGATTCTGCTATATTCAGAAAGTACTCAATATGTTGAAAAAATACTCGTCACGCAGGAGTTGCTTTAATTAAGCGGGGTTTCCACGTACTTGTAAGACACAATAGTATTGTCGTCTCACCATATATTCTCTATTTCTAAGTTAAAAATCGATGAGTAGTAGTGGGGGTTTACTGATGGCTGAAAATAAGACAATAACTCGCTTAATATTTGAGTTAAGAGAATCTAAATTGAACAAAAATATTACACCATGAATAGCTTAATAAGATTGGTTATTTATAATTTTTCGATCCATTTCATAACAACGGAGATATTTTTAACTGTCTGATTCCCCCTCTGTTAATCCACCCCCCCCCCATATTCCGAGTCTCATTTTAGCCATTAACTAATATGCCCTCCAGTGTTCAGTGAAACAGTTAAATATAGAGTATGGCGTAGAAGAAATTAACATTTTCGAGTGAAGAACGTATAATCTTTTCAACGAGTTTGCTTTTACCTCACGCAGTAAAATTCCTATGAATACTATAATTAGTATTTAAACTCCCAATTATGGCTAATGATATAACAGCTTACTGTTAATATGGCATGAGTAGGAGTGAGGGTTTACTGAAGGCAGAAAACTAAAAATATCTCGGGTAATATTATAATCAATGTAGTGAAAAAACGTACATCACAACATTTATAGAACATAACTGAATAGAAGATTGACTCTATAAATGTTTTCGATCTGACGCATAATAACGGAGACATTTAGAATTTTCGAACCCTCCCCCCTTCCAATGGTCGGATTTCAGCCATTAACGAACATGATCTTCAGTTTTACGTAAAGCGTTAAAGAAAAAGAGTTTTGTAACAATCAATAAAAAGTCCGTCACGCAGGGGCTGCGTAAACTAAGCAGATTTCCCACGTGAAGTTTTACAATAGAGAAATCTGCACACTAGTAACACAATACCACCGTGATTAGATAATGAGAAATCTTTCAGTAAATTAAAATAAATTCCCAACTGAAACGGCTTCTGAATTGTAAGAATAATTTATATTTTAATAACTCAAATTTTAGTAGTCCAAGAACTAAAAAAGGGGGGGGGCGGATGAACAGAACGTATTTGCATAAATCTCACAAAGTAACGAAGGTAAGGTAAGGTAAGGTTAAAGACGACAGGTTAGAAGAAGTTCCGCCTGAGCCGAGAATTGACGAAGATGGCCGACATAATACGAACCACAGACTTCATAAAAATGCAAATATCTCGGTTAATATTCAAGATAGAGAATAAATGTATATAACAATATTTATAGTAAATTTAATTTGCAATAAGATTGGTTCTATACAATTTTTCGATCCGATGCATAATAACGGACATATTTTGAATTTTCGAAAATCCCCCCCTCTAAACCCCCCCTCCCTCTGGTCCGATTTCAGCCATTAACGAACTTGATCTGTCTTTTTACATAAAACGGTTAAATATCGAGTTTCGTGACGATCAAACAAAAATTGCGACCGCTAAAGCGTTAACAGACAAATATATATATATATATATAGATATATATCTATATATATATAAAATTGTAACCTCTGTCTGTACATTGATTTTTTTCGCGAAATTTCACGATAACTTTTCGTTTCACATGTCATAGACACCATAACTGCATTTTGTTTCTTTCGTGTCTGTTTGTTTGTTTGTTTGTTTGTTTGTTTGTTTATTTGTTTGTTTGTTTGTTACCTTTTCACGCATAAACGGCTGAACCGAATTTTATGAAACTTAATATGTATATTACTACTAACCCAACTTAGACTTTAGGCTATATTAATTTTCTCTGAGACGAACAGGAGTGGGGGTTATAAGGGAAGCCTGAAATTAAAAATTGCGATATTTCGTTTCCTATTGGTTTTTCGGCAAATATGCACATACCAAAAGTTATTTATTTTGTTATTTAGAGTAACTTTTGTTATATACACTTTTGTCGTATACCGAAGTTTAAATGCGTTATACGCTAAAAACTATAGCAGGAGTCCACAATTTTATTTGGCACAAAAGACTCATCCGAACTAAACCAAACTCGGTATGTGTATTAGTAGTGAGGCCTTCATTATAATAAGCCATACCAACATTTCTATGGACGGGCAGGAGTGGGGGTTATAAGGGAAGCCTGAAATTAAAAATAGCGATATTTCGTTTCCTATTGGTTTTTCCGCAAATATAAACATAACAAAAGTTGTTTATTTCGTTATTTGGAGTAACTTTTGTTATATACTCTTTTGTCGTATACCTAAGTATAAATGAGTTATAAGCTAAAAACTATAGCGGGAGTCATTAATTTTATTGGGCTCAAAAGACTCAACCGAACTAAATAAAACTCGGTATGTAAGTATATTAGTGTTGACGCCCAAATTATCATAGGCCATATCAACATTTCTAGGGACGAGCAGAAGTGGGGTTTGTAAGGGAGGCCTGAAATTAACATTAGTGATATTTCGTTTCCTATTGGTTTTTCGACAAACATGCACATAGCAAAAGTTGTTTACTTTGTTATTTAGAGTAACTTTTGTGCGCATTCACTTTAAAAATGAAGTAAACACGGGATATACGCTTAACGGGAGTCAATAATATTAGTACTTATTTAAGGGGTTTTATAAAGGAATATTATGACAAATGATGTTATGTTTTATATGATAGTTCAAAGTATGATTCGGATTAGTGAGGTAATAAATCTTCGTCACCCCCTCCTAATAACTTCGTTATTTATTTCCAATAGAAATATAAACTATAAGACCATTTCCATTATTTAATTTGTATAATCTACCTTCATGTTATTGAAACAAATATTTAATATAATAACAATTAGACGTTAATGGTAATGTCATTATGACAAAAAACAATATGCGTTTAAACTCGATATGATATTTTCAGGGTGCTACTATTATTTCATTCCATCCGGTAGTTAAATAATAAAATAATGTTTTGCATCAAGAATATAAGTAGAAGAATGTTGAGAAGTCCCATGCGGGACGGAAGATAACGGGAGCCTTTTACGTTAATTGAGTTTCCTTATTTCCCGTCTGGCATTACTGGAAGCGATTTCCAGTGAGATTCACTAATACAAATATAATCTTACGTGCAAAACTTTGCCTAAACTATGTGAGCTCGGATTGGATTTTGAAAGGAAATATGTTTATTATAGATGATATTTAATTGTAATAAATGCTACCCATGATTATGGTTTGAATTATTGAAAAACGGTGAGTTAAAAAGTGTAGAGGGATAGATTAGGAACACATTTTCATTTATCCTTCAAAAATAAAATTTCTATTCTATTAATCCCCAAAAGTTACCCTTCAGGGTTGGCTATTTCGGAAAATCATTACGTTGTGGAGGGAAGTGTAATTGTACTCATTGAAGTCTTACTATCAAAATACCATCATTAGTCAGTCAAGAATGATTTCCCGGGCATCGCCGGGTACCTTAGCTAGTATATATATATATATATATATATATATATATATATATATATATATATAGATATATATATATATAATTTTGAACGGACCTCATTTTCGTCATCTCCTGGGTAGGATCGATGGACATTTGAAGAAAATTTTCGAAAATCGCGTCATGAGTACGACCTCAATAGCTGATTTCCCTTAAGGGAAATCTGCTAAAATAAAGTACGTATATAGAATAATTAATTTGATCTTACCTTATTTTCGCCATCTCCGATGTAGTATCAGCAGGGATATTTGAAGATTTAAAAAAAAAAAAATCGATGAGGGGGTTTTAGAAGGGTAGAATTTCGAAAATTATAATATCTCAGGTTTAATACTTCGGATCCTGAAATTGTATATAACCATTTTTAATAGAAACTTAGTTTTCTATAAATGAAATGAAATCGGACCAGGAATGTAGAGTGGCTTTATATAGAGTTTATTGGAAATTCAAAACATCTCCTTTATCATGAGTAGGATCGATATGTGTTATAGAGCGAAACTTATTAAGCTATTGATGTTCTACATATATAGATTTTTTCCGTAACTCAAATATTAAGTGTGTAACTGTTTTGTTGTCTGTGTTCAGTGAACCCCCGCTAGTTCTCATCAGGTTTTAATTATAAATCAAGAATATATGGTATGATGAGATCACTGGTGTGCCATACTAGCGCGTGGGAAATCTGCTTAGTTTACCCAGTTCCGCTGAAAGTTAGTTCGGCCGTTTCCGTAGCTGTTCGGCTCTCGTGAAATCGGTGTAAAGACTGGCGTTTGCTTCTACATTTGGAGATATATGTAAATACGTTCTGTTGATTCCCCCCTCCATTTGTTCATAGACTACTAAAATTTGACTGATTGAGATGAAAATTATTCTGATTCGTTATAAATTACAGTACTAGATAAAATAAATTGTTTTCAATAAAATTAATATGTTATATTCAGATATACTTCAGTCATTATTTTTCTTTCCGATGAATATGTCTGTATATCTGGTTAGCTCTGAGTGGTTGGTAGACCTATTTGTTTACAATTCAGACGCTTTCCGTTGGGAGTTTATTAAAATTAATTGAAATATTTACCGTTATTAAATATAACCGTTTGTATTTATTCACGGTGGTAAGTGTCACCAGTATACAGATGTCTCTACTGTAAAACTTCATGTGGGAAG